>JAJLZQ010000030.1:0-175798 GCA_030572255.1 Kodamaea fukazawae | reverse complement strand
GATCCAGAGTACAAAGTGTACACGGTAGTTTCAGGGAATGGCTGCTCAACAATAACAGAAACATCACCGGCTGATGTACCCGATGGGAACACCGTAATGGTGCTAGTCTCAGTGTGAGACCAGAATGATGTACTGGTGACTCTGGTGTCAGGACTCAACACTTCAATAGTGGTGGTACCGTTTTCAGTAGCGGCCAATGTCGTGGTTCCGATTTCACTACCGGTCCATGGCACTGTGACAGTTGTTTGGCCTGGTTCGTACACAGTCACTGTAGCAGTTCCATTGTTCTCAGTTGGATACACAGTGGTCGTGGACGTCGTCGACCCAGAGTACAAAGTGTACACAGTGGTCTCAGGGAATGGCTGCTCAACAATAACAGAAACATCACCGGCTGATGTACCCGATGGGAACACCGTAATGGTGCTAGTCTCAGTGTGAGACCAGAATGATGTACTGGTGACTCTGGTGTCAGGACTCAACACTTCAATAGTGGTGGTACCGTTTTCAGTAGCGGCCAATGTCGTGGTTCCGATTTCACTACCGGTCCATGGCACTGTGACAGTTGTTTGGCCTGGTTCGTACACAGTCACCGTGGCAGTTCCGTTGTTTTCGCTTGGGAACACGGTGGTTGTAGATGTTGTAGATCCAGAGTACAAAGTGTACACGGTAGTTTCAGGGAATGGCTGCTCAACAATAACAGAAACATCACCGGCTGATGTACCCGATGGGAACACCGTAATGGTGCTAGTCTCAGTGTGAGACCAGAATGAGGTACTGGTGACTCTTGTGTCTGGACTCAATACTTCGATGGTGGTCGTACCACCTGAGGTAGCTGGGAAGGTGGTGGTGGAAGATACACTGCCAGTCCAAGCTCCAGTGTATGTCGTTTGGCCAGGCTCATACACGACAACAGTTGCTGTACCCGCATTCAGAGTTGGGAATATAGTCGTGGTAGAATTAGTAGCACCTGTGTACAAAGACGTGATGGTGGTTTCTGGGAACGGCTGCTCAACGACAACTGTGACTGTTCCAGCGTCACCGCTTGGAAACTCGGTCACAGTGTCAGTGTTGGTGCTCCTCCAAAATGATGTGGTAGTGACTCTTGGATCAGGACTCAATACCTCGACCGTGGTGGTGCCACCCGAAGTTGCTGGGAAGGTGGTTGTCGATGACACACTGCCAGTCCATGGTCCAGTAAAAGTGGTGTGGCCTGGCTCATAGACTATCACAGTCGCGGTTCCTCCATTCAGCGTTGGGAAAATGGTCGTGGTAGAGTTCACAGAACCACTGTATAATGAAGTTACTGTGGTTTCAGGGTATGGTTGTTCAACGACAACTGTGATGGTACCAGCGTCACCGCTTGGAAACTCGGTCACAGTGTCAGTGTTGGTGCTCGTCCAAAATGATGTGGTAGTGACTCTTGGATCAGGACTCAATACCTCGACCGTCGTTGTGCCGCCAATAGTAGCTGGGAAGGTGGTGGTGGAGGACACACTGCCAGTCCATGGTCCAGTAAAAGTAGTTTGGCCTGGCTCATAGACTATGACAGTCGCGGTTCCTCCATTCAGCGTTGGAAAAACTGTAGTGGTAGAGTTAGTGGCACCTGCGTACAAAGACGTCACAGTGGTTTGTGGGTAAGGCTGCTCAACGACAACTGTGACTGTTCCAGCGTCGCCACTAGGAAATTCTGTCACAGTGTCAGTGTTGGTACTTGTCCAAAATGATGTGGTAGTGACTCTTGGATCAGGACTCAATACCTCGACCGTGGTGGTGCCGCCAATAGCAGCTGGGAAGGTGGTGGTGGATGACACACTGCCAGTCCATGGTCCAGTAAATGTGGTTTGGCCTGGCTCATAAATAACAACAGTTGCTGTACCTCCATTCAGAGTTGGGAAAATGGTTGTGGTTGAGTTAGCGGCGCCAGTATACAAAGATGTTACTGTAGTTTGTGGGTAAGGCTGTTCAACGACAACTGTGACCGTACCTGTAGCACCGGTGGGGAATTGTGTCACGGTGGCCGTGTTAGTACTAGCCCAGAACGAGGTCGTAGTGACTCTAGGGTCTGGACTCAATACCTCGACCGTGGTGGTGCCGCCGGCAGTAGCTGGGAAGGTGGTGGTGGATAACACACTACCAGTCCAGGCTCCGGTGAATGTTGTTTGGCCCGGTTGGTAGACTATCACAGTTGCGGTTCCGCTATTCAGAGTTGGGAATACCGTCGTAGAGGAAATGGTGGCACCATTGTACAAAGATGTGACAGTGGTTTGTGGGTATGGAAGTTCAACAACAACAGACACCGTTCCTGTAGCACCGGTAGGGAATTTTGTCACAGTGGCCGTGTTTGTGCTAGTCCAATATGATGTGGTGGTGACTCTAGGGTCTGGACTCAATACCTCGATCGTGGTGGTGCCGCCAGTAGTAGCTGGGAAGGTGGTGGTGGATAACACACTACCAGTCCAAGCTCCAGTGAATGTTGTTTGGCCTGGTTTGTTGACTATCACCGTTGCGGTACCGCCATTCAGAGTGGGGTATACTGTTGTGGTGGAGATAGTGGGGCCAGGGTACAAAGTAGTAACGGTGGTTTTAGGGTATGGTACTTCAACCACAACAGACACGGTTGCAGTTCCTGTTGTCGCTGGCCGTATGGTTGTAGTTGAAGTGTAAGTGTTTTGCCAGTATGAGGTGGTTGTCGCTGTTCCATCTGGGGTGAGAACCACGATCGATGCAATGTTTGCGGACGACGACGCTGGTGGGAATGTAGTGGTCGATTTGGTGGAGCTACCCCATGGAACTGTCGTGGTTGTTGACCCCAAACATGATGATGCGGGATTATTCGCCAATTGGTACACATTACTATAGCTGGTGTACAATATTCCAGACGGCGAGGTGATGTTGAAGGACAATTGGTACGCACCTTGGACGTTGACCCACACAATATTCAAGGGGTAGTAGTACCCAGCAGTAAGACGGTATGAGTTCGATTGCAGACGGGTGCCCTGAGTCAGGACCCACATGCCGTAATTACCGGCATTGGAGCTGGTTCCTGTGTTACAACAGGAAAATGCTTGCCCGTCACCCACTCTAACCATTGCTGCATCGTCTGCAGTAATGGTGAAAACATAGCTCCCCGACTCTGCTGCAAAGAAGTAACCAGTGAATTGGACCAAGAAGTTTGTAACAGGGAAGCCGGTGAAACTGTAGAGAGGTCCTGAGACCCCGGCATTCATTGGGACGGCAGATGCTGTGTTGATATCTGTCAACAGCGAAAGTGTAGCTGTAGGTGAGGCAGTTGCATATCCCCCGTCCATAAATGTCACACTTGCAATGTCGGCCAAGTCTGCATTGGTGTAGGAATAGAAGAGGGCCTTAAAACCCGTACCCACAACGGCGGCCGAACATCCCCCTGGGTACCCTCCGGGCGCGTCCATACTTGGGGATGCTCTCTTTTGAAGTTCCGGATTCGAATCTAAACCTAGCACAGTGGTCGCTAGTGCAACCACTGATAGCCAGTTTATCAATTTCATATCGTTGTAAGGTTATGGAAAATCTGGAAAGAGTGGAGTTGTTGCAGTAGAAATACCAAAAAATAGTTACTCTCTTCGTACGTGCAGCCTCCTTCCCAAGGAAGCTAGGATGTGATTTCTTTTTAATTTATTTTTTAATGCTTCTATCTCCAATCTTCTGTGCAAGAGATACATTGGTGTAGGGCCAAGCGAGACCAAGGCGTCCCTGGAGCGTGTTGACACCAATTGCCACATATCAAAGTATGTGTGACGTGCGTCAACTAATGACTCCGGGGTAAGTTTGGTCAGAGGATCTTTAGTATGGATGGATGCCCGCTCAAGCAATTATAGATAGAAGCCGTTGGTTATGAGGAACAAAAGAAGTCGTAAATATTTTTAGGAGACTAAATTATTTTTTCGGACGAAAAGCGGCGGAGAAATGAAGCTGTAGAAAAATAAGATGAATAACACAAAGATTAGACAACAGACAGGTAGTTTAAACTACCTGTGAATTTTTAAGCGAAGAGTGATGCTCAAGGAACTTTTGAGATGGAACGCACAGCAGGGGTCTATGTGTGAAGAGGCAGATTTTTGTCCAAAGCAATGATGGTAAGTTATATGCATTGAAAATACGACACAAAATAATACTCGTATTTTTAAGAGGTGCAGCTCTTGCGGTTGCCGAGCGAGACAACCAGGTTAGCGAGCACGTAGAGTTACCTTCCCAGAGTCAGATATCCAATCTTCTTATGACTAAATACGTTGATTCCAGTCCACAGGTAGCATTCCGATGGCCTCTTTTGCATGTAAAACTTTTTCGAGGAAATCTGGCATTCTGCACTTGTCCCAACTTGCACTCGTGACATACCGTACGTAACAAATGGAGAGTCTATCAAAACTGAGATACACTACTGGCTACATAATTGACCGATCAGATGCCCTCTTCCACCTCAAACAAAGTTTCCGGGCTTCCCATTACCCTAACAACAGCTGCGCAGCGGCTTCAATTCTACGGGACTTCTCCGAAGCACAAGAAGCAAAGTCCTCACTTTTTCCCGCCGCTTATACCAACGCTACAAATATCTTACTTTGTTAGCACTCAAGGAGAATTTGCAGGTTGAGCTAGATACTATGCCATGACTTTATCGTGTTTAAGAAGTGGCAAGTGAGCAACCATACGTAATAAACGCTTTCATGGCAGCACATTTGCATACGCATCGATCTTAGCAGCATCTATAGAGTGTCATGGTGACGTAAAGACGCTCGCTGACTTGGGGAGAAAAACGTAATCGTGGGAAAAAAAAAAAGTGGTCGCTGCATGGCTCACTAGTTATGTCAACACAAATGACTTAACTATATAATAAACTTGACTTCAAATACTAGCACACAGAAGATAAAGCTCTTAATATTGCTCAGAAATTTGACTAACTGTGTGGGCGACAGGGTGGGAAACCACCCCAATCACCGAAACTTTATACACTCGACGTTGATGCTGTCCCTCAGCACCTTCAGATCGACTTTCGCACTCACTGGGGAGGCACAGCACATGACATGTGCAACGTTTCCAATCACTGTAAAGATAGTACAAACCGCTAGATCAGCACTTTGCTAGTTGTACTTTTGAAGGCTTTGCAGTGTACTAGTCAAGCTGGACTCGGTCCCCTTTTTAAAAACGTCTATTTCCATTTGTCTAAGACAAAATGCACTAAAACTAACTAGAAAATAAAGATTTCCCAATTTGGAACACCACGCAAAAAGATGCAATATGCAACTCGAATAAACTCTTGAGATCTGCGTAATCACTACGCAGCTTCCGGATTGGGGAGTGCATGATTCTCCAGTCTGTCTCTACTTCAAAATGAAATTGTGGTCGGCACAAAATGCCAGCTCTTTTCTATACACTATCTAGGTTAACCCCATTCAACGACCAGCGATCAGCGGTAGACAAGAGAAGCTAGCCACCAAATACGTGATTGTGTGCGCCCCCAGCTCTACAATAGGTCTGTAAGATGTGCAAGGTATTGTGTCAAAAGTGTCACAGAAAGGTGCGAACTTCCTTTGTCCTGGGTTAGTGGCATCAGCCACAAATATCCCACGACTCAGCGTCCATGACATTCCAATCAGTGAAGGAAGGAATGTTTCTTCGAAAGCGCCTGATTCATGCATGTACAGAACAGTCGATTCCAATCCGGGGCTGCGGGAGCCGATCTGCTGGCAAGAGTACAAAATGTAGTACGATGACCTAGATACAGAGGACCACAGAGTGTCTACAGATAGTAGGACATGCACTTAAGACATGCAACAGAATTGACGTTCCCAACAAACGGATTGGCCATTTACTCTTGGAAGAAAATACCTTGCGCCTCACAGATTTTGAACAATAGGATGGGCACCAATGTGGTAGGGCTTTGGTTCGAAACGATATTTATTTTTGCCCCCTAACAAAAGGGTGTCTTAGATAATGTAAATCGTATTTCCAGCATGAGCATCGTAAGCTTTTTGTGCTGTAATCAGGTAAAATTGCTAGAAGGTGCCCGGGAGGAATGCATACTAGGAGCATTAAAAATTTGCTCACTGGAAATGTGCCTTTGTACTCCCCTTCTATTTTGCTAATTGTCATTTTAGCCCTTCTAGTCTCTTGTTTTTGCAGTCTCCGTCCATGCACCGTAAAAGTCATTAGCCCCGGGCTAGGCATACGTTTTTTCTTGGCTGCTTGCTGTTTACTGTTCTTACATATTGCATCAAAGGGTCATGGGAAATTTTCGAGACTCTACTCATGCACAAAACGGACATTCAAGTCACTTTTCTAAAGTCCGAGAGTTGGGCCACGAACCACGAGGAAATGCAAAGGAGGTTGTGTGTGCCATAGGTGGTCGGAAGTGACAATAGAGGTGCCTTTTTCCTCGAAAGGTCCAGCGAGATTGTTCGCTCGCTACACCTCTTTCCGGCTCAGCCTGCACATGGCTTTTTAGCGAATCCTGCTCACACCACAGAAGGATTGCATGATGATACTTCACAAGAATAACATGACCGCTTGTGACAACTTTGGTTTGAATAATACACTAACAAGTTGGAGGGGAACAAGCAAGTCTGGTTTAATGCCTTACAAGGTCGCCTTTGAGTTCAAAAGAGACGCACGATGCGCAGTTTATCTTGCATGTCCCAAGAAATGCCTTCGTTAATTTACGCTTCTATACATTAGGTACCTCTTACCTGGGGTGGATGCGCACGGAACAAACCGGATTGACTTCGCTACTAACCCTCTCCTCAGGTTGTGCTTTTGAAATACAATTCAACTGCCGGTACTGGGGTGCTCGCAAAGTCTATAGTCTGGTACAACCTCCAGGGCCAAAATATATTGGAACGTGCTAAGGTGCCGCTCTGCGTTTTCAACAGTCGCACGCTCCCTATGCTATTCTGCGCGTCACGATTTACGTATCTTGGACTTGTCATCGGACGGTGCCAGCGATGCGAATGATAACGATCAGCAACAATCAGAAAAAGAAAAGACAACAGAGCTTCTTCTCCTGTATTGTTATCGATGTTGGATGGTCGGGTCCAGCATCATTTGACAGGCTACTGCTTTCTGTTGAAAAAGCTAAGTTAATAGATTACAACGCCTATCGCGATGTTGTGGAACCATCGGATGACATTACGCAGCCTGACCACGCTTTCGCCTGTTTTCTCCCAAAACCCTGTACACTCAGCTTGTCTCATCGAGATCTCCTTCAGATGGCTTTACATTCCACAAGTCCAACTGCGTGCCTTCCATTTCAGTGTCCCATGTGGCACTGGAAAATTTGGGTACTTCCCCCGATAACTAAATAGAAAGACCAACACAGTGGCCCACCGGTCTCCCGCGCTTCGAATTCAAAAGACCCTCTTGCTTTCACCTGTCTCTCTTCGTAAAGTATCTTACTTAAGCCTTATCCAGCCCCTCTTCCAGCCTCTGGCCACTCTGCTATCGGCTCCAGTTCTAGTCGACTATTCTTCCCCTTGACCAACTTGCAGAAATATTCGCTATTCTTACATCCTCACATTAGCTCGCGGTACAGATACGACTTCCCCAAACGGTACATTGTGTGCGGTATCGCAATAAACGTAAATACAAACATGACCGCTCCGGAGATCAAAAGTGAGACATACTGGCTAGCGATACAGTACAGCTCTTATAATTTGAGCCGTAAATCCAACAATCTTGAATTCAAAAAAAAAAAAAAAAAAAAAAAAAGAAAGTTAGACCAAATGAGCCTTGCTAACGTAGCCCTGTTGAATCATGCATCAGTCCATGGACCAGCCTTATCTGCTCTAGTTCCAACAGTATTATTATTGTAATCCGACAATTACAATTGAGATCTCGGCTCTCTCAATCCGGCGGCTGGGCTTCGGGGTTACTTCCATCCTGCTCAGACTAAACCAGGTAAAGACAAATGCTTCATTTCTTGCCCAAGAAAATATTGTGTTGCGCTCGAAATACTGGCCAATTTCTTCCCTTTTCAACTTCTATTGTAAGTTAGTTTTATACATATTACGCCCCCATTAGTAATCTTGTTCGGCGAACCGCATTCTAGTATCATCTCAAGCGCAAAGCCTGGTTGACGGTGCTGCTTGGGGCAGACAGGATGGACTCGACCGTTGTTTGCTCCTCCTGGTGGTGGAGCTAGGAAGTGCACTGCAAGGAAATCTACCGGAAAGAGCAAGTTTAACGCAATTCGCTTGTGCATAGCAGGCACTGGTTGAACAATTACGAGGTTCAATTCATTTTTACACAGCCCCAAACATCTCCGTCTCATTACCAACAGAATTAACTTTGTAAATGAGAAAGGGGTTATTTGCACACGTTTCCAAGGCATAAACGAAGTAAGGCATCTAATTTGCTTGATCCACAAGCTTTAAGCAGTTGCTTGCTACTGGGCGTCAAACTTTGAAGACATAGAGCACGTTGTGGAGAGGGGATTCGGACTTCCATTGACACACCAGCATCTCGCCAAACATATTAAAACAGTATATCCGACGCTCACCCCTGTTTGCAACTATTTTCTGGCAGTCTGCCAACCCTATTAATCCATAGTTCAATGTATGGCGCTTCTATGCGTTGGCTGCAAATGGCCTTGTTGGAAGTCTTGAGTTGTGTTTAGGAAACTCAGAAACACGGTGTTGTCCATATCCCCCCATCTTTTCTTCTCTACCTGACATTAAATAATGTGATTATTGGCTTGTTTGTGTCGGTCACAGAGCCAGTGTGATGTTGTCTTCACTTGCCGTGGTATGCTTCACTAGTTCTACTAGACTCCAATTCTGATAAAACAGAAAATTGAACAGACATGACGTTTTTCTTCTAACATGGTAGTGGAACCGATATAACGTTTTTTTACAAAGAAGTCGATTATGTCTAAAGTTTTAGTCTTCCTACTTCAGCATTGTCTGACTGTTTCACTTACAGATGTGCTATTGTTGTGGTTATTTCAATATACTTTCATAACACTTTGGGCATACGCTTATAATGCATATATAAATCCTTTGTTTTGCCTGTCAGTGAGGTTATCAGCAATAGTATGATCCTGGATCTCCGCCTCCGGTAACAGCATACGCTTTGCGTTTTCTCGAGCAAGAATACATCTTGAGGCACCAGCAATGCAAATTGTTGCAACTAAACAGACGAAGGTAGCCAAAAATCCAATGTGGAAGACTGGGCCTGGAGAAGCTCCAAAAACTTCTGGACCCGTAATGTTCCCAAGACAGTATCCCACAAACACGGCACCACTGACAATGGACTTCTTCGTGTGACCAGACACGTTGGAAGAAGCCAATGAAATTGCAAGGGAGTTACCAGCCACCAGGAATGCAATAAAGAAGACTCCCAAAAATAAGACGCCCTTGTTGTTTCTGGGTGCAAACCAGCAAATACAACATCCTGCAAGAGCCACCAGACAAACAACTAAAATACAAATGTATCTTGTGTTATTAAACCGCCTGGTGATGTACCCACACAAGAAGACAGTGAGGAATGTGACCCCACCAGTGGGAGCAGTGAGTGCAAGCGATTCAAACTTGTCAAATCCAAAACTACGGATCACAATAGGAGTAAAAGAGCCAAGCGCTCCTCCAGGAACCCCAGTACAGAAAACGATTAAAAATGACGACCAAAGATTGAATTCCTTGAAAGCTTCAATAACTTGCTTTCTGCTGATTTTGGTGGTGATGTCACCGGCATCATTTCTTTCTAATCTGGCTCTTGCAATGATCTTTTCTTCCTCATTCAACCAATTTGAGTCTTCAAAGTTGTCGGGGAAGCAGAAGATGAAAATTATCGACCAAGCAACAGTTACAGCTCCCAAAACCAAAAACATGTACTTCCAAGACAACAAGCTGCCTTTCACGTGGCCCAAGGCCCAGTTCAAGAATGGCCCGATGGTGGTTGCTAAACCAACAGAGGAGTACCACAAGCTGTTCCTAAGAGGCTGCTCACGTCTTGTCCACCAGAAAGTCACAACGACGGTGAATGTTGGCGCAACACAGGATTCCATGATACCGAGGAATAACCTGTTGACCATGATGCCGGCGTAGCCTGTACAGCCGGCAGTGGACATCACCACGACCCCCCACAAAAAGATGGCGGCGCCACAGACTTTTCCAGTTCTGTACCTTTGCGTTAATATCATCATTGGATACGTTCCAATGAGATAGCCCACGTAGAAGATCATCGAAGCGTTTGAGTACTTTTCATTGCTGGTGATAGCGGCGCCCAGACTCGTGTGACCAACAATAGTAGTGAGGTGCAAATCTTCGCTGAAACCAAATTGCGTAGCTGCACTCATAATTCCCTTGTCAATAGACTGCAACACGTATGTGATCATCATCAAGGGGATGATCCAGAGATCTATTTTGCGAACATACTTCTTTTCGTCCTCTGGAGTGAAATCAATGGTCACCTTGGGTATCAAGTTGGGATTCACGTCCTCCAACGTCTCGATCTGAGACTTAAACTTTTCCAAATCCGATTGCATCCTGTCGAGGTCTTTTCTGGTGGTTTAAGAAGTATCTTGTCTTCTATTTATACAGTATTTCCGTCTGGTGGACCTCGATGTAACTTGTCCATGGATAAACTAGGGCAGCGATTTGCCTTGCGGGGAAACGCTTCACCCGATACATGAACATTCTAGGAGATAATTTGTTGGAATTATTCTCCACTCATGTGGCTTCAAATTAGATGTACCAGCTCCTCGTGAAGTAAACGTGGAAGTACGCAACCATTCCAGTGCATGAGCCGTGTTGTTTGCGGAAATGTTCCCGCAGCACGCACCAAACCGCGGTCGTCCCTGCAGGCTACTGCGAGCCGAGCTGCGAGAAGTTCTCTTCGAATCTTCCATCGTGCCTCACAGTACGGATAGCCGATTCAATCGGTCTTGGCAAACGTACTTAGCGCGTTTGTAATCTGGAGGGCTTGCAAGCAGAGGCTGGCCGTTACTATAAAGTTCAGCTACGGATATAGTTTTGTGCTGGGCGGAGATCGGCTTGCAACCTCTCCCGGGGCCCTCGAACACAAAGCGCACTTCGGTGGAACAGTCACTGTTGTATCGACCCCGCAGAAGCGAAGTGACGTACGGAGTAGCCTTTTCTTCCGTTAAATAATGGAGAAAACAAAAGGATTATAGACATTGAGGCGCCTTACCTTGCGGGTTATCATGCTCCCGTGTTTTTCCGGCAGCATTCATAATGGGATTCAGGTCTCAGAAGTCCGAGTGTAGAGCGAGTTTAAGAAATCCGTCTTTTCCCCTCGAGAACTCCACAATTTTGTTCCTTCCCAAAGCAACATGATAATTGACTCATCTAGAGCATTCAACTTGAGAGAGGCAACCCCACAAGCTGACAAGTCTACGTACGTGATTGGGGGAATCCGCACCTATGTCTACGGTTTAGGCAAAGTTCGAAGCACCCACCAAAAGGTTCCCAAACTTGCAATCTTACACTTAGCACACCCACGAACAAGAGACTACACCTTCTGCGAGGTGTTGGCCCAGGAGCTTCTCAATTTGTACACTGGTGATATACCGCTCATAGCGGTCACATACGACCTAAGAAACCACGGAGAAAGACTCGTTGATGACGAAAGAAACCTCACTTGGGCAAAAGGTAATCCAACCCACGGTCAAGACTTGTCGACCCTCATATCTGGGTCTGCCCAAGACGTTGAAATGGTTCTCAAGTACTTGCCCTCATATCTCCCTTTTGAAATCACAGGTAGACTTTACAACATAGTTGGTGGCTCGTCTTTAGGGGGGCATGTTGGTTGGAGAGTGGTGGCAAGTCCTACTGCCGGCGATATTTTTGCATTCTTCCCAATCATTGGGTCTCCTGAAATCGCTGGGCTAATCTTTGAGAGACTTGTGGGTCTTAAAGACAGAGATGAACGTGTTTTTGAAATGGCTTATGAAGAATTGCTCAAGGAAATGAGTCCCAAGCAACAAACGCAATTCCCAAAACCATTGTTTGAGCTCTTGCAACAGAACGATTCTGAATCTTTCGGTGTGAGCAAGAAGTTAAAAATATTCATGTTGAACGGTGGAGTCGACGAGACGGTTCCTCCTCGCTTCTCCCAGTACTACTTTGATAAAAGAGGCAAGTCTACCGACAATCTCAAGCTCTACGTTCAACCAGACACAGGTCACAAATGCACTTATGAAATGGTGGATTTGGTTGGCGAGTGGCTCAATGACATTTTGCAATAATCCTGAAAAGCACCTGGTATCTCTGACTTGATTTGTATGTGACGACGGGCATTCTCAGTAAACTGACTGCAAAATCGAATTTAGGATCTACATATAGTTCGTAAATACGGTTATCTGCAAAAGTAATGTAATTTTCTTTTAGTTGAAGGATACCACCTTTTTACCGTACCAGCTTTAAACACAATAGCGACTTGTAGCTCCAACCTTAAACCTCCGCACAGCAATGACGATATGTACCCCATTTGCGGAGTCTTGCAAGGTTTGGCAAAAGTTGTTCCGCAGCCGTAGTTAGGAGACCCTGGAATTTCATGTATGGATTCCGGGCGGGAGAATACAACTTGAGACAACGGCGATTACCCAACTTTTACTAACTTACATATACGGCTCCCCTCAGCTCTTAACCCTCAAAGTGGGGATGTCGAGGATACCTGCGTTGACTTTAACCCGTCTACCTGGTTAGTTGGCCACGTTTTTTAGGCGGAGGCAGACTCCCAGGAGCTTCTCTTTTGCCGCTGTTCATTCTCTTTTTGATGCCCTGCTACGGCCACTCTGTGCTTGTTGCATTTCAAGAAAACTACGCTACGGAGAGCTCGAGAAGCACCGTCTGGTTGCTGTTGAAACTGTTATATAGGGTTCGGCTTTTTTCCAGATGATCGCCTGGTAGAGCTTTGCGTCACTTGCAATTTCGGGCAACAAAACTGGCTTTTATCCGGCTCTTTTTTGCAGCCAACTTGGCACCCCACAACAAGGCTGCAGATCTCAAACAGCTGAATTCGGAAATTCGTCTCGCTACAAAGGGTCACCAGGTGTCAGTATTGACAAAGTAGCTAGTTCTCCAGTTGAGTGTTCTGATAGGTTTTGGATGACTAGAGTTTGCAAACCAAAAACCTGAGACTCGAAATCTCACCTTTGTGCCCCAATAAAGTTGGAGCTACTAAGCATGCAGGTTAGAGTTTTTTGATCGCCATAACTTCATACATACACATTTTTGAAGTCTCTAAAAGGCTCTCATCTGTCGCGGTATATGTATGTGCTTTTCCAAGTTGCGCAAGTCAGATGGCAAAACAACGAGTATCTATATTAAAAGCTTTCTTCCAAGGCTGTAGAGGAAAGTGGCCCTTTTCAACTAGCCAGGTCGTTAGGGAGCAGTTTATTGCTACTCATGAACAGTAAAATCTACAATCCTCTTGTAGGTGGTTCCCACTATGGGGTCATTTGAGAAAGCCTAATTTTTTTGGGAGCTCAAGTGAGACGCTATAGTTCTAGCATCCGAACCTTGATTATTGAAGTCATTGTCAGCAGCCAAATCGTGAATTGTCATCTTTGAAGTTTTGGTAAAACAGACGGGAAAACTGTCGACGGCTACTGCCCATGAGTTCACATGCTACACCCAGGTAAGAGTTTTCCACTATAGTCATGGGCTTTTGCCAAGATACGTACTGGAGCGCGAGTTTGGGAGCTCTACAAAAGTTTAACACACTCCACCAAAAATTCCAAACCATTTGCCAGAGAACTTCAAAACGTCAAGTTGAACTCTTATGCTTGTTAAATCTCTAGAATAGTAGGAAACCGATTTTTTGACTAAAGTTTGGTCCTAAAGATGTAGGACATGTTACTTACACTTCCCTAGTGCATTTTCTCATTTTTTGCAGACTTCTGTCAAATATTGACAAAAATGCACAACCAACTTTTCAACGAAATAGCGGCTTCTACTAATCTACAAGAATTGAAGCAAAATAGTTCTATTTGAATGTATTTTTAATTGTGAGTGTCTCCTTTTAATATGCTGTAATGACAAATAGCAGTAATTCCAACGGTTTTCTGATCTATGCAAAGAGCGTCGTTACCATTTTGCTTTTGTCGTGTAGGGAACACTTTTATTTTTGATGGAAGCAGGACCGTGTTTCTTCTTCACCTTATTCTTGATGCCTGATGTGCTTTCTCGAGAAACCATATACTGGACACGTTAACTGTAGCAAGGGCTCGTGACCCTGAACAAACAGCCTATGAAAACTTTTACTCCAACATGAAGGAGCCGGGGACGGGCCAAAAGGGATCGCCCAACCAGTCGGCGTCCAAGAAGCGGTCCTGGCTCCAGATCAACTGCTTGGAGAACCAATCAATCAACACTCCGCCCTCTTGAGGGGGCTCATTGGATATCTTGGTCAATAAATAAGACATGCACACTTGGCTCAACATGTAGAACACCACGGCCAAGGAACTGTAATGCGAGATCAAAACGTACCACACCACAGAAAATCCAAACAAGACGCCGCTTCTCGAGTGGAGCCAGTGGCTCATCTCCAACTTGGTGGGGTTGATCCTGTTGAAGTACGGAAACAACAAGTCCTGTGAAAAGTTGATGCATGCGTTGAATCCCGTCAACACCAATGCCGTTTGGTAGTAGGGCAAGACAGTCAAGCTGGCTATCAAGAGAAACGACGGAATCGAACCCAACCTGTGGTAGAACATCTGGATCGACGATATGGTCAAAAAGATCGAGGTGAACTTGTTTTGGCATGAAATGGATGCAAAGACAAGCATGTTGTACATGGCAGCTTTGAAGTATCTCCTCAAAAAGAGGTTTAGCGATTGTGACTTTTTCATGTGGACCTTGACTTGGCCCACCAGAAGGGATGACAAGTCCATGATTTCTTCGTTCCTCATGGTCTTCAAGTTGCCGTAGTAGTTCGTCTTGACTTTGGAATCAATGTACTTGAGGCTGAACAAGAAGATGTCGTCCAAGGTGGATGAAAAGAAAGACACCAACCCAAGAAGAAATATGCTAGGGTTCGTCAACTGCACAAAGAACACCAAAATAGACTCTTCGTCACAGTATCTTCGGATGAGATACAATGGGGCGTTTGTTATTGTATAAACTAAAGCCGATAGTAATGCGATTTGCAGCAATGTGGTTGCGTCAAACTTGAACATGAATGGATTTTGGAGAACTCTGTACGAGCTTAGCACGGCGAACTGAATGCCGCGGAGTATTATCCAGATAGAGAAGGACTCCGATGGGTTGGAAAGGAAGATGGGAGACGCCATGACATAGGAAGAAAGTGGTGCGAAATCAAACTTTTGACAGATGCCGTTGCCTCTTTATGCCCAGAGGGTCCATGTGCGCAATATTTATAAGACAACGTGGATCGGCGATATCCCCGAACACGTCCTACCTGGAGTCACTTTGAGGCATCGTTCCTGTCCCGCCAGCCGAACGCTATTGTTGGTGTTCGTCATGGGGTCACTCTGTTTACCTCAGACCCATGATTCGCAGTCATTCCGATGGGTGAGGTTGCTGGCCACAAACTAGAAAATGTATGACGACAGCGGGTCGACGACTGGACATTTGATGCAGGCTGCTGGCTCCAGCGAGGAATCTCTACACTTGGAAGACTACAAATTACACGTAACTAGGAAGTACAGGGACGGCAGTGGTTCGATCAAGTCCACGTGGAGAGTGCTGTAATTGTACCAGGCCCACGATCTGAGCGGAAAAAGGAACGCAAGACCAGAACGGAACAGATGGAGACGCTGGACAAGGATGCGAGATGGCAACGCGAGCAAACGTCCTAGCATTCCAGAGGAGTGCAGCGGACACAAGTACCTACGCAGAGGGATTCTTGCTACGAGAACGACGTCATTAGCAACTAGTTGCTCTCCTTCAACGGTTTGTTCTGCTTCTGTGTAAGGTATAGCCACGCATCGAGGGCAGCCAATACGGGAGAAAAGCAAACACATGCGATATTATAAATGCCCTTCTCCTCAGCCTACTCTCCGTGAAGGCTGGCCAACAAGGGCACGTCAACCTAACGCGGGGTTAGCTTTAACTATTTAGAGTATTTGTCATACTCAGGCGGCCGTTGAATTCAAAAAAATGACGACAACTGCAGGATTCGAACCTGCGCGGGCAAAGCCCAAAAGATTTCTAATCTTTCTCCTTAACCACTCGGACAAGTTGCCAATTATGCAAGAGTTTAGTATGCGCAGTATCAATACATGTAAGTCAGATTCTTGTCTTCTTGTAACGACAGCTCTCTTCTTTGTGGTTGGTGACTCACATAAGGAATTCTTTGATGGAAAGAGCGGTCTCGTTTTGCGGCACGTCCAGCGTCCAAGTAGGACCCTTGATTTGATAGCAACCGATAGATCATTAAGCTCGCACGACCATTCTCCTTTCCCGGATGACTGCGGTTTTGTATTTAACAAGAGTAGGGGAATTTCCAGCAATCCACCCGTTTCTGCTGACTTCGAATTGGCACCCTCAAGTCCGGATCTCAAAGCAACCACAGGGCGCTGATAAAGAAAGGAAATATTTGTAGGGGCATCAGATATCCAAACCAAATGCCTAGATAAGCTTAACTGGGTTAAAATATCCTTCTGACTGACACATGAAGCTCGGAGAATCCAGGTCAACGTTACTAGCCTTTGGTCATCCTGTTTGAAAACTCTAGCTCGCCAGGGATCACCCTGTATTCTAAAACGTTGTTCCGAAGCCACTGGCCAGCGCGTCGTGAGGCGCCTGACTTCGTTCGGGAGGACCATCCTCTCCACCAACTCCTACCAAAAATAGCAGCGAATGTGCCTGAAACTACAATAGGCAACAAGAGGTGGAGCCCAGGACCCGTCGCCACACCAGCTCTTCCCTGCCACTCACGCAGAGGGCAGCCTGACGGATAAATATATCCTTTGTGGAGACTGACTCTGAATGTGCGAGTCAGATTTTTTCTTTCCTGTCTGGGCCAAGAGGGGGGGTTTCAAGCGATGCCGAACGGTTTGAAGGCTGCGATGGGATTCCGAGTCAAGTCGTCAGTGCAGCAAGACCCTCTTCCCGTGTCTACCCGGAGTTTCCAGTGCCCACACCTCCTCCGTTGTGTTGCGGTTGGGATGTAGTTTGTTTTTAACTCTGGAGTCCGCTTTTTTTGGCTTTGACCCTGAGGCTGCAAAAACTGCCCTAGCTGGAGCTGGGGCACCATATAAGACGGGATGGGTTTCCGCTTCGTGTATCCAAAGCAAAAGAAGTTTAATTATGAGTTTGGAATACACATTGCAGCAAAGCTCGGTTTTGCCAGAGCCTCACATCACCACAACCTTGACTGAAGTCACCCACAAGCTCCCTTCCACTCCTCCATGCCGTATTCTCCTTAAAAACGAATTGGAACAGCCCTCAGGAAGTTTTAAACTCAGAGGAATTGGTCATTTAATTAAGAAGTCCATAGAGGAAGCCAAGGCAACCTCACCAAAGAAAGAAATCCACGTCTTTGCATCTAGTGGAGGAAATGCAGGTTTGGCTGCGGCATACCTGGCATTCTTTTACAAAGTGAAGTGTACTGTTGTTTTGCCTGTGATTGCCAAAGCCGCTGTAAAGCAAAAGTTATCTGACTACAATGCCCAGGTGATTTGCTTTGGTAACAATATCAACGAAGCCGACCAGCATTTAAAGAACTTGATGAACTCTTTGGATACCAACGTCACTGTTCCTATCTACTGCCATCCGTTCATGCATCCATTGGTGTGGCAGGGCCACTCGAGTTTAGTTGACGAAATTGTCCAACGTCAATTGCCACAGGAAGATATCCCCAACTTGAAGGGAATGGTTTGTTCATTTGGCGGTGGTGGCCTTTATAACGGGATTTATGAGGGACTTCGCTCAAACAATATTAAAGACTCAACCGTCTTATTATTGGAAACTAACCAAGCTCCAACCTTATATGAGTCCTTAAAAGCAGACAAGTTGATCACCTTGAAGTCTGTCAGCTCAATGGCCACCTCTTTGGCTTGCTCCCATACAACAAGCCAATCTTTGGTCAATTTCCATGACCAGTCCAGCATATCCACCAAGTTAGAAATGATAGATGACTTAGATGCCTTGAGAGCATGCGTGGACTACCACAACAACTTCCATAAGATTGTCGAGCCTGCTTGCGGCGCTGCCTTGTCTGTTATTTACAACAAGTTGGATGTCTTGTACCAAGCCTTCAGTCACCTCAAGAAGGACGACATAGTGGTGGTTGTTGTTTGTGGGGGAAGTTGCACTACGGCCAAAGATTTGGTTGAATATGAAAGCATGGTCAGAAGATCTGACATTAAGTTGTAGGGATTGGGTATAGGTTAGTAATTGAATATGGTTTAAACTTTAATAAATACGTGAAGCGTCAATAACAGCATATGTTGTTGGTTCACTCGCTTTATAGAATAGCTTCTATTACTGTAAGCCTGGTAATCAAAGTGTCCACATCTCATATCACAAGTAGTCAACCACATTTCCAGTTCCTGTGACTTACTAGGTGACTAGGCGAATCAGCAGAGAATTACAAGTTCAGATTATCTTTAATAAACATTGTTAGCTACTATGTACAGCAATTCCTTCATATCCCATATCGTAATTGAACCTCATTTTGGCAGTTTTAAAAGGTAGGAGCCTCAAATTGGAATTCATTGAACAAGTCAAACAAGGTGGGCTCCTTGCTCGAATCATACCCGTTAGCGTTGTTGATGACTTCCAACCAAAGTTGATCAACATTAACTCTGTTGGTAGGAGGAGGTTGTTGTTGGATTTGAGGACCAAGCCCAATTTGAAATTGAGCGATGTCTGCCATCCTCCTGGCCTCAGCTTCTTTCTCAAAACCTGCCAACAAACCGTGGAGCTCTCTCAATTGACTTTTACTGAATTGAGGAGCTAACAACTCTTTCTTATACTTGTTGTCTCTCGACGCAACAACAGTGCTGTAAAACACATCACTCTTGATGATCTGAAGGTTAAACTTGTCACCCTTGCTAATTCTCCATGAGTAGTAGTATCTGTGAGACAAGGTAGATAGCAATTCGATAGATGTCTCAATATGGTTGATCATCATGTCTCTGATTTCTCCCAACAAGGCGAAGTATTCCTGCTCTTCTTCACGCATGTTGTTGTTGTGCTTGTTGTGATGCAAAATAAATCCAAATCTCACAATCAACGCTTGAGCGACTTGGTTGGTCTTATGAATCATCGACTGCAAACTAGGATTGTAGATAAAATCACTGTAGGTTTCAGATAAATGGAGTAACTTGTAGAAATGCGGAGCCACCTCGGTTGTCAAAATGACCGACTTCTTCAAGTAAAAGAAAGCAATGTTAATGTTTCCATTTGAAATGTAGTGTTCAAAGAAACTGACGTAAAGGGAGAGCAATATCGAGTTCATCGAAAGGTAATACTTGATACCGAAACACCTGGAAACTGTTTGCAATGCCGCATCTGAATCTCTAATATCGTTGTTAACACAAGTCACCTGGTCAAGGCATCCTGCGTCACGTAAGACCAATGCCTCGAACACATTGAGCTTATCAACGATGTCAGCAATTCTGGTTGGTCTGCCCTTTGCAAACATGACTGTGTTCAAATCTCTTAAAGCAAAAATCAATTCTGTACGCTTGAAGAACATGGCAGTAATCTGGTAGTCACGTTCATAGTCGATCAAGTTGCTGCTTTCTGCGGTCGGCAAAGAAGGGCTCTGATCGACGTGCTCCTCTGGGATCGATGGTGGAGTTCCAAAAGTTTGGGTTTGGAACAAATCCAACAACACTATCAAAAACCAGATCTTGGTTTTCAAGTGACCAAAGTTCGGATTCTCATCGGTGGTTGGGCTATGCTGTTGTGTGTGAAGCCCCAACTTGTGAGCACGCTCGACAAGGTTGTCATCTAGCTTCATGCATCCTTCACCCTCCAAGTTACGAGAGTCTTCTGGTGCATAATTCAAATAGACATTCAATAACATAATCAATTGAATGATAGAAATGTCTTGCTCCTCATCACATGCCTTGATACAGTCCGTGGTCAAACCAACAATACTAATATCAATCGGATTCTTCATAAGGAACTGTATAGTCTTTTGCTGAGGAGAAGGATTTTGAATGTTCAAACTTTCTTCATTTCTCATGTCATTATTCTTGAATAAAGAAATGTAGGCAATTCTCAATACAACCATTAACTGGCCCAACATGATTAAATCCAACTTATTCCGAATGACAATTCGTTCGATCTTGGAATGATCTGTGACAGTTTTCTGTCCAATAAGTAAAGTAATCTTATTCATAAATTCTTGTTCATCAACCATTGGAACAAATGGATAGGCATACCTAAAGAATCTTTCAACTAAAAGCCAAATGTTGTCCTTCTCAGGAAGTACGCAAGTGATTTTCTCAACCAAAGACATCTTGTCGCATTGCCTCTGGTTCATTTGTACTGATTGCTTAATAATGCTTGAATATGAACTATCCTTTCCCGGACAAGCAGCAGCATTCTCGCTTTTTATTGTTGCCAGTTTTAAGATGTCAAAGTTTTCGCCATCCAAGGTATTAATTTCATCAGCTCTCTTCTTCAATTGGCTTTGCGAGCGAATGTACAGTGTGAGACAAGCCAAACCAGGATCTACTTTAAGCAAATAAGGCCAGGAAAATGGCCCAGTTTCAGAAACGCTAAAATAGTCAATGGAGTCTTCACTGCTGCCATATGGATTAATGCCAATAAGAGAAGACCAGTTCGAGGAGTCATTGGTAAAAAGATAGTTGTTTCTTCCAGAAACTTTGGGTTCACAAGAACTCTTTGAGCTTAATTTTGTTGAGCTATTTGGAGTTGAAGCTGAACTCTGGTATGAAAAGTTTCCCGTGCTTGCGGAACTAACTGACTGGCCGCTTGAGGTAGTGTAGTCACTCCTTGTTGTTCTTGCCGAGGATGGAGTCGGTATTGAGAAGCTAGAACTTGTATATGGAAATGTGCCGTAGTAATTTGCAGAGACGGATTCCTCACCAAATTGACCTACTCCACTTCCGTTACTAGTATACGAGTGGCTCAACAGTCCCAAAGAGTCGATACCGGGGAGGTCGGACTTAGTCAATGGTGATGGAATGGTTGGATTAAATACAGGAGGCGAGGGACCGGTCTGAAAGGTAGACAAACCGGGACTTGGACCTGTTTGAAACTTCGGTGGCGATGGTTGATGTATTGGCGGAGATACTTGATGAGGTTGTCGTTCCTGAATCGATTGCGGCTTAAATGTACTAGTTTGCGAAGGAAATGGGGCAACTTGGGGAACGCTAGTTGGCTCCCCTATCTTATCTTTCTTGTCCACCCTTATAGGAACAGGTCTTCCAGCACTAGCAACGTATGGATATGATGGGTTATAAACACATTTGTCTGCAATTTTTGCTTTAACGCAGGCTCCACATGGTTCTTCTTTGTCACACTTGATCTTCTTTCTCTTACAAGCTTCACATACCAACGTTAATCTGATCCGTTTACGTGGAACACTTGTTTCTGCCATCCTTGAAGTAAATAATAGAGAATTAATTTGTCAAACATCATGAGTGTTCCAACATATTAATCAGCTTCGGGTATAATACTGCATAATACTAATTCCGACGAGGCTTGCAGTTACTCTCCACTATTTCTTGCTGAAGCCTTTTAAACTGCAAATCTTAATTCCGAATTCCGTGCGTTTAATCTGCATTTAAAGTTATTCAACCCGCAAAAGCAAGATCACGTGCAAATAACCCGCATTTCTCTGGAGACACCCAGCTATCATTTTTTTGGACTGTCGTCCCTGAACGGTAAGACAGTCAACAACATGAACTCTTCAGATAACTTATTTGAGGATATCGAACAAGATAACAACCCGTCATTTTATGGTAACCAGTCAATATTAAATGACCCTTACGGACGTAGGGGGCTCAACGGATTTCATGGAGCCAATGGTGGCAACAAGAGCAACATGGGTGATGTTGCCACAATAAACGAAGATGACGATACTGATATGGGAACTGTTATAGGCACAGCCAATGGAACTTTGAATGGACATGGAGTTGGAGTTAGAAAGTATGAAAGTGGCTATTCAAACGGTGAACCTCAAAAACACGGTGCTGATCTTGTAAGCAGCCAGATTGGCCTCTCAAATCAAATCCACCAGTTGATGAACGACCCCAATTTAAGTGTGGATGTTATATCTTCGGAGACCTTGATTAACTCGTCTGTTATTGTCTACGCAATACAATTGGCCTTGTATGAAGAAGGAAAGGATCAACCCCTTATTTCCATAATTGTTAAGAGAAGATACTCGGAGTTCAAGCTGATAAGGGATACCTTGCTTAAATTATATCCAACTGTTGTTATCCCTCCAATACCCGATAAACATTCATTGTTCACATTGTTGACCAATTCCCTTAATAATAACAACGACAACAGCATTATAGAAATGAGGCGCAGAGCCTTCAAGACCTTCCTTAACGATTTAATATTTAATTCCGATCCTAGATTAAAGAATTGTGTCTTATTGCACAAATTTTTGGATCCGAACTATGAAGGGGGTTGGTACATGGCCGTCATGGAGCCTCCAGTGAGTCTTTTACCCAATTCGCTTCTCCTAGCCAATCCCATTGATCCAACGGATCAAAATGGCTTATATTCTTTATTGCCGATGGTTAATGGGTTTGAGGTCAGCTCCACTCCAGACAACTTGACTTCTTTGAATAAGTTGAATGATGAGTTGGGCACTTTGAAGGAGCAAATCAAGCTATTTGACTTGAAAGGAAATGATTACGCTGAAATGAAGAAGAAACTGAAGAAAAACAGAGAATCGAGCTTGCTTGACTTTGATGAAGCTACCCAAGTAGACGATTCTGTTATAAGCGACACAGAAGAAGATGAAGAAGATTTTGATTCCTCAGCAATTGCATATGACTATCACCACTTTAGCGAAATCCCAAGATCCTTAATCAATTTTGAAATCAGATTGCATCACATAATCAAGATTCTTCAGGACTTGGATAAATTAAATTCAAAATCAGTCAAAAACTATAAGGCTACAGTTAACACATTGATAGAGTTGGGAGGCAATTTGAACAACTTTTCCCTCCAAATTTACGAGTCAAATAACTACAAGGGAGAAAATGACTCTAGTTTAAGTTTAAGTGTTGAAAAGTTTGGATCCACTGTTGACAGCAACTTTCTCAATTTTGAAAGTTTCATTGGGGATAGTTTGGTACCAGAATGGCAGGAACCAATATACCAAATGATCCAATATTACATTTCAGCATTAAGTTTGGTCAAATTTTATAAGTACAAGATCATTCAGTTCAAGTTGTTATATAAATTAAGATTCAACAAGTTACAGGAGTTGTTGAATGTGACTGTCGGGGGCTCGACGGTTGAGAACACTACGTCACAGACCCCCACTCTTGATCATTTGAAAGATTTGAACAGCCCAAGCATTAATAGAGCCATTCAAAGAATGGAAAACTCAAAGCAAAGATCATCCTTAAGAGGTAAGAAATCCTGGTACGGGTTATTTGGCGGGAATAACAAGGCTGCTTATACAAACAATTTGATTCAAGGAGAAGATTCTTCTCAAATCTCCAACCAACTTAAGTTGAAGGTTAACCAGATTGAAAAAGAGTTAAACAAGTTGAGTCAATTGATTGAGTTAACGAATAATGACATGCTTAAGTTGACTGACGAGTTAGGGAAGACATATCTGGACTTCTTGAGCAAGATGGAAAGAAAGTGGCTAGAATTAATGATTGGATACATTAGGAATGGTAAGGTTTTATTTAAGGAGAATTTATCTAACTGGAAGGAGTTGAAAGACTTTTTAGGTGATAACTAACTACAAGTTATTGGAAAGGGCAACTTTATAATGCATACATAGTGTATCAAGTTAATTTTATTGAAAGACTCTACACTGATTAGTTTACTTCCAGGATATATATTGAATTCAGAATAACCAAATACCTATCAAGCGATTGTAACTAACGTAATTTGACTTTGAACTCAGTCGACGGGCCGTTAAAATCACACATATAAGCTTTGGCAAACTCACACAATCCTTCACCAGCATGGTACCATTATGGATGCAACTTGGCGAGGATGAAATAACACATTGACAGTAAAAGCTGCGTCAGGAACACTTAAACCCACCCACAGTCTCCCGCCCTTTCTCTAGTTACGTCTCTACCTACGTATTATTGCATACCCGTCATTCCTACAGACTTCTCCCTATCGGTTATGCGCTCTCTATAATTCTTCCGCGTGTACACTTACAAATTCAACTCGCAGTGGCGAAAACTAAAATCCAACACACCATGGAAATCGACAACGACGTATCGACAGTACTCGCCGTTATCAGGCTGGAGACCGAATCCAACGACCTTATCAATATCCTCTACCAATTGGAAGATTACTATGAGCGTAAATTATGGCATCAATTAACCTTGTCTTTGGATGAATTCTATTACGGAACTCCAGATGTGACAGCAGACTTGAAGCTCAAGATTTACAACCTCTTCATTGTCAGATTCAGCTCCAAGTTGAATGCTATCAAGATCGTTGATTTCCTCTTGGAATCTTATCTTGGCAACGACAAGCAAGAAACTTTGGAAAAGTTGTTGGGGTTGAAAGAAGAATTTATTGATTACTTGAAGAAGAACTCTAGTGCAAGAACCGACGACGAACAATTCCAACAATTGATCAAGGACGATGAATCAGTTATCTATGTCAACTTGCAAATTGCTAGGTTTTACTTGTTGTTAGACAAGGTGAACGACGCCGAAGAAATTTTGGATCAATTAAACGATAAGTTTGCTACCAACGATGGAGCAGCCTTCGACGATCCTAAAATCACAGCAGCTTACTACTTGTGTAAGTGTGCTTTATACAAGTTGTCGGAGAACTATAACTTGTACTACTCAAACGGTTTGTTGTACTTGTCCAGTGTTGATGTGAATAAGCTCAGCGAGGAGACCAAACTCTCCTTGTGCTATGATTTGTGCATCTCAGCTTTGTTGGGTGACAAGATCTATAACTTTGGGGAATTGATTTTACATGGTATCTTGACTGTGATCAAAAGCGAGTCATCACAATACTTTTGGTTGTACAATCTTCTCCAATCCTTGAATTCCGGAAACTTGGAGCTGTTCAACAAATGGTTACAGGATGCTTTTGTCAAGAGTCCATTTTTGGCTAAGCATGAAGTCTTCTTGAAACAAAAGATCATCATAATGTCCTTGTTGGAATTGATTTCCTTGAAGAGCACCACCAACAAGCAATTATCATTCGCCGAAATCTCCAACTTCACAGGAACTAACATCAACGATGTTGAATTGTTGATCATCAAGTGTTTCTCCTTGAACTTGATCAAGGGCCATATCAATCAAATCGATGAGATTTTAGTCGTTACCTGGTTGCAACCTAGAATCTTGAACTTGGACCAAGTCAACACCTTGTACGAGCATTTGAAGAATTGGGACAACCAAGTTGATAAGTTGGCCAAGGAAGTTTATAAGAAGGGTGGTGCTGTTTGGGCAAGTGCTGCTTAGCGACTTATCCAGGTAGTACAAAAGTACTATTCAAATGAGTGGATGACTGTGGGGTGACACACCTCTCAATAAGGTATAGAGTAATAAAGAAATACAGAAAGAATAGTAGAAGTCCACGTCGCATAATTGATCCAGACTTAGGAGTGAGGAAGAGCTTTGGACTTCGGCCTGGGTAAATAGTCAAGCAACGTCATTGAAACCGGAAGTTGTCCAAAGGTGTTTTCACGTCACTTGCATCCACCACAACTAGCCACTGCACAAGTACGCAAAAGCAGTTAAAACAAGACAATTTTGAACAAAACTGTACCCAACCTCGTAGCTTTTCTCTCGAAATGCCTCTTCTTACTGATTCCGAAGACTTCGGGTTTGAAAGACCCTGCTCAATCACAAAATCTTTCTCCTCCAAGAACCAACCTCTTCCAAATTTGGAGGCTTATGCCAATCCAATCACAATGTTCATAGAGTCGGCACTTTCCATGACTCAGGAATCTCTCGGAACGTCATTGCTGCCTTTATATTGTCATGTACAAACACCCTGTTTCAATCCGTCTTCTTCCAACGTAACGCCGGAATCCCAAGCTTGTTGCATGTAGAATTGGCAAAATCGGCCCCGAAATCCTCCAGCACTGGACTTTTACCTGCTTGACACTCATTAATATGTTAATTGATTAAAAGACTATCACCTCTAACATGGGCATTTGTCTTGCACCGGTCCCTCTACTAGTTAAGTTCCGGTTGTACAGTTTTAGTCCTCCGGTTTTGGAACACACCTTGTCTTTTAGATCACACCGCACTAAATTTTAAAAATCAAATCATACTACCACCACCACCTAAGCATAATGAAACTCCCACTTCTCTGGATAACTCTATTTTCCGGAGTATTGGCTAACATTGTGACCTTTGACGATGATGTGAACTCCCAAGTATGTGCCGGTATTTATTCCAAACATGACTGGGGCGGGTCAATCGTTCCTCGAATTGCGATCACACTTAACGATTTTGGGTCTGAAAAGTATGACCCTAATTCCAAGAGCTACGATGCTGATAGAGAGCTGGACGTCGAGATTAGTTATGCGATCTTTGAATACAAGGACTTGGTTCATATTGGAAGTCCTGTCGGCGACTCAATCCAATACATTTGCGGCAACTCCGCCATCGCCGCCGGGGTATGTGACGAAAGCCAAAGAAACAAGTTCATTATCAACTCGAACGTATCCAATTCTACTATCATGTCTGGCCAATTAACCCACTTAGGAGCAGCCCACGTTGATTACCGTGTAAATACCACTGGTTACTACTGTGTGGCAACGTTTACTATGACGGACAAGAAGTATAAAGGCGAGGTGAATTTCCAAAATGCTTTTGGCTATCTCAGTGCTAGTGAGATCCCCAAATTACCAGCCTATGGTATTCTTGCTATTTGCTACGCTATTGTTTTGTCGCTCTTTGGATTCCAATTCTTCAAGAAGAGAAAAGAAAACCAAATTTTACCTTTGCAAAGATACTTGTTGGCTATCCTAGGTTTCCTTACATTTGATACGATTGTTGTCTGGTCTTACTTTGACTTGGTGAACCGTACCTCTAACCATTCCAACGCATTTGTGATTGTGTACATGGTGTTCTTATCATTGTTGAACGCTGGAAAGATTTCCTTCTCTTTCTTCCTTCTTTTGAGCATTTCTTTGGGTTACGGTGTTGTCTCGCTCAAGCTTAAGAAGAGTGTTATGTTCAAGTCCAAAATACTAGCAGTTCTTAATTTTGGAGCTTGTTTATTCTACTTGATTCCAAATTACTACAATGGAGACGGAAGCACCCAAGCCTCTGCATCGCTTGATGACGATTCGAAGAATGGGATCTTTGGCTTGATCACCATGATTCCAATTACAATCACGCTTACGATCTACTATGTTTGTGTTTTGGGTGCAATTAGAAGAACTACAACCAGTTTGCACCAACAACGTCAAATCATCAAGTTACAATTGTACGAAAAGTTGTTCAGAATCATGTTTTTGTCTGTCTTGTTAACAGGTCTTGGGTTGATATTGTCTTCATTTATCTTCTTGAGCATGTCTAACTACGATATGATTGAGAGCCATTGGAAATCAGCTTACTTCATTTTTGATATTTGGCCAAGTATCATCTTTTTCCTTGTTTTCGTTGGAATTGCATGGTTGTGGAGACCTACTGAAACTAGTTACATGTTGGCCATTTCGCAACAGGTTTCCACAACTGCAGACGATGAAGGTGAAGAAGGTGCAAACACAAACATGGGCTACCACCAAGGCCATGAATTTGAATTAGATGATTTGTCTTTGTTGAGTCATAGCGACAATGAAGATAATAGAAACGTTCGTGAGGATAGCTTTGAGTTGAGAAATAATGACGATGAAGAGCCTCCAAGATACGAAAACTTCGATAAGAAGAGCGTTGAAAACCCATTTGAGGACGGCGCAGAAAACAGCAACACCTTGTTTGACGTGGGCGACCATGATGAAGATGAAGATGAAGAAGAAACGCATGAGGGTGGCGATGTAAAGGATAACAGATTAACGTAAGATATGAATAGACAAGTATTCGAAAGCCTGTAGCTTAGGCGAGTCCTAAGTAGAATGGCATTTGCCTGAGATATTCATGCACAAATCAAAAAGCTGGGTTCCGAGCGCCATTAGCAACCAGATCGCTTTAATTAGCGTTCCAGATTCAGCCCAAAACGGACTGCTAGTGGTATGTGAACGAAGTGTAGCCATATCCAGCCTACGCGTCAAGAAATTTGACATCTTAACTCAATGCAGAAATCAACTTCCAAAGTCGCTACAACAACTGTATTGCAAATCTCAAATATTTAACACATCTAGTACCTAGGCTCTCTACAAAGACTAGATTTAGCACGCTTAGCTGTCAAATTTAACTCAAAGTCTTCCCTCCACGCCTACTTGTGTGCCAAGTTGCAGATAATTCCTGGTTACCCGAGCGCCTTGAGAAAATCTCACACGCAAACTCGCACAACGATAATTCACACAGACGGAGAAGCATCTGGGACCAAGCAAATCTTCAGATGTATTAGGCCATAGCTGCCATCTGGCCATCATTATTCCAATTAACTCTTACTCGTATACATCTAAATGTCCAGTTTCGGCTCCTCAAACGCACCTCAACTGCCACCCTAGACTCGTAGGCGCTAAACGCTGATTTTGCAGTTGAATACAAGTCTCGCAAAATGAGAGCCAAAGAAAATTTTTGCCCACGTCTCCCACCAGTTATGCCGTCCCTGGTAGTAGAGAGTACCAAACATGACAATTCGAGCATAGTTTCGGGGCGCGTTGCAAAACCAAAGAGCACAAGAGCCACACCTCCCAAAGCTCCTTCGAAGATTAATACTGAATACCGCAAGTTTATAGAGACTCACGGCGTCTTACAGTTCTTTGATAAGTACATTCCCAATGAGGTCACCAAAAGTCACCTTCAACTGGTGTACGAACAATTGGGGTATCCACAAGAGGACTGGCAAGAGCTGTCCATCCATGTCCTCGCCAACAAATTAATAGACAAGTTATTAGAAGACCGCAAGATCCGTGCGGTGTCTCCTGCTCCTCCAAACCCGTACCAGCAGAAACCAATCCTCATCAAGAAGAACACATATAGCATTGATAATTTCTTAGGCGATCTTAAGTCTGCAAAGAAAATTATGGTCATCACGGGAGCTGGTATCCTGACCTCATTGGGGATTCCAGACTTTAGGTCATTTCAAGGGTTGTACTCTAAGTTGGGCCACTTGAATCTTAGTGATCCGCAACAAGCGTTTGATTTCGAGACCTTCAAAAAGAACCCTCAAATATTTTACTCAATAGCTCACTTGGTTTTGCCTTTAGAGTCAAACTATTCGTTGTTACATTCATTTCTTAAGTTATTGCAAGATAAACACAAGTTATTGAGAAACTACACTCAGAATATTGACGACTTGGAGGTAAAGGCAGGTATTTTGGACGGTAATTTAATTCAATGTCATGGCTCCTTTAGAAATGCCTCTTGCTTGACTTGCAAAACTTCGTTTTCGGGTTGGAAAATATTCGAACACATTAAGAGACAACAAGTCCCAAGATGCTTACAATGCTTTGAAGACATCGGTGACGATGAAGACGTTCCACTTCAATATGGGGTCATCAAACCAAACATCACATTTTTTGGAGAGGATTTACCTCGTAGTTTCCATAAGTTTATTTCAACGGATTGCAATGAATGTGACATGGTTTTATTTATTGGGACTTCGTTGAAGGTTAACCCTGTTGCTTCTATTATAGATAAGATCCCGGACGGGGTTCCCAAAATTTTGATCAATAGAGATGATATTGACCTTCCTTTTGATTTGAAGTTGCTAGGGTTGACTGACGACGTTGCAAATTGGTTGTGCAAGAAGATGAACTGGGTCTTGGAGCACCAGGATTTTGGCAAGGAATTGGGGTGTTACCCCGGAAAAGACTGCTTCACATATGGTATCAAGTAGAGGCATTCATTGTCCATGAGTTTGATGTTATGTCTAACAACCACAGAAGCCCATTCCAGCACAAGTCAAAAAACATAGCTTATTCATTAGACCTTCACGCTTAGTTTTGGTTTTGGTGTTCCACTTTCTTAGATTTGCTTGCATATAGTATGATTATTGATATATAGATACAAACACGTACACCGAAGACCTAGTTTCAGTGAAGAAGTAAGAGTATATGTTTCATATTCCACGAAATCACCACCACACATTTTAAAGAGTGCTGCAGGAACAGCAAGGTACGGGAATGTACTCTGCTGCACATCCACAAGGACTCATTAGCTTAGCAGACGCTGTTTGGCGACTGTGACGCTTGACAGCCATAAAAAACGCTGAGCGCAAGCACCTACCACCGACAAAAAGTCTTTTATGACGAAGCGTATCTATGTATCAAAATCATGAGCTTGAGATTTCGTGTTGAGCTTTAATAAAATTAGAAGAAACGGCACCTCCAGTGGTATTCTAGCACAATCCTTACAAGGAAATCTCTTCCAAGCGTTTGGCCAACTTCTCTTCAACTTCAGTCCACTTATCAACCAAACCTCCGTAAAACTTGATCTTCTCATCACACAAACCCAACATTGCATTCTTCAATTCAACTCTATTGAAACGATCCCAGTTTGGATATTCATCGTTGATTGTCCTATTGGTCAAGTCATTGACCAAGTCAGTTTGCTTTTCAATTTCCTTTTCCAACAGCTGAATTCTAGCTTGCAATTTATGAACCTTGGATTCGTTCATGTTAGATCCGATGTGAGTGGTTGCGGAAGTAGACAATGTATCCTTTATGAGTTGTGTAGTAGTGTTAACAATCCCGCCATTGTGAGAGCTCATCACAGGATTAGGTGGCGGAACGTGAGAAGAACTTCCAGAGCCAACCTCTCCAGCCACCGATACCAATTCATTCTTTGCCTTGAGCAAATAGTCTTGAAGAACCTGCAAATCTATCTTTTTGTTGTGTTGCTGTTCGATCAAGTTGGTTAAGCTAACAATATACTTGGAGCAATCTTTCAACGCTACCAAAAACAGCTCATCAATGTAAGCATATAAATTAGACCAGCTCTTCAGGAAGTAGTTCAAAGAGTCAGCAAAGATCTTAAAATTAGTGATGGTGTCGTTATCTTCTGGATTTGGAGCTTGTGGAGGAAGTCCCAGTTTCTTTGGCAGCTGAACGGGTGTGGTTGGGTCAGTAAGCGGGGCATCCAGCTCCGCCAGCTGAACAATAGACAACTTCAAAATCTGGGTTGAGAATTGGTTATAATCTTGAGCCAAATCATTGTTCTTCTTATTCAACTTGGCAAAGATTTTGTCTAGTTTGATCAAATTCTCGTACAACTTCTTCAACTTGTCGTTGATCTCCAAGATGTCTTTATTGGTTTCACGTTTATGCTTTGCTGGAGTGAGTAAGTTCATGACAGTCTCAGTGATGAGGTCTTCATTTACAACCTTGTTGACAAACCCACTATCCTCTTCTTTATAGTTGACTTTCAAGTTGTTGATAAAGGTTGCCCAATCTCCAGAGTCACTAATGAATAAATGGAATATGGACAGTTGACTCAATGCTTTGTGCTCCAAAATAAATTTAATAAATCTATTCAAAGAGTGGAGTCTCTTGTGTACAAATTCAGTGCTGAATGTGTCTCCTGTCAAATACTTCAAGTTCAGCTTCAGTGGCAAGGGAGGAATGAGATTGGTAGGGAAATCGTTGCTCAAACAGTCATGGAGAATACGGAAATCCCCGTACCTTCTTCTCGTTTTGATTGTACTACTCTCCTTATCAGATTGCTTCTGTTTGTAAGACGAAAGTTTGAGAACTCCAGGATGATCGGTATTGGTCGAAATCAAATACGAGATGAATGGTTTGGAGTTTGTGTCTAAATCTCTCATGGGGGAACTGACTTCAGATTGAAGCGTGCAGTGGGAGTAGTCAGGCAAAACTGTTTCGGTTGTATCATCAGCAACGTCAGATACATCTTCAGATCTCGTAGTAGGAGCTGCACCTGCAGCTGTAGGTGTAGTTGCTGTTGTTGCCACTGGTGTGGCATTATCTTCTGCAGTAGACTCGTGCACAGGCAATTGGTCTTGTTCCTCGTTGTCCCAGGTTTGTGAATGCACCGACCCTGCTGCTTCAGGTTGCAATAACATGGTTTCTTCAGTGTTGTCCTCTTGATCTTCTGGGACTTCTAGAATTGGTGGCGGGTTCGCCTCCACTGGCTCGTAGACAGGAGGCACGTCGTAATCCTCATGCTCATCCAGGGATGTTTCTTTGTGGTGGCCAGGCGCTTCTCCCAGATCGTGATTGCCATGATGTGGTTCCTCAACCTCATCTCTATCCCATTGAACAGACGTGAATTGGTCTTCTGACATAGTTTTGGTTGTGTCGTATCCCTTGTAAATTGTGAGAACTAAAACAAGAATGGTCACGAGATTAGCGAGCGCAGCCAGTCCCTAGATAGGTACACAATAATTGCAGGGAGTGGGGAGTGCAGGATGATATTGAGGACAAGAAGGATCCGGGGAAGAAGAAGGAGCAGCAATTGTGGCACCTGACTAGTACATTGGGGTTGATAATTTATGTGGGTGCTTTTGACCCGAAGCTGTAGCCGCCGTACTGGATTAGTACTGCGCTCAACGCTGACATACACAGGGAAGTGACAGATTGTGCTTTAAATCTACATCTAGTCCTTATTTCCTAAATTTTTACTATATATGAATGCTTCAGACTTACAAAACTTACAATAACAACCAAACACCCGAAGCGATCAAAGAAACAGCGATGATAGCGGTGATAATACCTGCACCAGCCTTGTCACCAGGACCTAACTTCAAAGGTTGGGTGTATACAGGTATAGCATAACCACTGGCAGGGTTACCAATGGCAGAGCCACCGTGGGCGGCGGTGTATGGAGCATCCTTGGTGTGAACAAGCAAGTTTGTCATGACTTCCAAAGCACTCATTTGTTCTCCCAAACCGTAGTAGTTGTCCCAGGTACCGTTAGCCCAGTTCAAACCACAGGTGTGACCATCTCTACCCCCCGAGCAAGAGCGGGCTGCGGCCTCGGCACTGCTGGTCAACCAAGCGGTGATGACAGGTTCGGTTTGAGGAACCATCAAACTGGTCAACCCCAAGAATCTGGAGAAGTAGGCCTTGAAGGAACGCTGGTCGTTGTTACAGTTGTTGGAAGGTTGACAAGCGGCCTCGTACATGATGGAGTTGTTGATGAAGAAGACCTTGGCCCCGTTAAGCAAGTTGAGGGTACGGTTCAACCACTTGATGTCCTCTGTGTAGTTGTACAAGTATGCACAGCCAGACAACATCAAACCCTGGTTATAGGTCCATTGTAACTTGGTGATGTTGGTACAGTTGGATTCGATGTTGGCACCGTCGTAAACAAACCACCAGTCACCCTCGGTGAGGAAACCGACGTCGGACATCCAGTCCCAAACCTTTTCGGCCCAGTCGACATAACTGTCATTCGAGGTGTAACGGGCCAATCTGGCACCAATGTGGAAAAGACAACCGTTGGAGACCGAGTTCTTGTAGTCGTAACCCGAGTTCCACTGGAAAATCTGCCATCTGAGACCACCGTTACAGTCAGCCGTGTCCCATCTTGCGGTCATGGTGTTGAAGACGGCCTGGGTCAAGGCCAACCACCCCTTTTCAGGATCGGCCGAGTTGGAGAAGTTCTTCTCGGTGGCACCCATCACAGCAATCCCCCAGAAGCCTTGATCATCGTTACCTTCGGTGGTGGACTGGTTCAAAGGAATGTAGTTGTTGTAGTCACCAGTCTGGTATTCTAATGCCTGCCTGATGGTGTCGGTGTAAGTGTCGTTGTCAAAGTAGTAGCAGTAGTCGATAAGCCCCCCAAAGGCTCCACCGGCTTCCCACCAATAGTAAGGGTTGGTGAACATCCCAATGGTTCCTCCGGGCTTGTACCCGTCGTAATAGTCCATCAAACCGCTGGAAATCAAAGCAGTAGCGTCTCTAATACTTGTAAGGTTGTTTGGGTCAAACTCAACGGCACTCACTACGGAAACGAGCGAGAAAACCGCTGTAATAGCCAGCACCAACGGTTTGTTTGTCTTCATGGTTGAGTATCTTTTTGTTTGAAAAAAATCTTAATCTTTTTTTAGTAAAACGCGTGCGATTTGAAGGGATGAAGAAGCGACGGAAAAGACTTGTAGGGCTGGCCAAACTAATGGCGGCCGGCCCGGGTTAGACACGTCCTACGTTGGCTTGCGTCAAGGCAAGTGCTTCTCCGACCTCAAAAGTGTGTTCGGTTGTTTCTCCGTGTGTCTTCTAGCGTGTGTGGCTATGTCCAGCAACCTTGGATGTATCTCCTTACCGTGGAGTTTGTACCCACTCTCTTGCCAACTCTACACATCTGGCACATCATAAGCCTTGTCATTACTAATAGCAAACAATTATAAGCATTACCAGCACCAAGCGACTTCATTACTGCAAGCCCAGACCTTTCAATTGGTCAAGTTGTTTCCAAGCTCCTCTTTACTGAATCTCTTGGCTCAAGGCTGTGTACAATCTAAGTACTAGACGAGAGGCTCGTTTCAAATGGGGAGATTCCTCTTCAGGTACTACACCCACCACCCACTTCGACCAAACGATCCCGAGTAGCTACCTGAACTTATAGAATTCCTCGGTTCATAGAGGCTACCATTCAAAATTCGTACATATTCTCGATCGATCCATTTCGCTGAGAGCAACGTCATGACGCATCCTCGAGGCATGTTCCGATCCAGAGATCTGAGATGCGCCCCAGCACCAAACTGGCCAAGGGGGATCAACCAAGATAACAGTAGCAGGTTGATATCACACTGATGTTCGCCTTTGGATAGGAGTCTCTGTACTGGGTGATTGAACTAGGGCTTGGGAGTGCATGCTGGAGGTGCCATTGGCTGGTTAGGCTCGAGCTGTGGGGTCAATCTAAGCGGCTGTGAGCCGGGGAAGCGGCGCTTGGTGGCTTCTGGTAGACAGGCTCTCGGTAAAGCAGACAAAACCTCTAATTTCATTATCAAAACTTCATACATCTACTATATAGCTATACTCTACTCGCCAGGCTTCAACACCGGATCCAAGATTTCGGTGCTACTCTCTTTTGGAGTCAATTCGTTCTGCAAGACCGAGCTTCTTGAGTTGTGGATCTCCGGCTGATGCTCGATCTCCTCCTCCAACTCGTCGGCACTCGCATTATCTGTGTTTTCTTCTTCGTCTTCTTCTTCATCATCGTCCTCTTCTTCGTCTTCGTCCACTTCCATTCCTTCTTCATTGAACACTTGGTCAAAGTTAAGGAAATCGCTGGTGAAGTCGTCACGCAGCAACTTGGCAATAAACTCTTGGTCCTCCTTCAGCAAGGTCAGCGCCTGGCTCTTGATGGCATCGTACACTAAGCCTGCAGTGTACATGTTGAGTTCTGCTCCGTTTTGGTTGTGGTAGATCTGGTTGACCTTGTGCTTGACATGTGCACTGTATACAAGGGAGTGGTTGGACTTGCTGGCAAGATGGTTGACCTTCACAATAAGCAAGTTGTAGACACGGTCATAGTTGAAGTACACGTTCAGCGCCTTGATGTCGCTCTTGGTAGGCAAATACTGCGGAGTGACATAGTTGAAGTACCCACGCACCAGGATCGAGTTCTTGGCGTCGTTGACGTTCGATATCACTTGGTTGTACTCCACTGGCATCAACGCGAGAAGCGGGTCCACGTAGAACGACTTCAAGTTGTTGTATAAATTCTGTTTGGTTTCACGTTCCTGTCTTGGAATAGGTTGCTGGAAACTGTTCTTCTTGGAAGAGTCAGCAGAGTCAAACTCGCCCAAGAGTTTGGTGAAGTCTGTCGAGAATTCCTTCAAGTAGACCAAGTTATGTATGTTCTCTCCATCTTTTCTTTTGAGCAAGATGGTCAGCAAAAAGAGCTGGAAATCAGCAAAGACATTGCTGTAAGCATATGGGTCGATGGCGCCAGACTTCTTGACCTCCTCGTCAGAGTTTCCCAACTTGGCAAGCTCTTCCAAGATGCCGGTTTGGTCGCCTCGTTGTTGGTGTGCAAGCGGAGGAAGCAGCTGCTGGACTTGGTGCTGCTGCAATTGCAATTGGTGGGACGAAGGTTGGAATGTTTGGGTGGGCTGGATCGAAGGGTTGACGGGCGCATGAGCGATGGGCGGATTCACAGGTTCCGATACCCTGGCGTACTTCTTCTTGACATCCTGCTTGAAAGTGTATCTCGAGTCTGGGATTGGCGAGGAGTAATTAGGATTGGACAAGACTTCGGAGATCTCGGCCTCGTAGTTGAAGGGCTTGTTGTGGAACCTTTGGAAAAACTCGTCTCCCAACAAGCCTTCTTCCTCCATGAAGTTGTCATTGGTGGCCTGCTCTCTGAACTGCTTGAGACCGTAAAGCATGGTCTCGTCAGCCAAGGGTCTACGCAGATTCTTCTTGTTCCTCTCAATGATTCTACATTTGGCACACGTCTTGTATTGCATCACTTCCGGAGGCTCATCCTCGAGTCTTCTCCTTTTGCAACGACGGCATCTTCTAACGTCGTCCATGTTTTTTTTTCGGGATTAGCTTGTAAGGTGAGGGAACGCTCGCTATCGAAGTTCTGGATTCGGCGATTTTTCAGCTGTTTGAGGTTCGGTGTGTTTGGCCTGTTAACAAACTTCTGTGAGCCTGGATGGTCGTTGGATCGTATTGATGGATTCCCCAAAGAAAGGTGGTTGATCTTTTTTGATTATTAGGGGCAAAAATAGATTAGTAAAAATTTTTATGATGTTTATATTTTTTTATATTTGGTAGATCACGTGGGTGAAAATGTATGGTTGATTGGAAATTGGGCCCAGGCAGAAGCAATACCACCTCCAGACAGCCTTTTACGGCACAGGAACTCTCCGAAGCAGACTGGGCAATTTGCGTGATGCGATATTGGAGTCTAAAATGTGTTCATGGTTCCGGTGCGACAAGAAGAAGATTAGGAGGACCTGCTTTTGCTGGCTGCAACCGGAACCCTGCCCCTACAACAAAACTGAGGCAGACATACACGATGCCAATTTAGCAAGCTCAGCATCGTCTCGTTGGTCTACATTATCAAAATTTGGACTGAAATCAAAGCACATCTACCAAAGCCGTTCAGCAGGAACGACAGTTTCAAGTAGATCGTAACAGTCGCAATTAACGGATTGGGTAGTGCAGCGAATAATTATGAGATCTGAAGTGCGCCTAATCTGTGGATAGTAAGAAACGATGGGGGAGATGTGCCGGAGTTTCAGAGTACCAAGGCTGCCGTGGTTGCACTTGCGGGGACCTAACAGCTTCGCCTTGATTGTAAGCTCGTTGCCATGTCAGCCACTATAATTGCAGCCTCTGCGGCGCCAGTCCAGGCTTGCCGAGTGCTTAGTTGCTGCCGGGCTAAGGCACATCGTTGCGAGCCGATTACTAACTCAGCTGAAAACTCGATCATCCAACGTCTTTCTGCGCCTCGCAAAACGATCACTAGTTGGCTGCGAATACTGGGGCAGCACATCCACCAGAACTCTACGCTCCACCAAAGTTATGTAGCTCGGATGCAGAGCCATGTGTAGAACACCATCCGTAGTACTCCCTCCAACTTGTCCGACGCTTTTACCGTGGTTCCAGGTGTCCGCAAGGTGTGACCATTCTCGCCAGCCGAATACCTCATTGGCTCAAAGTTGGGTCCTGCACACATTGTGTGGCCAAAAAAGTCAGCGATAACAACTCCTCTATTCCAAGAATCCCTCCTATCTTCATTGGCAATTCATCAGAACAATGTCGAAAATCGTCCGTTCCATCAAAAATGTAGCTAGTGGCTACTCATCCGTGCAAGTGCTTGTGAGAAATGCCACCCTGAATGACCCATCTGGGCCTACCACCTACGAAATGGAGGAGATTGCTAGTCACACCTACACCTCCCAAACCGACTTCTTGGAAATCATGGACATGCTCGACCGTCGTTTGAACGACAAGGGCAAGAATTGGCGCCATGTTGCTAAGTCCCTTACGGTGTTGGATTATTTGGTCAGATATGGTTCCGATAAATGCGTTCTTTGGTCCAAGGATAACCTCTACATCATCAAGACCTTGCGTGAATTCATACACTTTGATGAGAATAACAACGACCAGGGTGCTATCATTAGAGTCAAAGCAAAGGAATTGGTGTCTTTGTTGAATGATGACGAGAGATTGAGACAAGAAAGAGCCAACAGCAGCCGCTCCAGAGATGACAGAAGACTGCAAAGAAACTCCTCCAGAAGAAACGGAAACAACCAGAGAAACCAGGACGCTCCTTACGATGAGGACTTAGAACGTGCCTTGGCTTTGTCCCGTGTTACCGCCGAAGAAGAACAACGTAGAAAGAACGAAGACGAAAATGACCCAGAATTGCAAGCCGCTCTCAAGTTATCCTTGGAAGAAGACGAATTGAGGAAGAACAGATTGGCTGAAAACACAAACTTATTGGACTTGAATGACGCCCCACAGCAACAACAATACTACGTTACTGGTTACTACCAACAACAGCAACAACAACCTCAATTCTACCAATACCAACAACAACCCCAGCAATTCCAACAGTTTGATGTTTTTGGAAACCCATTGCAAGACATGAACACTGGTTTCTATCAACAACAGCAACAGCAACAACAGTTTGCCCAACAACCTCAACAACCAATCTTCACTGGTTTCAACTATGGACAACAACAACCACAAGAACAATTCCAGCCACAATTCCAACAAGAAGCTATGCAGCCATTAAAAACTGGATCTAACAACCCATTCGCTTTGCAAAGCGATAAACCAGCCTCCTCTCAATCCATGCAACCATCTTTGAACGATTTGAGCCACCAATCTTTTCAACCACAACAACAAGTTCAACAATCACAACCTGTTCAGCAACAACCTATCCAGCAGCAACCACAACAACTTAAGCCTCAAACTACTTCGGGATCTAAGTTTAACGATAGTACGCACGGTGAATTGAACAACTTGTTGGCTCAAGGTACTGGATTGGATACTTTTGGTAATACTGGTATTAGTAGAATCCCAATGCAGCACACCAAGACCCAAACTTTTATAAATTCAAGTGGTACTGGTTATAAACAACAGACCGGCGACGTCAGATTGAGCTCCAATGCCACCGGTAACCCATTCTTGCAGCAACAACCAACCCAACAATTCCCAATTAACCCGGCTTACACCGGTTATGGTTTTGGCAATGCTCAACAACCTCAACAACAACAACAAAAAGCTGATGGCCCTAGCTTGATAGATATTTAGTATGTATTGTTTAAGAGAAGCTATGAAGGAATCTCCGCTGAACACTTTTACAATAGTAAAGTGTGAAGTATTACAGTAGTTATTTTAAACCAGTCAAACTGGTAGAGCTCCAAATGCCATTCAGGTAGTTCAAATATCCATCAAGAAGACTAGATGGCATTCACTCATATACTATCTATCATGTGTATTATAGCAAGCTACGCTACCATTTGCAACTACGTCTCTGCTCTAGTTTCTCACTCTATGTTACAACCTAAACTCGTGAAATGCTTCCAACTCCATTTTGAAAATGGACTTGACACACCAATCCCAGCTGATTACCACGCCATCTTCCTTTGTTTCCTTGATCCACAGTTTAAACGATTTAATGAGGTCTCCATCCAGCGACGGGTTGCAAATCAATACTATTTTGCCGTTAAGTGCTGGTGACTTTTGAATCTGTTTCTTGAATGTCTTTGCAGATTTGATGATTTGGTGGCTATCCATACCGTGGTCAGACAAAATTCTGGAAATCACCTCAGGACCACCTTTTAATGAAGATGCAAGATTAAGGTGTACCCCATTGAAGAGATTTCCACGTTTGATAGACGCTAGCAAGCTGTCAAGGGCACTGTTTTTACCTGATACGCCCAACTCCGAGTTGATTTCCTTGATGGAGCGAACTTTGTCCAAGGCATAATCGTCAATGTTAAACTCTTTCTTTAAAGTGACGGCGTCAAAACTTGGATCCTTCAATCTCCTTACAACGTCGACCAAATAGTTTGGGTGAACTATGCGTTGTACCTTGCTCAAGCTACGCAAGAACTTCTCGGTACGAAGGATTTTGGGTGCAAAAAGTGTGTCAATGGTGAACTTTGGTGAGAAATCGGTAACAATTTTGATCTTGAGGTTAGCTAAATGACTGATGTCAGACTTGGAAAGCACAATTTCATTCTCGCACCCCGTTAAAATGGCTATCATATCGAAATCTGTGGCAGGCTTTTTAGGCTCTGGTGTTGATACCTTTTTTCTGGTAGCCTCTGTGGCAGGCTTCTCCTTGGTAGGTTCGGGAGTTTGCTTCTTTTTCAATGGACTTGCAACGTCTTCGGTTTCCTCGGCCCGTCTTTTGGGGCTAACCTGCGCTTCTAACTCATCCATGTATGTTTTCATTTTCCTCGAGCTTTTAACCAACTCTTTGTATTGATTCAAATCAGTCATATTATCGTGCAATTTTTCGGCGGCACGCTTGGCAGCAGAACGGCTACCGTAGCGCAGAGTCAAAGAAGCTTCTGCTTCTTCAATCTTTTGTCTAGCGATTTGTGGAATGACAGGGTTCTGCTTGGTCTGAGTGGATTCATCCTCACTCATGCTATCGTCGATATCCTTGCTAACCTTGTTTTCGTCATTATACCAGGTGGAAAGTACATCCTTATCGAGTTTGGTCCTCCCTAGTAACATCTCTACACCCTGCTGTCCATTTCCAAGGAATGTGTACTTTTCTTGCTTGGGGTCAAGCAATTGCCATTTTGAGTAGCATTCCTCGAGCCACAAGTGGTTTACCACTTTTATCATTGGCTCGCCGTCCTGTAGCCACTTCTTTGTCGCGGTCTCGTACTTCTTTCCTTCTCCCTTCGCTGCTAGCAAGTACTGGTTGTCTTTGGTAAGGGTTTTCGTGAATCTACCACCTAGTATGGTGATCAATTTCGAAAGGTATATTCTCGCATCACCGCTATAGTTTGTAACCAGGATACTCAAATCCTTAAATTCTGGTAAATGCTGTTGTGGCGACGGATAGTGAAGTATATTTGAATTCTCAGGTAACACCCAGTTGCCACTAACAATTATAGAATACAACCAGTGTAGGTTCCCCACTATAATCCGATTAGACTGGGAACATGCCTTGAAAGCTTCACCAGATCTGTACTTACCAACGTAAATGTCGACATCTTTGTAGTCCGAGCAGACTGTTCCACCCATTCTTTCAATCATTTGCTTAATGGATTCAACAAGACGCTCGGACAAGTTATAATCGGGCAGGATGTAGAACTTTTTGGATGCAAAGAAGTTTTGGTTGAATGGGGTGCTCGAAAGATCATCAATGTCATTCAAGAGATTGATTGACGCTGTGAGCTGGGAGTCTCTGGTAGAACCTTCAAGTATAGGTGGGTTTGGAAGCAAATATGGGGTTACGTCCAACTTCCTGCCGAGCGCTAGGCAATGGTCTATCCAATGGGGAAGCACTATCTTGATATCGACTTTGGTGTCGCCATCGCTTGAGATGGCGCTCGATGCAATGATGCTTTTTTCATTACTAAGATCCACAGCTATAAGATGTGTGGTATGCTTTGTTAATACATCCAAGTAGGACCCTCCAAATGCCTTGACGCCTCCGTAGATGGCCTCCTTGTCGCCTACTGGCAAATTGTCAGCAACACACACGAAACAGTCTTTCATGAAGTATTTGGGATCTGGATTGTAAGTCTTGGGACTGAGGTGCCGCTGTTGCAGCAAGGAGTCGTATACCCATTGTGGGGTCGTAATTGGGATCATACACTCTCGAGCCGCCGTGTACTCTATGAAGTCCACAGAGATAGTGACTATGTGGTTGATTGTGGTTTCATGCTCGAGGTAGTTGACGTTATTATCAAAGTTTGATTTCGTGATCACATTGGCATGGTTGTCTTTAAGACTTGTAACAAGCGCCTCAACTTCGTCTGGATCATCGAACGAGTCGCTGGTAATCACAAGGAAGTTAGTGTTGGTGAACATGACGCGTTATATTTTGCATTTGAAGTTTCGCGCACACTTAAGAGGAGCCCCACCAAGGCTGGAGAATGTCAAGCATCACTACAACTCCACCACCACAAACATTTTACAACAGTAACATACTTCAACTCCCAGATTTGGTTTTGTTATCCAGGAGTAAGGACCTGTGAAATGTCTGACGACGACTCTTGCTCATATTGGCAGTTTTGCACCCACATGTAGCTACACGCGACTTTGTAAGGCAGCAAAATATGTGGAGCCCAGCGCAGAAGTGCCGTATCTGAGAGCTTAGATCACCAAGGCTCACTAAAACAACCAAAGTCAACCAAATATAAAGAGCTGGGTGTTTACATCGTTAGCCTATGCATCGCCTTGTCATACGACGTGTAGCTTACCAGTTGGTGTTGGGTGATGTAGTAACACCATATGCAGTACTGCAATTGCAACTTCAACTGGGTCCTCCTAACCGGCAAAAGTACCCATTTGAGGCCCTGCCACTCTAAAAAAAAGACACGAATGCAGCCTGCGGTGCTGTAGCGTCCGCGACTGTTCACTACTGCTACTGCCACATTCGCTGTTGCAGATTTCACTGAAACCTGCCTTCCAAATGCAACCTCATGCGCTAGCGGTTGCAGGAACCAACCACGCGCGCGACCAAGATACACCCACAGACCCTTACAATAGTCGGCTTGTGATTGTCCTAACGCTCTGAACAATAATATCGGTATTGTTCGCAGTTATCGGGACAGATCCAGCGCAAAAGCTAGCTGATTAGGGTGTTTACGAATGCGGAGCGTGTAAACAACCACTCCGAATGGTTGCACATTTGGAAAATGCCCACACTTGCAATCAAAACACCACTTGGATAGCGATGCGGTAGTTTCCAGTGGGCGCTGTAGCAAAGTAATTGTCTCCACTTGAAACGGACCACTTCCTTGCAGGGGGCCGAGAGTCCCACGCACGCAGACTCCGTCTTTGCGGTTACGTCATGAAAACGTTGATTTTCCTCTTTTGGAAAGTCCAAGCCGTATAGTGCTTTTCGTGTTTTGTGGTAGGGTACGATCAAGCAAGAGTATCGCCAGCTCCCCCGAGCAGTGTCACGTCAGGTGTACATGAAACTCACACTTAGCGATAGCACAAATGGTGGAGGTGACACGAACGGCCAACACCAAGGGTGGGCATCGCTTGTTTGACGAACGACCACATCCCAGTTTTCGACAAAGCAAGAGGATCGCCAAAAGAAGGTCTCTTGCAGCTTCACCGGCGCTCCGATCGCTCGGTCCTTGAGCAATCACAACACCGGTATTCGCATGCGTGGGCACGTCGAATACTTCGATTGTGGGTGGATGATCCTTTCCACGCCTTGTCTCACTGGTTGAGGAAGGAGGATTTCCTAATGCGGTCGGTGGTTGCAAATACACGTGACTCTCGGTCTTGGTTGGCTGTAATAAGTACGAAAACGGTATTGCACTAGGTACGTCTAGACAAAGGTAGCAAGCTTCGGTGCAATGTATAGTTGGCTAACTCTGAATGTCTGGGGGTCTGGGGGTCTGGGGGTCTGCCCCTCCCCCCACCATTAGCTCCAGCAAAAGCTTAAATCTTCTTCAGGCAATACGAGCTAGATCCCAAAGTCTAATTTATGGGAACCCAGTCAGAGCTCCTAAAATGCGGTCACTGGGAATCGTACTTGATGGTTATGAGATCATACGACTATCACACACAAAGCTCGCGGGATGGTTGAGCTCTCGCGGCAGATCGGTGGTGGTTAGTGACATCATTCGGATAAACACATGAGTTAGGAACAAATGATGCAAACAACCCACATCGAAAAGCCCCTTCCTCTGCATAAATCCTACGGTCTTACTACCTCAAGATCGTGCAGGTATCAAGGAGTAGAGAGGATTTTCAAATACACTGTCAGACAGGTGTACAAACACTTTGGTTTTATGTATTGGTAATTATTCAAAGTTATAAAAAAAATCCAATGGATTTCGTAAATGCAAAATCATCATGCTGCTCTCTTTCATTCTATCTTCTTCTCTGTCAGTTTCTCCCTTTGGTCTCTCTTTCTTTCCGTTTCTCCCGTATTTCGTAATCATTTCTCTTATTCTTCATCTTGGTCTAAAGATATTCTGTGGGTCAGTAAGGATTCATCAAACAAGTCTTTACCTTCTGCATGGAACTTCTTCCCCCACAGTCTGCACAAGACACTAGCTTTCATAAACTTTCTGGTGGAATACTTTTTGAAGAATTCATCATGCTCAACAGGGGAGATCAAATATTGGAATATTAATTCGATGCAAACTTTCATGTCATTGACTCTGTAGCCACCTGAATAATGGATCAAGTTCCCATTCCAAACGGGTCTCTTTCCCAAAATCAATCTAGCAAGATACATGGCCAGTGCACAGCACAAGGAAGGTTTAAAGCCAATAAATTTGTAGTCGATAGCGGTTATTTCCAATAGGTATTTACCCAAAGTTCTCAGTTGGACGTCATAATCATCAGCTTTCGATATACGTCTCAAAAAGTTCATTGGGTTTGGGTAATTAAGATCAAAATTAAGGATTGTTAAGATGTACTTTTCTGCCTGCAATATCTCTTCTTCTGTGTAGGAGCCATCCGTGAAGTATGCATAGTTTTTCACGGAGGGAGAAAAGACTTCTTCATATTTAGCAGCAATGAAAAGGGAGCCTGTTGCTAACAATTGTAGCTTGTCAATCTGGACAACCTCGACCGACATGAACCTGTCCATCAAGGAGATAGCTAAGAAGAGGGATTCTGGGAGAAGTCTGAAGCGCAAGTGCATTTCAACTAACCAATCCACCAAGATTGACCTCATTTTTGGTTTCAAATGCTTTTGTTTGTACAAATATTGAGAATCGGGCAACATTCTTGTTTCCAATTCGTAAAAGTAGTGGAATATTTCGTTCACGTATTCAGAGGCCATCAACGGGTCATCGTGATCCTCCTCGTCCAAGTCCTGCCACTCATAGTCGATCAAACGGGACTTTTTATATGAAGCGTGAGAGTGGGAGTGTGGAAGTGGGTTGTTTATATGCAATTTCTCAACTAGGTTAGTCGACGATTCTGTAGCCTGTCTCTTCTGGGGCATTCTAGGAGGGTTCTTTTGCTGGAGCGGAGCAATGTCTCCCCCAAGCGGCTTTCTTTTCGATGTGGTACTGGTGTTATTGGTGGTGTTGCCCGTCAACGACGTTGAGGTGCCTTTGTTGGCGGCGAGTGAGTTGCTGGCGTTGGCGTCGTCGTTGGACCCGTCGGGGGCCCCCTCAGGAAACGCAACAGCTCCTTCAAAGTCTGCCGGATCCATTGGCCCTATCTCGCTCTGCGCCAACACTCCATTGGTGCCTGTCTTTTGCTTCTTGACCTTCCCTCCAACCCCATACTGGTTGCTTAAATCCCCAAGATACTCCCTACCCTCATCTGTCTGCGCCTGCGCCTTGGATCTGGTCAACCGGTAATCATTCTCGTTGTTCAATGACGTCGTTTGCACCATCTTCTCTCAATCAACAAGTGATGGCACTACTAACTGATGTTGTTAATCTTTGTTCTACAAGGAGAAAATTTTTATGGTACTCTGAAATTGGCAGAGACCGTTTTTGTGATTGTTTGCGTAACGAGAAATGGCGGCAGCATTGATGGCACGGGAGATAATAAACGTACCTCTCGGAAGTTATTACCGACAAACGTCTCCCAAGGAGGGTCTTGTGCAAGCACCACGCAATCACCCCTAGTCGTGGGCGTGTCTCTGGCTCTTCTACGTGGTACCCGCCCCCGCTGGCACTTGGTGTTTTGCGCTGGTGCCCACTCTGGCCTCCCCTCGATCCTTCCTGGCCCAACTCCAAAATCGCGTCCTCTGCTACTTTTGCCAAATCAGGTAGTATTGTAAACACGTTTCAGTGGTCACGTGACTGTATTTATCAGACGCTGTTTTGGGATGTAATCCACTTCGATTATTGCACCCTTCGGAGCCTTGCTGCGAAAGTCTTGTTTATGGTGCTGCATGGTATCACCACCGATCTCTACAAAAGATAATTTCATCTATAAATAATTATTCGTGCCATGGAAAGGTGCCCATCATGTGGAGGGTGTCCATGTTGGAGCAGGTTGGGCAGGGAGCGTTGGTGGAGCGGCCGGAGCCCGACTTGGCCGTGCCCGTGGTGGCCATAGAGACAGAGGGGTCCCTCTGCACACTGCTGTTTTGCAGACGCGCAAATGCAGGCGGTGCCTCGTCCAGTTCCTTGTCCTCCATCTGCTCGATGACCCTGTGGACGGCCTGTGCAGCTGCTGTAGCTTCCACGCGTGCCTGGTTCAATTGCTCAACAACCTCTTCCTTTTGTGTACTTGATCTTGGCTGCGGTGCGGTGCTGCGCGTGCTACTAGCGGGAGATTCATCTCCATATTTGATTTTAAGAAGCAATTCTTTTACTTCTTTGAACGTTTCAACGGTCGGCCCGGAATGCGTGCTTGCGGTCTCGGGTTTTTCTTGTCTTTCTTCGACTGGTGTTGCTTTATTGGAAAGGAGCCGCAAGAGCTCAAGCACTGTCTCCTCAGAGACGCCCCGGCCACCGTCACTAGACCCTGGTGCTCTAGATTCCACGTTGGAGGGGGTCACGTTCTCAACTTCCTTCTTGTTGGCATTCAGCAGATCACCTCTTCTCTGCCTGTCCTTCTCTGCCTTCTCACGTACCTCCCAATCAGGAAACAGCGGTGGTGACGGTTGGAATGAAATTTTAGGTGCCTGCGGTGGTCGGTATGCAACAGAACCACTCCGTGCACCTTCGTTGGACGTGTGATGGAGCCTAGATTCACCTGGGTCCTCTTGGGACTTTTGTGCCATCAAGAGAGCCTTCAATTCTCTCAACTCAAGACGCAACTTCTTAATGTCACTTTCCTTTTCGTCCTCCTGCAATTCCAGCATGAAACTGTCAAAATCAGGTAATAAATTCTGGTATTCTTGCCTTTGTTGCTGCAAATACTCAACAACTTTGCCGTAGAATTCTCTTAAAGTGTCCGTCGACCCTTCGGCTTTGCTCGTGGCTCGTGTGCCTTGTTCATTTTTGGCCAACTCCAACAATTCTCCTCCTCGGGCGTCCGCCAATGTCTTGTACTTTGTCAATTTCTCTCTCAACAACTCATTCTCTCTCTTCAAGTTGGAATTCTGCTGCGGAACCTGCTGCAGCAATCTCCGACCCATAACTGCCTTTTCCGTCTCGAGTCGTGCTGCCTTTTCCTTGAGGTCAGAAGACTCCTTCTTCAATTGGCTAACACTACCTTTCAACGTTTCTATTTCTTTCTTTTGGCTAGAATTCTCCATCTTGATTTGTTCTAGCGTTTGGATCATCTTGCTTATGGAACTGGAGAGTAGTTTGGAGTACTGCTCGCCCTCTTTGTTGGACAGAATGCTGCTGGGAACATTGTTTATCAACTTGTGTGTTTCCCTGATCAATAGCTCTGTGTCATCCTGGTCCAAGAGGGCGTTTCTGTTTGACTTTTGCAAAAAGTTTTCGATGTTACGTTCAATCGTATCGAAACTCTCTTCATTCTTAACAGGGCTTCCTCGGACTCGGAAAACATGACTTTGGTAATCGTTGGACAGCTTCTTGGCTGGCGTGAATCTGAACGGACTGCTCGAGTTCAAGGGCCCTGGCGAAAGCGTCTCCACCACTGAACCCGACCGCTTAATCTCTAACAGATCGTCGTCTAACATGTCGTACAACAGCGAGAGATTGACGTTCGGAAGGTTCAGAGTATCGTCAATGTCGCTGTAAAGACTAATCTGGTCGTCTGCAATGTGTGATAGCGGCTTCTCGTGCCTGCTACGGTAGTTGTTTATCAACTCTTGAGTCGACTCCATGACGCGTTATGTTTGTAAACTTTTCGCACTCAACATAAACATTTATCGTTTGGGTAACAACTCGAGGTGGGAGAGATGAGCTGCTTCGAGGTAGTACTGGAGTACGAACAAGCACCTTTATCCAACCGGTAGCTATGAGTGAAGGAACTTAAAAGAATTTACTTTGGTCAGAAGTTTAGTTTTCCGGTTGTATATTGGTCTGGTTCTCCAAGTGTAACCTCACTGACATTGTGGAGTACAGTACGGCATTTACAAGCGTGCTCTCCACACACTCTCTTCAGAGTTCCTAGTTACGTCCAAGTAATGCCAAACTTGTTTCAATTCCACTTAAACACTCCATATACCCCCAATTATGCACAAGTCGCTGAGGCTCTTCTACGGCAATGAGGATCTATTTCGAGATCATTCTGGTGAAGCTTCACCACAAAAGCAAATATTCCGAAACATCCACATTGCAACGGTTCATCTTCAGTTTTGCCGGCATTTCTAGCTTGAACTAGTGTACTCGACTTTGGCGTTTGTTAAGAATGTGCTTCAGCTGTTTCCAAAGCCAAGGAACACCACGTTGAGTTTACAATTTTATGTTGTGGAACCACACTTTTGCTGCGGTTCCAACTTCTCTATTGCGCCGTCTCTGGGTAGTAGCCCTTGTGTGGACTGTTTCTACTCACCGCTGTATGTAGCCCCCAAGCAGCTGGCGTCCTGTTTAGTCCTTTTCCCTACTCTTTGTCTCTAACTCTGCCTTACTGCTCAACAATAAGCTGCTCGTATCTTATCGGATCTCATGCACTTAAAAAATGCGATGAACGTGGATAGAAAAATTAATCTGTATAGACATCCATGTCCCCAACCATCCAAGAACTCGCCATCGAATTGAAGGCTGCTCTCAAGCAATACCCAGACTTCCCACAAAAGGGGATTTTGTTTGAAGATTTCCTCCCAATTTTCACTAAGCCTGAATTGTTCCAAAAGTTAATCGATGCTTTCAAGTTGCAATTGGAAGGAACGAAGGTCGATTTCGTTGTCGGTTTGGAATCTCGTGGTTTCTTGTTCGGGCCAACCTTGGCTCTTGCTTTGGGAGCCGGGTTTGTTCCTGTCAGAAAGCCAGGTAAGTTGCCAGGTGACGTTCAACAAGTGGAGTTCCAAAAGGAATATGGTTCTGATGTGTTCGAGATGCAAAAGGGCGTCTTCCCACAAGGAGCCAAGGTTTTGATTGTCGATGACATCTTGGCCACCGGTGGATCTGCCTACGCCGCTGGTGAGTTGGTGAAGAAGAATGGTGGTGAAATTGTCCAGTACTCCTTGGTTATGGAATTGGACTTCTTGAAGGGTAGAGACAAGTTGGACGCTCCGGTCTTCACCTTGTTTGGTGGTCAAGCTGAGAAGTCTTAAGTGCAGCTTGCTCTTGGACTATCCTTCACTGTGGGTGATGATGCTTAAAGACACGATTTGCTCGACCTCTCGGACGGCAAGTATAGAGTATAGATGAATTCTACATATGCTAATGATCAAAAAGTAGAAAGCACACAAGGGGACTGCTGCCTTTTCGTGCTTGTGGCCACCTGGTGTTGGTCTCGGCCATGCCTTCGCTACATATTGCCTCGTTATTGTCCGTATATTGTCTATCCACTCTTAAAAATCAAATATGCAACTTCTCCAATATAAAAGTAGATGAAGTAGCCCTGTTCGTGTGTCACGTAACTCCCAAAACTCTTTCCAACAATAACATGCCAAGTAGGACCATACAATTGGTCTAATTCCTTTTTCAAAAAAGTAGCAATGTCCTTTTCGACTTTGTATTCTTTGGCTTGGAGGGCCAACTCGAAGATTTTGGTTTGGATCTCTTCTGCAAGATCAGAAGCTTTCAAGATTGCTAAATTGTGGTTAGTAACTTGTTAAAGCTAGTGGGGGACCACTCGAGACGTGAATGCCACTTTTGTGGGGAAATTGAGCTTGTCCGTTGGTGTGAGTTCTTCGTTTCAGAGTTGTTCAACTGATGACAGCACGTCAACAACAAATTCTTAGGTATAGCTCGAGAATACAAGTAGTTCAGGCGCTACTCCTTTACTCATGATACTGTAGTGGACGTTACTTGTTTGTCTTTGTTGTTTTTGCCGTTGTTGAACGTATCAGATCCAGAATCATGAATCGCTTCAAATTGTAACTCTACTCCACCTCAGCGGCAATAATCAAGCCATTTATGTGCCCTCGACTTCCAAATCTCTGCAATAATATGCCTTGATGGTCTCCCTTGCTCCTCGGCATTGTACTTACGTGTATCGTCAGACATGTTGAATTCTGTAACAAGTGCTCGTTAATTGAGAATGTGAGTTGAATGGAATTTTTCAAGGACTAAACGGCACCATCACATACAATCAACACTAGTGGGGGAAATAGTGAATGATATTAAGTTTTGTCGTATTAAATAGAGAAACTCACTAAGTCAAAGTGGCTGCTAAGGCAAGTGCTTGTTAGCTCTTTGGTTCTTGCGGGTGTCACTGAGTTCATCCTGGGGTAGCAGTTTAGTACACTACTCGAACTCCACACAACTCGAACTCCACACAACTCGAACTCCACACAACTCGAACTCCACACAACTCGAACTCCACACAACTCGAACTCCACACAACTCGAACTCCACACAACTCGAACTCCACACCACTCAAAACACACGGTTACTACCTAAACATGATTGCTAGAAACATGCACTTCCAAGTTGCTTCAGTAATAAAGCGGTCGAATGTGAACAAATGATAGTCACTGGAGATTTGTGCTTTGACTTTGGCAATTCATTAAGTACCAAAGTGGACTACCTAGCGACTAAATAACTATTCCACCAGATATTTTTAACTTCTCTAAATCTTCCATCTAGGCACATACCTTCAACTATCTATGCTGCGGCTACTATTCTTTCTTCTTTCTTGTAGATTCTGGTCAAGTCCCCCTTCTACATTTCCGCTAGCCAGCTGCACTGCTCGCTCAAGGTTCCCCAAGTTCAAATTTCTCTGTAACACTACCTACCACCGCCATGTTAGACCCGACCACTATAACCACCCATTTTTACAAGATGGCGCATCTAAGCATTATCAATTACACGGTTTACACCTCCACAACCAACGATCAGCTACTATTGGAGCTCGAACTCTCGATACGGTACAAGAATCCAAAGATCTTGGTGACCTACCACAACAAATGCCTATACTATTTCACCATTGGAAATCAAACAGCACAGTACGATCCCTCCGAGGACTACAGCTCACTTCAGTTTAAGGAAGCAGGAACCATTGATTTGAATGCAAAGGCCACTGATCAGACACCATTTGTGAGTTTCTCTTTTCTTAAATCCTTCAAGAAAATGTTGCATTACAACTTATCATTACAAGGTGTGCTAAAGATCTTTGGGAATCACTCTTTGGTTTACAATGCAGACTCGACATATTCAATTCTCTACATTGAACCTACCTTGCATCCTAACGGAGACCTACTTGTGTCCATACAATTAAAGAAACTGTTGAAATTATTCAACTCGCAGGTTTTGCTTCAAGGAGAAGAGAATTTCGTGATATACTTAATCCCCAGCGGTATACGATGTCACTTGTACGATACCACCAGTGTGGATGCCAATTTGATCAAGAATGCCCTGAACGAGAACTTAGTAAATTTAATAAAGTACAGCACAGGCATAGATTACACTGACATGATGAATGAGGTGGTTTGGATTAAACTAATTCCAAACTTAAAGCACTTGAATAACCAAACCTCGACAATAGCAAAATTTATTCATTCTGTGGACAACAAGAAGTTTATACTCTGGCCCTTGAGTTTATGTGTGGTGCAGGTTGGAGAATACCAATCGGAACCAGCTGCTCAATCGGAGGCCGTGAATCCGATGGATTTAATATCTGGTTTTTTGGACTTCAACATTCTGAATCACAATGGATCTTTTAAAGTTGAAATAGAAACACCTTCTACGGAAATCTTTTTGGATTCTGAATATAAGAAAGATGAAGAAGAGATGGAAATAGATGATTTATTTGGAGAGGAAGAAGAAGAGGTGGATGAAAAGGAGGAGATACAGGAAACAACCGAAATTGAGGAGCCATTGCTCCCTGACGAAGATGATATCAAACCTGAAATAGTCAAGAAGAGCACTTTTGTTGATATACCGAAAGATCAAATGATACAAAAGAACAACACGCCAGGTTACAAAGATCCAGGTGCGCCACTCCCAATGGCGACTCCCCAAGATATCGAATTCCAGAAGTCTATCTTTTCGCCTATCATGTTCAATCCCATCATTAAGAGTAACATTGATACTAAGTATGGCAAAGGCGGGAAGTTCTACGTGGAGAGAGAAGAAAAGCTAACTCCACGTACAATGAGAGAAACAAGCGTAAGCGGGTATGAGCAACAAAATAGAGTGGTTGATAACTCAAATTCTAGCAGTGAAGAAAGTGATGAAGATGATCCACCACAAGCCCAATCAACACTGCAGCAACTGCCTTTCTATATGAGATCTCCACTAGACGATCAGACTCAGTCAACTTGGCCACAAACACCACTTGCAAAAAGTGAACCTATAAAGTCTTTACCAGTTTCTAAGAACACTGAGTCTACCAACTATCTTCCTTTGATCTTGAGAAGCGTGAATGTCTTCAGCATTCCAAATGTTTTTCTTTTAAACCATGAATTCAAGCAAACAGGAAACGATTTGAATGACGTAATGCTGGTTAAGAAGGACAACTTGGAAGACCTCCTTTCAATTTTGACAACTAATTTGGTCTTTGACCTTGGGTTGAGGCCGCAAAAAGAACCTGAATATCATCTTCCTGCGGACGACTTTGAGCAGGACTTCCTTCGAATTTTCTCCAAGAGTATAAAGGTCAATCTTATAGAATTCTTGATTGAGGCAGAGGCTAATGAAGATGAGAAGGACAGCTTTTTGGACTTCAATGACGAAGCATCACAGCTTAATAAATTGCAATCACTAGAGTGGGATGCAGTCGACGAAACTGAAGACGATGATTACAAAAAGTACAAGGAAATTTACGAGCAGCTTCTGGCACACACCACCACTGAGGAACACTTCTTTAAACTCCCCGTCGTTAAAACACGGGTAGTAAAGAACTCCGAGATGTTGAATTTAAACAGTATCTCCACAACCTTCTGGAAGTATTTAAACTTCAGTCCTATCAACCCAACCAAGGATTTCCATGTTGTGGTGATAGGAGAAAGAGAATGCGGTATTCTGGAATTTCTCAATCAGTTAATCTCGAATTACAGTGAGTGTAATTTAGGTCTGATTTCCCCTGTTACTTTAAAAGATGGAAAAAGTGGTGTCTTGGTTGATAATTTTCTTGAGATAAACGAAAAGTTATTGGTGATTGCAGAATACCTTAAAGAAAACTATAATACTAAACAGCCATTGCTTTTGTTGATTGTCAACTCGAAAACTGAATACAATTCAACGCTCCAAATTGCTAAAGTCTTAAGAAATTTCAGTACTATCTTGAAGGAAAAAGAGGTACCTGTGGTTCTCTTCACAAAAATCATTCCGGAGCTGTTTATTAGCAAGCTGGATGGCCAAAACAACAGAAGTAAATACCTTTCTTCGATCAAGTTGTCTCGGTTATCATTGAACATATATAATCAGTGTCCATCCCAGGAGCAAATATTTACAAGCATTTCCCGTGACACCTTTAAACCTAACTTCAAGTTACTCAAGGAAACGGATGACTTGTTCTTGCACTTGGCTTATGAGCGGTCGATCGATAAACACTGGTGCTCTGCTGCCTGGTCCGACCCAACAGGTATTACCAGACATACTAAGTCTTGGTACTCTGGAGACTTGGGGTTAATTTGCGATGACTTGTGGGAAATCTCGACCTCTTTGTTTAAAAAGTTATCTGTCAACCAGTTCGGGAATAAGAAATTTTTAGTGTTGACTAGGGTTAACAATGTGTTACTTGACGACGAGTTGGTTCACTGGAAGAGACTTTCATTGAAACATAGAGACATCTCGATGATAGTTCTAACCGTCAATGACACTTCGCAGGTATTGTTCAAAAGTAAGAAGCAAAACAACGCAGTGATACAAGAATTAAATTCTCCAAACTTGATTACGTCTCCTGGTTTCCATTCTCCACAGCAGTTTTTGAATGCCCCCGGGAACTTCCTCTCTCCGCTGCTGGACTCTACAGGGAACTTGAGTAATTCGCAAGCAGACAGCTTGGTCCACGACCCTAGCCACGATTTGATTGGAATAGTGCCCAAATTGCCGCTCTCGTTGTTTAACTACCTGACGAAGTACGGCATGAAGACAGGGTACTTGTTGAAGGAGAATCTGGCTGACAACGTACATCACGTCTTGGAGGTCAACTTGTTGAGCTGCTCCAGCTATTGGGATTTGGACGTTCTCATGAAGCTATTGTTGAGCCATTACAAGAAGATGACAGTATTGGGTGACATTTTGGGGTTGAACGCTGTCGACGAGAGCTTGAGAATAGTGCCATGGCACATTCAAGCCGTTTCCAAGCTGTTGGAATATTTGGTTCACGTATTAGTAGAGGAGTAGTGACTATAGTAGCAACAGTAAGGTAAATTAGACTTTGAACGAGTACCCAGATTGCGTAATATCTGTAGACTACTAAGGTAAATTAGCTTAGACGACATAGATTCGACTGCTACAGTTAGCATACCGTGGACAATTTTTGAAGAATGGCTGCGAAACTTGCAATAATTGTGAACTCCACCTTCATACTGTAAAAGTCGTACAACAACACTCCAAACCAATCTGCAGGAGTTACTTGATATTCAAACTTCTACACTGTTCCTAAACTAGCCCTTAGTCCACCCTATTTGTTCATAGACCCTACAAGGTATATGATTTTTTCAGCTCTGCACAGAACGTGGTCAGTCATTGATAGTTTCTTGCGGGGAATTCGTGTCAAATCAGGGGAGAAGGGATGTGAGTTGGAACTTCTTGTAGTACCGCAGAGCTGAAGTTGACTTTATTGATCTCGTTTAGCGTCTGAACCTGTAAGGACGTTCGCCTTTGGCAATTACCTGACTTGGTTTATACGCAGTACGTCAAACGGAGAGACTGAAAGAAGGGGAAGTTGAACAAGCTAAGAGATAGACGTGGATCAGATATCAACTTGGAAACCCATAGGAGCTGTGGCACCATTCCAACAACCGTGAACATCTAACATGTGATTATCCTGCAAAGTTGTACCCTACCTACGACTGCGTAGTTGTCCAGTTGCACTAAATGATACTTCTCAAAAGAAAAAACAAAATTCTCTACCAACAACATGTCAGAACAAAGCAAGCCAGAGCCCACTGACAATACATCCGTCGGGTTCGACGACTTGGATGAATTAGAAGATGAAGCTTTGGAGAGAGAAACCGTGAAGAAAGACGATGAATCTAATAAGCGTCGTCGTGAAGAAGACGGTGATGATGACGAAGACGACGATGACGAAGACGAAGACGAGGACGAAGATGATGAAGAAGAGCAGATTTCTAGTAAAACCAGAAAAAGAAGAAAGGGAGCCAACCAGTTTATTGATATTGAAGCCGAGGTTGATGACGAAGAAGAAGATGAATTGGACGAGGAAGACGAAGAGGCTGAATTGTTGCGTGAGCAGTTCATCTCTGATGACAGAGATGGCTTGGAAGGTGGCAAGCTCGATGACCGTTTGCACAGACAATATGATCTACGTCGTCAAGAAGCCGAGGATCAAGACGCAGAGAAATTGGCTGAAACATTGAAGCAAAGATATAGAAAATCTCACACTGTCTACAGAGGTGACTCTGCCACCTCTGGGACAGTCTCCCAAAAGTTGTTGATGCCTTCCATCAATGATCCTTCCATTTACGCCATCAGATGTACTCCTGGAAGAGAAAAAGATATTGTGAGGAGATTATATGAGAAGAAGAGAACTTTGGAAAGACAAGGAATGCCTTTGGATATCATGACTGTATTCCAAAGAGATGCTTTCAAGGGATACGTTTACATCGAAGCTAAGAGACCAGATGCAATTGATAAAGCTTTGGCTGGTATGGTCAATATCTACATCAGAGACAAGTTGTTAGTTCCTGTCAAAGAATATCCAGATTTACTTAAACAAGTCAAGTCCTCGGATGTTGAATTAGTTCCTGGTATTTACGTTAGGATTACCAGAGGAAAGTACAAGGGGGACCTTGCAATTGTTGACAACTTGAGTGAGAATGGTTTGGATGTCAGATGTAAGTTGGTTCCTCGTTTGGATTACGGTAGAAACGATGAAGTTGATAAAGAAGGTCGTCGTATCAAGCTGAAGGTGAGACCTCCACAAAGGTTATTTTCTGAGCAAGAAGCCAAGACATACGACGGTGAATTTTTACTTCCTGGCCGTAGCGGCCCAAGATCCTTTGTATACAGAGGGGAAGAATATGCCGATGGATTTTTGTTCAAAGATTTCAAGTTGCAATTTATTCAAACTAAAGATGTTCACCCAAGATTGGAGGAATTGGACAAATTCCAAACCGGTAACTCTGAAGAGGATGGATTTGACTTGGCTTCTATTGCTGCTCTGTTGAAGAGTAAGAGTGGAGGTAAACAACAAACCGCCTTCCAACCTGGTGACAAGGTCGAAATTCGTCGTGGTGAACAAGCAAAGACTATTGGTATTGTTGTTGAAACTTCCTTGCAAGAAATCGTCATCTCTGTGACAGACAGTGGTGATCCAAAGTTTGTCAACCAAAGATTGACAGTTCCAGCTAGCGATTTGCGGAAGATTTTTCGCGAAGGTGACCACGTCAGGGTTGTTGAAGGTAAGCATTTCGACGAAACTGGTTTGGTTATCAAGATTGACGGTGACTCTGTGGTGTTGGTCAGTGATCAAACCAAAGAAGATGTCCGTGTATTTGCAAACTACTTGGTCAAGGCTACCGACTCGTCGCAAAATATTGACAGTATTAATTCCAAGTATGACATTAAAGACTTGGTTCAGTTAAATGCCTCATCTGTTGGTGTTATTGTCAAAGCTGAAAAATCTGCATTTGATATCTTGACCACTGATGGTCGTATTCTCACCCTCAAACCTTCTGGTATTGCATCTAAGATTCAACAGTCCCGTCGTGAACAAATTTCGACAGACAAAGATGGGTTCACCATTAAGGTTGGGGATACCGTTCGTGAACAACTTGGAGACAAGAAGCGTGAAGGTAGCATTTTGCACATGTACAAGAACTATCTTTTCATCAAGCTGAATGAGATTGTTCAAAACTTGGGTATTTTTGTTACCAACAGAATGAACGTTAGCACCATCACAACAAAGGACCTGTTGATGTCCAAGAACTTGGGACCAGATTTGAGTAGAATGAATCCTAACTTGAAGCTTCCAAAGCCAGGTGTTCCAAACGTTGCAGCAGGATTGCGTACAAAGGTTGGTGGACGTGATAAGTTGTTATACAAAGATGTTACTGTTACCTCTGGTACTTACAAGGGATTGATGGGTAAGGTTAAAGAAGCTGACGATGTCTATGCTCGTATTGAACTTCACACCAAGGCCAAGGTGATCAAGGTGAATAAGAATAGTTTGAACGTTATTATTCGTGGGGAAGCCATTCCGTACTTGAGATTCATTGGTGCACCAATGGACAGCAATATGAGCAACAATGGCCAATTTAACAAACCACAAGCTCCAGCATTCAGCTCTGGCGGCAGATCATCTTGGAATGGTGGTGTTACTCCTGCCGTGGGAGGTTCTTCAACTTGGGGTGGTGCTACTGCCTGGGGAGGTGGGAAGACTCCTGCTTACAACGGAGGAAAGACACCTGGAGCTGGAGGGGTCTCCACTTGGGGAGCCGGAGGAGGTTCGTCTTCTACCTGGAATAAGGATGGCGCCAATTCCACCTGGGGTGGTTCTGGTGGTAACTCCACTTGGGGAAACCGTGGTGGTAGCGGCGCCCCATCGGGCGGCGAATCGAGAAGGGGAAACAATTCTGCTTGGGGAGGTAAGGGTGGAAACTCATCTTGGGGCAATAAAGGTAACAACTCAAGTTGGGGCAATAGAAACGGCGGTAACTCTTCTTGGGGTGCTGGTGGTAACTCCACCTGGGGAAGCGGTGGTGGAAACTCTACTTGGGGATCTTAAGTAATGTTTGTATAATATGTATAAAATAATAAGTATCTAGTGACAAGCAAGTGGGAACAATACCTTCAAGGTAAGGAGAGGTCCTGACAAGAGTTGGCAGACTGTGCTATAGGCAGCCACGTCGACCAAAATTGCTAGTAGACTAAAGCACCATCATAGCCAGACCGCACACACATCCCAGTGGTTAGTCGACCTTCATACTTTCTTCTATAATGATTTAGACTTTAGGCATTAAATATGATCACAACCAGGACAATTATGCAATTCCTCGTGGACAAAAACATCACAGTCGATGCAGAAGTCATTATGACATTGCATACACTGGTACCGAGACAGGATTGTTTGGTCTATAGTGCCCTTTTCTCCACCTTCAGGAAAGATCAACAAACAACCGTAGCAGTGCTTGCTATCGTATTTTTCAGCAACTGGTACCTCTTTGTAAGGCGCCAATGGCACCAAGTGGTGGTATGAACGGGCCAAGTGAGTCGACAAAATCAACATCAAGCCACACACTGGACACACAGTTGGTAAGTTTGAAACCTTGCATTTACACTGTGGACATTGGAACCCCACCAAGCTTCCCTTATACTCTCCGTCTTTGTCCTCCAACCCTCTGGAAGGATCGCTTGCGTTCAATTGTGGGAACTCAAAGGCCCATTGAGGATTGCTCACAGTCGTCGTGACAGGCTGCACCTTGGATGGGAAGCCCATCTTGATGAGAGGAACACCATTGGATTCAACCTTCTCATTGGTGATGGGGATTGGAACCACGCATTCCATCAATAACTCCTTGAAATGCGCTTCGTTCATGATAATGCCGTAGTTTTGTGATATGATGTTTCGTTGCTGGTGATTCGTTCTGTTGACCAACTCCTGACAGATGGCCACCTGAGCAGAAAGACCAATTACTTTCACCTTAATACTATCTTGGACCAATGCATCGATCGTTTTATGAATATCTCCGGGATCGCTGGTGAACAAGGCACCAAATATGACCAAAATCTCCTTGGAGTGTCTGGTATCGTTTGTCGAATTCCCGAAGTTGTACTTCAAAAGTGAGTGAGCCATTTCCAATGCATTTTGCAACGATGGATCACCCTTAGGCTCGTATCTATTGTGTTGTCTGGCCTTTAAAGAACGAAGTTTATCAAGATGATACTGCGGCAGTCCGCTCACCTCAGAAATGACCGATGACACACCGTTTCTCATCATTAGTATACCCAATTGTGAGATAGGGTTTTGGTCAAAGAACTCCACGATAAAGTCCAGAAGTAAAGATAGTGTCTTAGAAAGTCTGTTTGGCCTGAGGTCTTTTTCTGCCATGATTGCAGACGCATCAACTATCACAATGAGTGTACGGATGATCCCTCTCTGGAAAGGTGTCGTAGGGTTCTTCATGATCTTCTTCTTTCTGTTCTCAATCATCTTTTGAACAATGGCCTCTAATGATCTACCACTGACGTCGTCATCTTTGACAATATCCCAAGAACGTTGGTACTCGTCTTCCCAAGAGTAACCATTGGCACCTTTGAGTTCACTGACCTTGGCAGGCACTGCCGGTGCCGATTTTCTCGAACGCGTTCTCTTTGTCACATCGTCTGTTAGACGGCGACTCGGCTTCTTTAAGTCGTGATCGCTGGCAGCCTCATCAGATTGGTTGTGTTGATAATCTTCATCCGAATCCATGTGTGAAGTTATGTTGCAGATTTCATAGTGAGCATTGAAGAAATAAAATGGCGATCGCGAATGGGGCAAGTATCAAGATTATAAATTGTTGGGAACGACAACTACAAACTGGAATAGGACAACGTCAACAATATGACGACAAGCTAGGTTTGATATGTCTTAAACTATGGATTAAAATGTAGATGCTGTGAGAGAGTTGGGTATGCTGTGTAGCTTTTGCTGCGTGTCGTGCGCATAACCAAGCTCGTACAGTTGCAATTTGGACCAGGAAGCTAAGGGCTATAACGATACGTTAACTGACTATCATGTAAAAGGGACACATAATAAGTAAGCAAGATGAAATATGAGTTGTATTTCATGCAATAAAGTGCGTTCAAAGCTGCTTCGTCCCGCAAACTTAATAATGAGGATTACTTCTTTGAAGCCCACCAGAGTGGAGCGCACCAACCAGTTTCAGAAGCGTCTGTGTGAGATTAGTACTTCTTGCAATTATAATCTTTTAAGTTTTGCTTGAGCTGAAACATGTCGTGAGCTATGGCTGTTGCGACTAACAACAGGGATCTCAAGACTTTCGTTGGCTGCGAAATTTAAAGCAACCAGTGCAGAATAAGAATATCAAATGAATCTTCCAAAGGGACTACCGTTTGAAGCACAGCTTAATATATTTGGCATCTGGAGTGTTTTCAACATTCGAAGTATTGTTTACTTCCCGGTGAAGCCAGATACGATATTGGGATGTTAAATGTGAACTCTCCACGCAAGGAAAAACGGGCAAATTTAAAGTCTACAAGAGCAAGGAAGCTATCAATCCATAGAAATGTCATTAAGTAATTTTTTGATTACATTCAATACAATAGTACTTAAAGCCGTGTAGATCTAAGCTTACATGCAAATAGTTGGCCATCACCATGGCCACTCTTTTTTGCAGCAAGTCACGTGTATATGTCTTTGAAAGGTTGCAAAGATAGGATGCAAAAGGTTGAACCGGGAATAATGCTCAAGAAGTGCTATGGGTTTATCGCTCGTCCAAGATTGGGTGGTAGTTGAGTATTATATGTAAAGGCTAAGGGCCGCCTACGGCTGACTGATAATATATTTCCAACCATGACGACTATACGTCTGAGGACATCCATTTGTGAACGCCTATATGTAGACTTCTATTTGTAAACTTCTATTTGTAAACTTCTATTTGTAAATTGCTGCTTTCCGCAATATTAATAGAAGAATGGCTGCAAAATTATCTTTCTCCTTACACCCTTTACTTTAACCAAAAGTACAACAACCTTCCAACTCAAGCAGAATCTCGACGACTAACTGAGGATGTTATTTGTTAACAACATTAGCGTTCTCTCAATTGTCGCCAAGATGGAAGCCAATTCCAACAATGTTGAAACTGTTCTTCCTCCTGGTGACATTCCAAAGGCCAGAATTAGAAACGTTATCTTTAATAGAAGCTCTTCTAAAGCCTTTTCCATTCGCTCTCTTAGTTCTAGGACAAAGAGAGCACAAGCAACTGAAACTCTTGTTGAAACTCCTGATTCAGTTGATAAGAAGCTCCTGGCAACTTCAAATCAACTGGATGCTCAACTGGTTACTTCAACAAGAAGTTCCATTTGTTCTGCAGCAGCTTCTGCTTGCAAAACTTTGAAAAGAAGTGTGACAAGCTTAACTAGCTTGCCAGTTGGGATCAAGAATTCTCTTGGAAAGCTTCACCCTAGCTCTTCTGAGGAAATTTGCTTTCATGGAATCCCCTACTTTGCTGGTGAAGAAGCTGGTTCTCAAGTTTCTCAAGTAGAAGCTCCAGTTGCTTCCCCAACCATTGATTCTGAGGAGACTTTCTTGTCTGTTCAATCTTCTTCTGGTGCTATCAGCTTTGAAGCATTATCATTTGGCAATTCTTCTACTGTTTATGATGATACTACTTCCTTGATCTATGGCTCTTTTGATGCTACTCCTACTTTCGGTGGATACAGTGTACATGCCAATCCAGGCGGTGGTCACTTGTCCAACGAAAAGGTTGAAGCAGGGATTGTTGTTGATGAAGTGCATGCCATTCCAGGCGGTGGCTCTTTATTCAACCAAGCAATCTCTTCAACAATCGAAGGATTTCAATTGCCAAATGATCATAGAAAGTTTATTGACATTAAGCTGATTACCACTCCAATTTATCCTCCTTTTGTTTTTGAGGAGGAACCAAACCCAAACCAGTTTGCTGGTTGTTGGAAGAAGTATGCTGAAATGATTAACATGGAATGCATGGTTACTGATGAGGATGCAAAAATGCTTGCTCCTTTTCTTCGTGCCCAGGTTAACGTTGACGTTGGATTCAAGGAAAGACTTCACATTATCGCTGAAGCTGGAAAGGATCCTGAAAACAACTTCTTCAAGACTCAGTACCTTGGAAAGGATCCAAACTTCCGCTGCATGAAGCTTCTTTATGCTGATGGGTACTTGGAAGACTATCAAGTTGTTAGATGGTTTTCTAATCCTGAGATTGTTGCTTACGATCTCGTAGTTGTTGGTGCTAAGGCAACCCCCAAGCCTACCTCTAACAAGCTTGTCTGGGATGGTACCTTCAGAGGTTTGAAAGCATATCTCAGACAAATGTTTGCACTCAAGAAAGAAGAACTTAGAGGAACCTTTGTTAGTTATGAGACCAACCATCCAAGAAGCTCTAAGCTTATCTCACCAGTCCTTAAAGTGGTTATTTAATGGCTGCAAAATTCTCTCAATGATGTTTTTATAAAAAGAACCAACAAAAACAAAAAAAAAATTCAAAATCCATAAAATCCTTAAAAAAAAAGTCAACAGGTGGATATTACATTCTATAGGTCTTCAGGGTGTGTCCTAAGGAAGTTATTTGAAGCCTGTTCAAACTTCTCTTCAAAAAATTGGAATAATGTGTTTTAAATCTCTATAAAAAAAAAATTATTGTAGCAACACCTGTAGTTTTTGGTCTTAAATTAATACAAAAGGCTTTTAAGTAAAAGAATAGTTGAAGATTCAATATATATGGCTGAGCACAGCTTGTAGAATTTGCTGGATTAGAGACAGTTGAAAAACTCGGCTTCTGCAGCCAAAGATTACAGTACATTGCAAAGCAAAGAGTACATCTAGGCCACAATATTAGATCTATTGAGTTCTCTTAGGAATATCTAACAGCACCGTATGTTTTGCCTATCAGCACTGCCAATAAGCACTTTTAGTTTGGAGCTTGCTTGATAGTGAGATCAACCATCTATATCGTCAAGCTAATCTTCTTTCCCAAACAATTGTAGCATCCTCTTGCACTGGCAAAGTGACCATAGACTCGAAGTTAACATCTGGGACCTTGCCATTCAATCTCCACCTGAAACTATATACATAACTAGCAAGGATCACGCCCAACTGGCACATTGCAAACTGTTCTCCAATGCATCTATGCCTACCTCCGCCAAAAGGCAAGTACGGAGAAGAGACACCCTTGGAAACCAAACCAAAGCCGTAATCAACTGTTGAGTCATCTACCAGGAAAGTTTCTGGTGGTTTTATGTCCCATCTATCGGGATCAAACTTGTCAGCATTTGGAAACCACCTATCATTTGTCATAGCGTAACCTGGGCTCACAAGCACGTAGTGGCCCTTTGGAACTACATACAGAGTCTCTGGAACAACCATTGATTGCTTCACAAGTCTGAAAATAGAGTGCAAGGGATGGTGCAATCTCATAGTTTCTCTAATAGTGTTGTTGGCCAACTTCAATTTGGCCAAGTCTTCGTATTGCAAGTCTTCCAATGGTCTTCCGTCAAGAACAGTAATCAATTCTTGGTGGAGCTCGTCTTGAAGCTTGAGATTTTCACCCAAGTGAAGTAAAAACCACGAAGAGGTTGCAGCAGAAGTGTGCTGGCCTCCCATGAGCACGCCAATAAGCAAGTTAGCAATTTCTTGGTCTGTCATTTTGACACCGTCCTTATAAGTTGAATTCTCCATTAGGGAAGAAATCAAATCGTCTTCGTAAATGCCTGTGGACCTTCTCTCCTTGATCAACTCCATGTAAGCCCCAGAAATGGCTTTTTGGGCAGCATCCCTCTTCTTATTGATTTCAATTGGCAAGTTTGGGAAGACAAAGTTAATAGGTGTGAACGATTTGTCTAAGTCTGAAAAGTAACCAGCAAAACTAGTATCCAACTTTGATCTCATTTCATCACCCAAAAGAGTTCTAGAAGCGGTAAAAAGTGTTAACTCAGATTGTGTTTTAAGAACATTGATAGACCCTTCTTTGCCTTGAAGCGAGACACCAACGTACTTCTTGAACTCGTCTAGAATCTTAGGAACATACGACTTAAACGAGTTCGTTGTAAGGGCCGTTTTAGCAAATTTCTTTTGCTCCATGAGACGATGGTTTGAGCAATCGTAAATAACCCCACGACCGAAGGCTGGCGTCGTTAAATGGCCATAAGCATCCTCCGCCGAAACGTTAGCCAACTTCGCATTCAAGACAAACTCATGGCCTTTTGGCCCCAAGTACACAGTCATAATTCTGCCCAACAACATAAAGGAGAAGATATCACCGTGCTCTTGGCGACACTTTTCAAAGAATTCGTAAGGTTGAATTCCATATACCACAGCTGAGCCCAAAAATGGAACCCAATGAAACACCATAGGCACTCGATCTCTGCGAAGTGAATATAAGTATTGCCATAATATGTTGACAACTATTGGCAACGCCAACACAAGGGCAATCTTGGCGTAAGCGGGAAGCAACCAAAAGTTAACTGCAAAGTTGAAGATCATTGCAGACGCTCTATAGCTAGCTATGCTGCTGGACTTCCCATTCGATATGATATTTATACCTTTTGATTTTTTGTGGTATCAGCTGATAATCAGACCATCTCGTTTAGGGAACGACCCATTGAAATGGATGAAAGCTGGAATCATACGGGACGCAAGGAAAATCTGTTATTGTGACTTGTGCAGAGTGTACTTGATCACCAAGGCTTTATTAATATGATTTTGCTTCGAGTTTGTCGACTTTACCTTCGTGAGAGCTCATTGGAAATCGGTTCCAATATGTACACTATGAACAACACTGATTCCCAAAATAAAAAAGGGACTACCCAAGGACACACTACTAGTAGGTTAGAAATAGTTGCCGTATCTTACATTTCATGGGCAGCACCTTAGACTGTAGATTGATTGACTGGTGCATAGCAGTTTCAATGGCTGCGAAAATCGCATGATTTGATTCGTTTAAGTTAAGTCTATATGATTCTGTACTTTGGAAAATTGCAACACTGATCGTTGACACCATAAAGTGACCAGTTATTAAGCTTATGATGTCCCGGTTTCATTTGTGACAACCTCTCCTTTTAAAGTAGGGACGCCCAACTCCCTCTTTTTGTTATCCAATTCTTCTGGTGTGTCAAGTTCTCTCTTTTTGCTGATGTACTTGCTTATGACTTTAGAGTACTCGACCTTTCCATCGTCACCAATATCATAAAACAAGTTGAAAAAGTCTATGAGTTGACTTTCTGTTACTGCTCCAAGCTCTTGTTCCAAGTATGGGACATCGCTCATCTCCTTTCTTGATATATATTGCAGCACGTCATACCCTTTGCCCACGATCGGAGTGATTTCTTTCTCAGTGCCTGAAAATATGTCAAATCTATCCTCTCCATATTCTTCAACGAATTCCTCTTTGCTGATGGTGAAAAAGTTTGGAGGAAACTCTTTAGACTCTATATCTGTGTTCTTTTTCACCTTAGGTTGTGGAGCAGAGTCATTCTCTTGGATGTAGAAGTTTCTAAGAAGCTGGACAGCTTCAACACGTAGAATTCCTGAGAACGAAGGATAGCAATCGTCCACCAAATTCTTATCTGAATTCACGGGCAAGACAGTCCCATTTCCGCCAAATCTATCATTACCACATCCGTAGTAAACCTTGCCAATTCCCAATTGGCGGAGGAACGAGGCACACATGATGCAAGGCTCAACTGTTACATACATAGTGATTTGCTTGAAGTCCACTCCTGCATCCACAAGCCGCTTGGCTGCTATGAACTCGGCGTGTTGCGTTCCATTGAGGGAGGTGTTCGTGTAGTTGTAACCAATCAGTACTATTTTGTTGGTGCTTTTGTTCACCATTATACACGCCACAGGGGTCTCAGTAATAAGGAGAGCCTTGTATGCCACGAAAAGGGCTGTGGCCATAAGCTTGAAGTGGCTAGTGAGGTCCTTCGACTCTGTCATGGTCAATGAATTTTGAGATGCGATTGAAACAATCTCACGTCCATAAACGGTGTGTGATCCGGAGAACAGTGAACACTAAACCAAATACATCCTGTCATACCCAACAATTCTGGTCCTACCTAGTGGGAAGTTAGTAGGGAATCCATGGCCGGCTGCGCCATAGAATTGTCCTTTCTAATTCGAATTGGCACTTGTAATCAGCGCTAGACAAGCAGTCTGGAAACAATGTACCCAAAGCACTTCGTAGCGTGTAGTGCATTACTTGAGATAATGAAGCAATGATATACTTTTCCGCTATCGTAGTAGCATTATTTCGCCACCCCTGTTTAGTGTGGTGCCTACTGTTATCGCTAATCTCAAACCTACACATCAAACTTTCTCTCAATCAAATCGCTACACATGTACAGATATTCCCTTTAACTATACACTTCCCTGGTTAAAGTACTTATCAGCCTGAAAATACACATAATTAGCTCCCAACCGTTATCTGCGTTTATACTACTAATCATATAAGCTCCCCAGGCTAAGGCTTTTTGTGAACAAGACGAACCCGCTCCATACACAACCACATGTCTAAACTCCACCGATCATTACTACTGAAACCAAAGAAGTCCATAGGTATGGCTCCTTTGGCCGAGTCCGATACAGATGAAACTCCTAGTCTTGCAGAGCTTGCTAACGAAGAACTTACCCGTAAGGAATTCAAGGACTTTCACTTGACGCCACCGCAACCTCAGTTCCAGTCTGCCATCATCGAGAACTTCCTTAAGTTTAAACTGGAATTCTTTACAACTACACAGATTTACGAAGATTCAAGAAGCAATATTCTGTTTCAAACTTATTTTAAAGCAGCTGAAAAACCGGGAAGCACAGTCGTCGTTTGTCTACATGGAGCTGGTTCCTCATCAATGACCTTTGCCAAGTTGGCCCAGTCGCTTGGTAAAGATGTAGGAGTCTTCTTATTTGATATAAGGGGACATGGAAACTCATCTTTTACGGAAGACTTCTCAATGGACTCTATGATATCCGATTTGCATTTTGTTTTGCAGAAATTCAAATTGAAGCATTCCTTCAAGTCGATATACTTCGTGGGACACTCGTTGGGAGGTTCAATAATGGCACAATATCTTTCTAGAACTAGCGACGATGACATCAAAGGGTTGATTTTGCTTGACATTGTTGAAGAGATAGCCATTAAATCTTTGGGAGTCATGCCACTGTTCATTTCAAAACGCCCAAAGTCATTCGAACATATTAGCGAAGCAATTCAATGGCACATGAACTTCTTAGTTTTCAACGAGGAGCTGGCAAACCTCAGTATTCCTGATTTGTTTGTCAAGGAAAATGGATTACTAAAATGGAAACTTGACTTAGCTTTAACACAACCATATTGGGACTCATGGTTCCTGGGATTGACCGACAATTTTATTAATGCTAAACAAGTCAAATTGTTGGTGTTATCTACGCATGAAACACTTGATAAAGGTTTAATCATTGGCCAAATGCAAGGCAAATATCAGTTAATTGCTTTTAACAATAGAAGAGATTGTGGGCATTTCATACACGAGGACCTTCCGAACCAAATTGGCACGACGATATTGGATTTCTTGAGAAGAAACGAAGATCCTGAACTGTTCATCAGGCAAGAGTTGAATATCGTGCCCAAATGGGGAGGTAAAATTCACAACTGATACATTTATTATGATTCAAACAAACTATATGATAGACTATAAATATTTTGATTCATGTAGTCACAATTAATCCACGGACTTGTTGGTCTGTGCGATCAAGTCATCTGCGTGCCTCTCGTTAATAATCCTAACAATCTCATCTATCTTTCTCAGAGCCCTTGGGAACCTTGGGTTTATCAAGAAAGGTCTAAGGTCAAATCTATTGTCATCCGGAGAGTATTGCTCGGCGTGATACGCTGGGGTCATAGTTGTCATCTTGTGTCTGTTGATAGCATAGAAAAACCAGAATCTCTTGACCTTTTCAGCAACTTGTTCAGCAGTCAAATTATGGGGAGGCTGAGACCACTCGTGGAAAAGCTTCACAAACATCCCCACTGGACCACACTTTTCAACTTTACGCAATCTTCCAAATCTAGACAATTCATCATAGCTCATTCCCATGTCCACTTCATCACTCTGTACGTAATTCTCTGTAATTGGTTCTAATTCTGCTGTTGGGACTGCATCCAAAAACTCCCGCAAGATTGGCAAATCAAAGCTAACTTCAGCCCAAGCTATGAATCTCTTTAAGTCAGTCTTGGAAACACCACCAATAGGATTAATGTCCGCAGAAGAACAATCATATTTGGTCAAGTACCCTCTCAAGCATTCGTCAACATTGGCACTACCTAAAACCAATAAGCCTCCAGAATTCTTCGGATCTCTGGTCCAAGGCAACAACTGAGCAAATAAGTAACTCAACACCATTCTCAAACGAGCTTGAATGTTTTGCAATGCTAGATTCTCAGTAACAGATCCTCCGAATATTTTGAAAATTGGACGTTTTCCTGTGGCCACTTCAAAGACATTAATAACCGCAGTAACAAGTGAGTCCATATTCATGTCTACGTGGTAAGCACCAATCTTGGATGCTAAGGTCTTTGCACGTTGTCTTGTTTCTTTAGAAGAGTTCTCAGTTCCCATGAACGAAGAGTAAAAGAGCAACTCAGCAATCTCCTGAGGAGTTTTTGGAGTAATGTCAGGTTTATGTGTCAAAGCCCTGACATCTTCCAACACTTGAGTATTGCCTTCCTCGATTTCTTTGACAACAAGACGGCACATCAGGTGAACTATAGTTGCAGTAGCACAGGAATCAATACCACCACTTAATGGCAAAAAGTAACCTCCACATTTCAGTCTTCTCAAGTAATCCCATAACCAGCATGCTGGTCCCAAGGCGATTTCTTCTTCTGGCAAATGATAGCGGATTTGGCGGGGCAAAGTTGGTATCACCAATGGGTCGAAAATCAGCTTGGACAATTCAATCTCTGTCTTCACAGTCCTGTAAATTGTCTTTGAGTTTGCGGACTGGAGGTTTGCAGACCTTTGGTTTCTGTATGCCCTGACATCATCCAAGTCAATTGTTGCTGACACAACCTCGACATCCTTTAACGAGAATTGGGAAGCCTGTGCAACAATTCTACCATTGACGATAATCAGTGCACAACCATCGTAGTACAATCTATCACCATCACAACCTCTTTGGTTGGCATATAAGTAAATACCTCCACATTTCTTTGTAGCGCCTGTGATAAGGTCCATTCGAGTGTCTAACTTTCTCAATTCATGGTGAGAGCCCGATGAATTTGTAAATATTTCAACTCCTGCAAGACTCAACTGGATATGAGGAGAGGCTGGTGTAAATAGTTCTTCACATGTCTCACACCCCAATCTAGTTTCTAATGTTTGGATAACACAGTCACCAATCACCACAGAAGACTGACCTGTCAGACGGTAAATAGACTTTGGCAAAAAGAATTCCTCGGTGTGTTCGGTTGGTTTGGACCATCCTGTAAAGTATCTCATTTCCCTGTAATTCCCATCATTAGCCAAATGCAACTTGGGTCTGATGAGCAAAATCTTCTTGTTGTAGGAAATCAATCTGCAATTATATTTAACACTTTGGTGTATAATAGGCATACCAATGTCAAGCAAGATGTCCTGAGTGTCTGGATGTGTCAAGATTTCCTGGTAGACATCCCAGCACTGATCATACAAATCGTTTTCGAGAAAGTGATCAAGACATCCATACCCACAAACTTCCAATTCTGGCCCCACACGAAGAGTGGCTCCCTGTTTTTTGGCTTCGATAATCGATTCAATTATACGCTGCTTGTTTCCATCAAAATCAAGAGCCCATTGATTGAGGTTGCAAGTGGCTATTGTAATGTAGTGCCCCATCGATACTTGGCCGTTTACTAAAGAAAGAAAATTAAAGATAAGTGAGTCACGAGTGCTAGAGAGCCTTACCCCAGGAAATAACGGCACGCAATTGGAAGAACAGGCAGTGCGCGGAAGTTGGAGCCTGGTTCCACCAACGGCGTGTATCTTATTTAGCTTCTCTTTGGAGACTTCGAGCCATTATTTCGAAGCTTGACGATTGGCCAATGCTATTGGTTTGAAGGATGCACAAAAAGCGCTCAACAAATGTGAACTGGCGAGGGAAGCCAATGGTCAGAGGAATAGAAGAATTGTCTCGCATTTTACTGTAATTCTTATGTATAGGACTGTATAGGACTGGTGAATACTAAATGCATAATTAGCGTTTTTCCTTATAAGTTTCTCCAATGCCTTTTGGATGCAGATACATGGATTGAGCAGCAAACTCGTTTAACAAGGAAATCTGACTAATTGGTTCCCATCACTATTCTAGGGTTCAGGAAAGTGTATAGTGTATGCATGATACAGATAAACGAGCCGCTACCAATATAACTCAAATTTTGAGCTTTTGGGGTGTGGTGCTGCCTAAGACTGGGTATGGGTGCAAATTTAGTTGTCAGCAGCAAACGGATGAAATGAAATGAACTGCGCTATTGCCTCGCATTCAACCAATGTAATCACTCGTAACATACCATTTGCTAAAAAAATAGAACATTTTCTGACTATTACATTTAAGCTTGGAAGACGGTGGACCGGGATCAAGCCTTCCCAGGAAGAATCAGGTAGCGCATTATGTGTGCCTGATAGCCTGCATGTAGTAGTAGACAAATAAGTGCTCCTAAAGAGTTTCGTCCAACGTTGGAGAGAGGGAGCAACAAAGTAGTCACGCTCTAGTAGAGTTGTAGCAACGTATACTTGAGTTCGGTACTTTCCATGGTCTACGAGTTGCCCATCGGAACACCGCAAGAGTGCAAGGCGATTCAGCCGGAGCGCCATAGAGTTGCTCGGACTTCTCCTTTCGCGTAACACCAAAGCTCCGCGGAGATTCCGGTGGCGAAAAACTCAAGATCCACCCTGCGTGGGGAACAACTGATAAGAGTTGAATATATAAAGAGGGGACTATTCCTTTGAAAGAAACAATTAACAAACATACAAGAATGACCAACGAATTATTAGTTACTCCACTTGAAGACAAACCATTTGGCTGCTCGATTGAGTTGCCAAGCTACGCTAACAACGACCCAAGCACCTTGAATGATGAAGATTTCAAGAAGTTATATGAGGCCGTGCACAAGCACTGGGTTGTGGTGATTCCAGGCCAAGAAGAGTTACCACCTAAGTCACAGTACGTTCTTACCAAGAGATTTGATCCATCCATTCCAGAACCAAAGGAAGACTCGGGCTTCGCAGGATACGGTCACGGTAAGGAATTCAGACATGAGCAATCTGTCTTGAGAAAGGATGGTACTACTGTGAAAGGCCAACCACAAGTCCAAATTTTAGGACAAGGGACTTTTGAAGCTGGTGAACCAGGTAATGAGAACGATGAAACCATCACCTTGACTCATCCATCCCATACCTCCTTTCACCACAGTCCATTGACCCAGGATCAAATCTTGAAGGAAAACAAGACACGTTATTACAGATGGCACATCGATTCGGCTTTGTACGACTTGAAGCCACCTTTGGTTACAACTTTGTTAGGTATCAAGGTTCCTCCATCCACTCAGACTCAAATTGTGCTGTACGATGATGGCACTGGCGACGAAAAGGAGATCACCCAAGGTGCAACCTGTTTTGTGAGTGGTAAGCAAGCATTTGATAATTTGAGCCCCGAAGATCAAGATTACGTCTTGAACTCCAGTGTCGAGTATGCTCCTCACCCTTATATCTTCATTTCTCCAGCTGGTGCTACTTCCGACGGTTTGACCATGGTCTCCGAAGGAAAGGAGATGCCACTCGACAAGTTGCCAGAATGGGAGCAGTCTAAAGTAAAGACTTGGCCAATGGTCTGGACGAACCCAGTCACCAAGGAACACCATTTGCAGATCCATGGATGCTGTTTGTACAAAGTTCACCACAAAAAGAAGGATGGTACAGTGGAGACCTTGGAATTGGAAGACGCTCGTAAACGTGTTCGTGGGTTGATGAGACCTCTGATTGCTCCTTCAAAGGTTTTAGCACATGGATGGTCCCAAGGTGATTTAGTTATCTTCTACAACAGAGGAGTCTGGCACTCCGTTACTGGTGAGTTCAAAGGAAAGGCTTCTGGAGGTAAAGATGAAAGGCGTTTGATGCACCAATGTAACATTGCAAGTGGTGTTGACCCTGTGACTGTATATTAAAAATGTGAATAGTGAATAAGTTCGGAAACTTTGCCCCAAATGTAGTTTCGAAATGTTGGTGCAATTTGCAACACCAACTACATCATAAAAGTTGAGTGTATTTCTCGCATAACACAAGTGCTCGTGTATACCAGAGGAGGAAATGATGGGCGTCTAAGCACCCTCGCGTTTGTGTAACACGCTTTACGCTGGCTATTTCCATTGCATTCGAAAATACCATTAAAGGCATTTCTGTAGAAATTCTTGAGCTTCTGGGCCCCCAAGCGGAGCGGAACTATCTCTAAAAGAATCAAACTAGTAACTTCGTTTCTGCACAGCGATAGTATGTATGCTGCATAACGTGGTGCGGCCACAGCTCGCGGACAGCGGTTCAATGCGGTTAGACACGGAGGTGGCTTCGCCACTTTTTCAAAGAGAATTTCATACTTTATGTAACTACTATTTTCCCACAGACGTACATAGGCACATGAACTTACGTTCTTTTTTTTTTTTTTTATGGAAAATCCCGGAAATAATCCGAAGGCTTTCGAAGGCACGACATTTAGCCCTAGTTAGACGATCATCACTGGATTGTGCTACTGCAGTGTTGCTTACTTCCTCGGGTTCGAGAAGCCATGACTTTGGAGTTCTTTCCGTGCCTATTTATTGCGATCTTTGAGATGAGAAGAAAGAGAATAGGTAAAATAGTTATATGGATGCTGGGGTTATCTGGGCAACGATAAGCTTCACGGTCACATCTTCAAAGCGTGCATGCCCCTGAGATGGTCCGCGGACCTTCGGGAGAGCATTCTCCTTACTTGCGTAAACAACAGCTGGTTGCATTGCAGAAATTGGAGGGCATCTCCAACCGTATTTTGTGCGCTACGAAGCAAAAGAAATACGTGATGTCGGTGATGTCGGCATGCATTATCATCAAAGTGTCTAAAGAGACCTGCGAGGCTTGAATCTGCAATAGCTCAAACGCACGCGTAAGCTACCGGAGTGGATGCCTGGCTACTTGTGCATTCTTTCGAAATTCGAATATCCGCTATCGGACGATTTGCAAAGAACAAGACGGAAATTCGAAACACAGATCTTTGCATAACTCATAGCACTGTGAGACGAGTAGGTTTAGCTATGAGGCGACAACGTAAAGTTGTAAAGTTGCTTCTAGCGGAAAGAGTTCTGTATAGAGCATAATCTAAACTGCTTGCTTTTTTGTAGGGCTCTCCAACACCCTCATAGTCACGTGTAACAGAAATTAAGAAAATCGTACTTTAAGCAACCAATGCAATACGTAGGCAAAGTCGGAGGCTACGTGTACAATCAATGGAACTCGCTCAATCCGGCGACCCTTTCGGGAGCAATTGATATAATTGTTATTGAGCAACCTGATGGTTCACTTCATACGTCTCCATGGCACGTTAGGTTTGGAAAGTTCCAAATTATCAAACCCTCCCAGAAGAAAATTGATCTTTATGTTAACGACCGCAAGACAGATTTGCCCATGAAGTTGAGCGATGGAGGAGAAGCCTTTTTTGTGTTTGAAACAGACGATAGCCATGGTTTGCTGAAGAGCGTCTTGACCTCTCCAGTGATCTCACCCGTGGGACTGCCCGGCGCCTCCCGCTCGAATACCCCCTTGGGATCTCCAAGATCACTGGTGACTGAATTTGAAGAGCCAGATCTATTGGACTTGAATGCAGACATTGAGTCTAAGATTCAATTGTCCGACAGCAACCCTCCTTCCTCTCCTCCAACTTCTCCGGGAACCTCGGTAGGTATTTCGACAACTACCACTGCAACTGATCAAACCTCCCCCAACACCGAGAAGTCGATTCCAATTCCCCAATCTCCAACGCTCTCAAGCATGCTGGACTCACCAAGCACTCCGGGATCGCCAAGATCTCCAGGATCTCCAGGATCGCTCAGGTCTCAGACACGTCGGTTGGCAATCGAGAAAGCAAGAAAAATTACAGAGAAGCTCAATATCCCTTCTAAGATCGATGTTAATGGGGACATGGTCTTGGACATGGATGGTTACAAGTCAAATAGAAAAAATATTGAAAATGCTGATGACTACTTTAAGCAATTGTTTTACAAAGAAATTCAAGAGTTAAAAAATCAAAATGACTCCCACATCGATACGATTGACGACCAGATTAAGTTATGGGATGAGATCATCTCCAAAGATGAAGATGGGAAGTTTCGCATAAAGAAAGAAGATGAGGATTATGCTGACTCACAAACGATTTTGAGTGATGATGAATCCACCGCCCCAAGTGTGCATGCCCCACAAACTGGAGAGAAGACGTACTTCAAAACTCTCAGACTTACTTCAGAACAATTAAAGAAAATGAATTTGAAGTATGGTGAGAACAAGCTTCGTTTTAAAGCTGCAGAAGGAACTTCTCAGGTTTTGTCGAACTTGTACTTGTGGAAGTCCCAAACCCCAATTGTTATATCTGACATCGACGGAACTATTACTAAGTCAGATGCATTGGGGCACGTTCTTAACATGATAGGAAGAGACTGGACACATGAAGGGGTTGCTAATCTTTTCCAAGATATAAGGGCAAATGGATACAATATCATTTACTTGACTGCTCGTAGTGTTGGACAAGCTGATACTACAAGGCAGTACTTGAAAGGAGTGATCCAAGACGGTATGAAACTTCCTAAGGGTCCCGTCATCTTAAGTCCCGACCGTACAATGGCTGCGCTTCGAAGAGAAATTGTCTTGAAAAAGCCTGAAGTTTTTAAAATGGCATGTTTGAATGATATCAAGAGTTTATATTTTGATAGAAGCATTAACGAGAAGCATGAAAATGATGACAGGACACCTTTTTATGCAGGGTTTGGTAATAGAATCACAGATGCAATCAGTTATAGGTCTGTGAATATACCATCTCACCGGATTTTCACGATTAACCCAAATGGTGAAGTCCATATGGAGTTACTTCAATTGGCTGGTTCTAAGTCGAGCTATATGCATATTGGAGAATTGGTTGATCATTTCTTTCCACCAGTTAAGGAAATTGCAGTGTCAAACGCTAGCTGGAACGATGAACAATTAACTGAATTTATCAACAAGCGTGAACACCCTGAACTACAAGAAGCATTCGCAGATGAAAAGTTTAATGACGTCAACTACTGGAGGGAGCCTGTAAACTTTGATGATTTGCTGGACGAAGAAGAGGAAAGCTCTCCAACTCCAAGCTCTCCCTCACAATCGCCTAGTCAGCGTCCAACGTCCATGTCGTTTACGCTGCCATTGAAGAGCTTCATGACTTTTGGGTCAGGAGTAGACCCTGACGATGCAAATGAAGAGGAAGAGCTTTATACTGCCAAGGTTCTAGCAGTTGCTGCAGAAGCTAAACTTGCTGCAGAAGATGAAGAATATGATGAAGATGCAGATGAAGATTACGTTGATGAAGAAGAATTGGATGACGACTATGACGAGGACGCAATGGATGACTATGATGAGGACGCTGAGGATGATTACGAGGATGATACAGATGATTATACAGATGATGATTATGAAGAGGATGTTGAATTACAATCCTCAAAACCAGGGTCAAGCAAGATATCTCCTGCAAAATCAACTTCTGGACTATCTCTCGTGAATGCCAATGGTAACGTACAGTAGCTACAAAGCCTCAAAACGCACTTTATATTGCTTAATTACCATGTAGTTACCCTTTTACTGTTTATTCATTCTCTAGACCAGAATATAGTAGATGTCCTTTCGCACAGTGACTTTCCCCTAGACCCGGTCGCGTACCGGTTACAAAAGTGCTTCTTCCCCATCCCCTGGCATATTGTAAGGTGAAGCACTTCACCCCTTTAAAAGAGCCATTTATCACTCCAATGAAGTTTATAACATTTTTCAATCTGCTTTTCAAGCAAATGGCGTCATTTCAACCGCTTGAGGTTCTCTTGTAGTCTCTAGTGATTTCCAAAATTTTATCTGCAGTCAGAAAACTAACAAATGTACAACAAACTTTAGCAATGATTCGTCGATTCTCTAGACAGTTCAAATTAACTGTCACTATGGCACTAATCGTTGCGATCCTCACAGTTTTGCATTTTGTTGACTACGACCAGCGAGCGATATTTAATAGATTCAGCGTTCCAATTGTCCCCACAGAAGAACACTTACTATTTCCTTCCAGTTTTGATGGAGACTTGATCCAATATACAATAGACAATTTCGGGAGTAAAATTGTTGATCAAATGGTGATTCAGAGGTATGAAACAGAAGACAGTGCAGATTTGAACTACCAAAAACAATTGCAATTTTCAGATCATGAAATCACAATCTACAATACGCTAAAGAGCATACGTGGGAACATCAAGGATTGTGCCAAGACATTGATGAGGAAGTTGACAGTTCAAATAACTCGCCCGAAACATATTGACGCCAACTTAAAAGATATTTTGACCACGATCTTACAGAAAGTTGATTCTGGTGACCCATACTTTAATAGCTTCAAGGCTCTATTTTTACCAGAATTGAGGGAACAGATGAAGGATGGCTCATTTCGCAGGTACTGGTACCGATTCACAGGCTCCAGTGTCTGGTTGGAAGAATATGGAGTTCATTTCACAGTCTCCAGACTAGTTTTTAGTCCTTGGGGGTTTCGCAATAGCCCTGTTGTATCCCTAGTCTATGGGCAGATTTTTGATAAAGACTGGAACGAATTGCACAATTACAATTTAGTTGTTCCTTCCAACGATCCCTCAGACCTTGCTGATGAGGGCGAAGGTTTGGAAGACGAAACCCCTAAGATGGCTATCCTACATTTTCCCGGTGTCTTGCCTATCCCATTTTTCAGTGACCTAGATCATACTGATGGTAAGTATTTTGGTCCTGAAGATGCACATGTATCTCTAGTGAAGAACAAAGTGGGATATGAGGAGCCTATTTTAATCTTCAATGCTAGGTTCAGAAAGTACTACAGGAACCCGAGGTATTCCGAAGGAGGAGACGAGGACGACAAATTGGTTTTAAGAAACCATAGAAGCATGTTTATTGCATATCCATTTCAATTCCAACTTGGGAAAGCAAATGTGGACGGAAAAGTCATACAAAAGTATGAACACACAGTATTTAATAGAGCCCAAGAGTTGATGATGGTTGGCAAAGCCAGACCATTAAAGCTTAAGAACTGGGTTCCGTTGATTAATTATGAAGAGAGAGATGAATATGGGTACGACAAGTACATATACGTTGTACATAGATGGTCAGATTTGACCATATTGAGGTGTGACGAAGACGGCTTCTGTGACACTGAATTCGAAAACGATCCAGAGAGAACAGATTCAAAGGTGGGTTTGTTAAGAGGTGGGACCCAAATGATCAACATCAACAATTTAATAAGTAAATCCATAGGGCAAGAGGCTGCGAAAACGCTTATACCAGCGGGGAGGCAAGTTTGGGCAGGATTCCCAAGAGCCCATATAGATGACTGTGGATGTGGACAAAACATGTATCGCCCGAATTTTGCGATAATTGTCATGGATACGATAGTTGATAAAAGCGGCAAAATAGAGAGATTGTATAAGGTGAGCCATGTGTCGAAGTCTGTGGGGTTTGATTTGCCAGTCTTGGGATGGGATTTGCGTTACCCGTTGGCAGTATGCAACGGGCCTAACGTTCTCATATCTAATGGCATATCGCTGTGGAATGTTGCCAACATGACTAAAATTGAAAACAAATGGCAAGTGGAAGACTACATGACCCTAATGGTTGCAATAGGTGATTTTACTGTTCAGCAAGTTACCATTAAGGGACTTCTACAGCAAATACTTGCGTTAGATTCACCCTCCCTAATCATTGGAAAGTCATCTCAAATTCCAAAGACACTGAAATTGGATAAATTAGTTGGGTACGATAATGAAAACATTGTTTGTGCAATGGAGGCGTCGATTGATTATTGCGCAAGCTATCAAGATCACTTCAGGCAGCTTTTTGAAATTTATGAGAGGGAATTCATGAAGTTTGCTAAGAGCTCAAGAGTTCCACTATAGGCTCTTACGATTATTAGTAAGAAGACGAAGGAGGGGCTCAAATTTAGATGACCCTTCTGGATAACACACAGCTAGGCAGGTCCATGCAGACACTTATTGTTGTTAATTACACTGCCAGCATTCTTTATGCAAGGAGGGAACGAAATCCAGCATTTGAAAATGTCATACTTGGCGCTTCGCTTAATGAGAAGATTGGTACGTTTCTTCGAAGTATGGTAGTTTTGACATCTTCTAGCATTCAGCTAAGTCCACTTGACACAGTGGAGCGCTTGTGACGGAGTTTCTTATGTGTCTATTTTGAACGTATCAAAATAATAGTTAGTAAGGAGAGCGACAACGCTGAGCGTTGATTGCAATTCCTTAGTCTACATCCGGAGAATCTCAATATAAGGGGAGATTGAGAGCATAATTCTGTAGCAGTGACCTTGGCATGTTTGGTTTTGAAACTGACGACTGCATACCACAATTTATTGGTCTTGTCTCTCCCATATGCTACACAACTCCCAATAAAATGAAAGGATGAAGTTGAAGTGAACTATCTGTTATTCATCTTCCATCAATTGCATCAAAGTATTTCCATTTAGCATTTTCAATCCGGTCTCTAAATGACTCTTGCGTTTTCAGTGTCAAGAGACCTCTATTTACTCTTGTATATCAGCAAGGGTCCATGAAGGTGAGAGAGATGCAGTTTCGGTTAAACTGCAGTACCTTCGAAGCTCCATCAGATTGTTGAAGGGAACTATTTTAGGGGTGATATGTTGCTTACCTTGTCACTATCCTCCGCCGAGATGATCTCCCAAGTAACTGTTATTACGATTGGTAATTACCATCACTTCAGCTACCAGCTCTTACACGTTGTTTCCATCTTGTTTCGACTTTTACTCCGATTAGTGGTTGAATAACTGGACTTGAAAGGTTCTGACACGCACAACTTGGATACATGACCACTTCTGCCTTTTTCAATTCATAGGTAAATAAGTCTTTTGGATATAGAAATTGCAAAATGAAAATCATTTAAGTTAACATTTGCAAGGTTACACATCTTAAAGATCGAACAAAGTGGCGACTGTAGCATTGTTTGCAGCCTCGTTCAAAGAATCAGGCAAGGCAACTGAGTACAGCCTATTGGCATTTTGAAATTACTCTCATGGGGGTAGGATGTGGTACGTAGTTACATACTTCCAGGGACTTTGTGATTGCACTTATTGTATTGTATTGATATAGGGTATCGAATCTGCAAGACAAAGAGGCATTTTTTTGATGGATGATGATATGGAACGGCTATCTTGAAATTTGGCTGTGCAGGGACAAGAGGAAGCCCGGGTTATAGGGGTAATTCAGTGCAATAGAGATGCTATATTGCAATATTCAAGATTTGGAGGCGCAGGGATATTTTGTAAAACGCACTGGCCAAGGAGTACTGGACGGCACGCCATGCGCTACACAGCGGAGTCATCACCACTTGACGGATGTCACCTTGGCAGAAAAAGAATTGTGCACTGACTTTCAAGTGAAATATTGGATCTAATGTTGCATATACTACAGAAATCAAATTCGACAGTTTGTGTCAAATTCAGGTATGCTTATGGAGAACCCTGAATTTTATGATATCGCGTCATGGCAAATTAACGAATTCTCTACACTTCTCAGCAACAGAATCTCTCCCCAACAAAGTATTTTGTGTTCTTCCTCTCGTCTACATTTAGGAGTCAGGCAGTACAAGCGTAAATGAGATAAGTTTGCGCTCCTTTTGTATAGATAGCTTGCTCAGTCAGTGACTTCGTGATTTATGTGAGAAGCAAAAGGTGAGTTTTGCCGGGGGCCAGATCTGCCCCTGGCTAATTTTATGTCAATATTTGTGGAGGGGACCAAAAGAATGTGGAGGCATCCCAGGGTGTGACACGAGCGCCCTGTGAGACGATTGTAAACATATTCTAGACTCCGGTGTAAGGCGAGTTACTCCCCGAGCGTTTCGACGCTGCGGCGTCATGAGTTGACGTACGTTTACGGATGCGATTCTTGCAGCCACAACATGTAGATTGGGAACAGCAACTTAAACTCTAGAGGGGCTGCCATTGAAACAAGATGTTAGTTCTGTGTCTTTCTACCTTGTTGGTTTGAAGGCAATATGAGGCTTCATAATGGGGCTGTGCACTCACTTTGTAATGCACTTTCTGCAGAGACTTGAAAATTAAATATTCTGGAAGCAAAATTTCAAGGCATTATAAGTCTGTTTCGTTTCAGCCGTCTGCTTTAGGCTGACATTGAAACAAGGAGACTCGTTTGACATAGAAATATTTCTTCAAGAGCATGCTGCCAGTGTAGTATGAAATATCAGTACAGTGGGGAGCCAATTGCGAAGTCCTCTTACTTTAAAAAATTGCCCCCCCTCCACGTCAACGCAGTACTTGTTGCAAACGTAATTCACGCTCTGGGAGGAAAGATACACGAACCTTAAGGTCTCCCAGTGTATATCATTGGTATTTTTATCTATAGTGACACATATCCACGTGTGAACACTGGTATCATCTGACTTTTTGGAGCCCTTAATATTTAAACTTCACCTAGGGCACAAATGATTGATTTTTCTTAAATAATATTTGTCTTCTTCAATAATAATATGGGGTGTGCCGACATGTGCGACATTCTGTCACCCACATTCTAAAGATGCTGTCGCTGACTTCCAGTTTGTTGACCGTCTCAGGTTAGGTAAGTATGGCTTTACACCCCCAGCATACAAGCCATGTTATCCGAGCGCACCCTTTCAGCTCAATGCATGCTTTTGGTTCTTGTATTAGTCAATGGAGTATCATACACCAACACCGATTGGCCCTTGGAGTAATTGCCCTGGCTTCAGATCTGCGAACTAAAAAAGGTACTTTTTAGCAGTCCTGCTTTTTGGCACATTAGAAGACTAATACCTCGATATCCTAGTGTAGGGTGCTGCTCCGTAACTTCAGCCCTTGGCCCCACCACTATAGGGCTGTATATAATCCCTTTATCTGGGGTGACAAGGGAAATTCATTTGAACTATTGTAACTACATTTAAGAAGCTAAGCATTGATTTGATGATTTCTATAAAGCGTCGATGGCAGCTAAACGGTACAGAAGGTGCTCGGATGCCACAAGGAAGTAGCGCCGATTGCTTTGATGAGCACGCACACTCTACCGTTTTAAAATCGAAGCTACTTCAATGTAGGTGTTCTAACTCTTGATGTTTTCGTTTGACATTTACTTACGTCAAAAGCACCTCGCTATCTGCGTGCAAGGCTAGGAAATTTGTTGAGGTATTCAAGTTAGAGGCGGAGGAAGGAGGTTGCTTTAGAGTATACACAAATCGCTTTAGAGTAATGCCCATTTTGCCTCGTGTTATTGTGGTAGATAGACAAAAAAAACTGAAAACCTAACTGGCATGATATTCAACGCTCCTCAGATTTTGTTGGTTGGCGAACGGGTGTGTTGAAGGGGCATTAAAGTAGTACCTTTAATTCGTATATTCAATTTTGCTTTCCCTAAATACCTTGTTGCCTATTGCACACTGTAGTACAAAGGCTTGATGTACCCCTCAACGTCCAATTGTAAAGTGTATCAGTAGGGTTTTGTGTATTTGTCTAATATATCACAAAGTCGAGGAATACTATTACTTTGACTTTTTCTGCAGATTTACGATGGATGTGCTGCAGATTTACAAGCGGTGGTCCAAAACAGGTTAGTACACAACGGTGACTCTCCTGCTCAATTTAATATGAAAACAAACACGTATTATCTAAGTATACCTAAAGTAGAAATTGTCATACAAGAAATCACTAAAAAAATGAGTGTATTGGTGACTGTTGAGTTGGACTTCAAATGCGCCTAATAATGCTGAGATCAAGGGCCCTTTATCTCATCCAAAAACTATAACCTGCTTTTTCAGGTTTTAGGTTTTGAAATCATTTCTGGCTTTTGGAATTGAAGAAAGAATTTACTAGGCAAGAGCATTCCGAACACTAAATTTGTGATAGTGTCTGGAGATTTAGGGGCAGTGTGAAACAATGAGGGACAGGTAACTTTCAGGAACTTTTTATGGCATTAATTATTTAAACAATATTATTGCAAACCCCTGTCCTTATGATACAGCTGACTCCACAAACATTGAAATGCTGAGGACTTGTTATGTTTTGCTTCGGATATCCTGGAAAAGCTATCCTCGCCATGGCACGTTAACTTTACGACGTTCTCGGAGCACAGGGGGCACACTTTTTGTAATGATAAGTGTTTTTGGTCTCCTTCCAGCAATTTGTTAGTGCTGATTCTGCAATAATTCCCCTCCAATAAAGCATTTCAAGACTAGACTAAGTAGAATTTACGTGAGTTCTGCCCACTGTAAATTTTAGTCAACAATTATTATCAGTTTCACAAGAATTTCAAATGGTTTCTTATCGGTACCAATGGGAATCTTTCGGCAGTGCTGGGAATTGAATCAAGCAAGGGATCTAGGCATTTATGCTGATATTAATTTTTCGTGTTAGCTACTACCACTCTTATGGTTGTAAATATTCACTTAGACCGTATCCCCCAAACTTTTAATGGAGACCAGAGTTGTTCACCTTCAAATCACAATAATCCATCTTTTGTGCACTCCCCCATCGCATTTGTGCACCCTCGCATTAACTTTAATTTTTTGGCTGCAAATCCAAGCGCTACCAGAATAGTGTAACATGGTATCTCGGGTAGTTACTGGTTGCGAGAATACTAGTCTAGCTCCCACTGTGGGTAATTATACATGCTATTCCTGTAAATGTCTCAAATTTTTGCGTGCATAGTTGATTTCTCGAAACTACATTCGCATCACCTGCGCGAGTACCTCGTGGAAACTCTTGAGTTGCATAGTATTGTGATCCACATTACAGCCAGAAAATCGAGCATAATTTCGGTGACAGTATATAACAAACGCGATCACGTTCCCGTATGTCTACAGTCAGTTGACGTTTTCATTTCGTATTCATTACCTAATTGCTGAATAAAGGGCACCTCTCGTTTACATTGTCTGTTAGTATATGGTTAGCCAACCAGTACTTCGCAATAAATTTCTGACCACAAGGGCATGTACCCGGATACTCCAATTTGTTTGTTAAGCTCAGAAGTTTTTTCACTTTCTTGTCGTCAAACTTGAAGTGCTTATTAGTCAAGTGCCTCTTGTAGTCAAATGGACGATTGTAAGTGTTTGTCTTGAAGTTGCAAATCAGTTTCGGGAACCTGCACCGAAACCTTGGGTTGTTTTCATGTATTTTTATGTGTCTTTTAAGCAGTTTGAAGTTGTTTCTTCCGCAAATGGGGCAAGTGATTTGGTCATTGAACACTGAATCGACAGTAGGGGCAGGCTGGTTGGGGTTGTTGTTCACGTAGGTTGTTATATCTGGGTAAGCTTGCAAGGGTACTTGAGCGTTATTTTGGTTAACCATGTTAGGATATGTTGTAGCATTATCATATGCACGGTACTGTTGCACTACTGGTCCCATTTGAGGCATCATTGAGTACATCAGATCAGAATACTGTCTGTTATGGTGGAGGATTGGGGACAGGTTGCTTGAATCAAATGAACGACTTGCTGTTCCCCCCATTCCATTAACCATTCCCATCATGTTTACATTGTTCATCATTGAGTTAGGGCCAGAGCTGGCAATGCTCATATTGTTGTTGTTGTTTAAAATAGCCGTAGTTGCGGATCCAGCATTAGTATCTTCTCCCAAGAATTGAGGGTTCCAGTTAACATCATTCATCTTTTTATCGTAATCATACACAACACATAATCCTGACATGAGTTGTTTTCTAAGAGTTCACTATTGATAGCTGCCAAGTTCCGTTTTCACAAAACTGAGTTGGGATTCACCTCTCTATTTATATCTGATAAGCACTGCTTTTGACATAAATGAAGGAGATGATGTGCATTACGTTTCGGTAAAATTTTAAATAATAAAAAGAGAACACTCATAGTCGTGTTGGTCCAGAAACCAAAAAAAGAAAATCTACCTCTCCAACATTTGAATTTTAGTAAAAAATATTTTAGACAATACAAGATATTTTAAGTTGTGGTGCAGTTTTTATTTTTTATTTGATTTATGTTTATCTGAAAATGTCGCAATAACTTTAGTTGCGCAAGTACAAGCCAATGCGTGCTTTAGGTACAGTAATATTGCGAGTTTCCAAATTACGCACTGGTAACATCCTAAAGGTGGGCACCCCCAAGTCGTAAAGTGAATGTGATAAATTTTACAAAACATTGGCGGGAAGTTACGGTGGTGACATCTGTAAGCTTTAATCTCACAATACCTATGTTCAAGTTTGTTGGGTGGGATGCAAGCGAGTAGCACATGATACCGAAAACGTAAAGGCCATTCCTGTTGTATCCGGTTCGAAATAGTCGAAACACATATACGTCAAGATGAATGAGAAGGCTTACATTGACATTTTGAGAAGCGTCGCTGTGCTTATAGTGTTATGTTGTGCCCCCGAACCGAAACCGAAACCGAAATAGCGCAGACGGATAGACCCAAGCGGGTGCAAAATTCGTTCTCTTCGGTAAATGCAAAATTCATCCGTAGCTTTTCATATTTCGCCGCAAATTCCATCACAATCTGCATGTACTTGTACTAATCTGAATTTTGAAGGCTCATTTGGCTACAGAGGCTTCGGTGAATGTCTCAAGTTGTCTGCCTGCACAGCCTATGTATGATGTGCAATTCACTAAAATACAATATAAACGTTACCTAACGTTCGCGCGGAATCCGATGACTAGCAACAATTTCTCCAAAGCTAGTACTTTGTGTCAAGCTTTCAGGATTAGTTTGTGTTATGTAATTGTTTACACATTTGACTTTCACAGATATGCTTACGAGCGTATTGTTACCTAGTTTAGCTATGCACAGTCTATGTAAACTTCTAGAAGATTTAGATTTTAGATCAAATACTTCAAAACTTTATGGAGGGCCCTTACAAAAAAATAAAAAGAGAAAAGAAAAGCAAAATGGAATTACTCAGGGGTTTAGTGAAATGCATGGTATAGGAATATGTGGTCCACGGTAGCAAGTGTTTGCTAGTGGTTCTAACTCGTCCACATTCTCGCAAGTGGGGCTTTGATTCGTAGAAGAACTTTTAGCGCATTGCATGCTGGCTCCCTAACTTCCCTAAAAATATGACCAATGTGAGACAGAAGCGACTAGGTCAGAAGTGCGTTCGATACCTAAAAGAAACAATAGGAAGAAAGCAATGGAACATGGAAAACAAATTAAATAGGCTGATCCCTGAAACATCAATGCAAGATTTCCTCGCTTCTTATTTTGAAAGCAGTAAATAAACTTTGAGAGATACGTGCTGACACTTTAAAGTTGGTTTAACTCACACACTCTTTATTTTGAGGCCAAGTCAAGAAGATTAGTTCAGGGAGCTCCGCCTATCGTTGCCAGGAGGGTGTGAGAGAAAAGAAAAGAGTATTAATGCCTTCTAAAACTTGCATAAAAAGCTGCTTTCTGGTTCTCGGAACTCCGCCGTATATTCAATAACAACGAAAGACACATACAGGACCCCGCTTCTGCATTTTTGTAAATCCTCAAAGGTATTTTTTAGATGGGTCAAGTCGATAGCAACACTTGCGTAGAAAGCAACTAACTACAAGTATGCTTCCTCGTGACTAACTCAGGTGTAGTGTATTACTGGGAACTCTCAAATGAAACACAAATATTTATAATGGAAACAAGTTGTATCGCTTCATAAGGTTTTCAGTGTGGTCGACTGGAAACCTCCTGATGCTTTTGGATTTTTAGGGTCTCTAAATCTTTAAAGAAATCTGGAGTTGCAGAAGGATCTGAAATTTCTGCGGCCCTCGTAACCAAAAATCGAAGACTGGCTCTTGTAACCAATAAAACTTTCATATGTAGGTAATAATGACGAACAGTCGATATGTAAAGGCGCTAGTTTTTCACCATATAGCGTACATGTCTTACCCGTGCGTCCCCACGCTTTTGATGAAGTACAGAAAAAATTTTAGCTCAACAGACAAGAGCCGATCATCTCCGCGAAGGATTAGTTTAAAAATTTTGCTTAGATAAGTTTGTGTTAGCTACCACAAAAGATGTAAATGTGTACTGCGTTTATTTTTTTGCTCCGATATGTTCCTTAGTTAGAACCGAGAAAGCTATTGTCCATATGCGACTATATTCCGGATACTAGCGGTGGCGTTCAGTTTTCATTATCTACTTTGTTCCACACTGCAGACGGCGTAGATGCCGATTTCACAAAGTCTAAAGGAGCGGGTAAGGCGTTTTCAGGACCGGAACTTCAATGTAGTTGCATAAACAGAGCCAAGGATGAGCTTGTTTGGCAATATTATCCAAGCACTGACGCTATCAACGTTCCCTCGTGGGACCCTCTCGAAAGTACCTACTACACGGCAGTTTATAATTTAGACTAAAAGTCTACAGAAGCAATCAATGTCATGCGAAACTCACCTCTCACTCTTATGGTTACACTTCCTTTTGCTCAGAGTTAATTGTCATACAATTCGGCGCGTTGATGCTTTCAAACCTTAAAAGGAGAGGAAAGGAGAGGAGGTAGACGGGATTTTGTGAATGGCCAACGCGGTAGCCTTGCCCATTGAGACATAATACCGCAAAATTATGTGACATCAAGTATGTCCAATCGAGGATTGTTAGATGTGGGTGTTGAAGAGCCACAAAACTAAAAATGTGTAAGCGTACGGAGAATAAATACAGGCAATAGTTGAAGTTTTTACTGGTGTAGCCTTCAAATTATGAGAAACTATGGTGCTTTGAGAGAATTGTGCTCTTTGCAAGTCAGTTTGAATTGTCGCTTGTATTTTGTGCTTTCACGTGCCAGTCTATAATCTACTTCTCGGTTTGAGTCCGTGTTGATCGCTTCAACTCACTTGCAGCTTTTTCCCCAAGTGATAGTTAAGGAGTCTGTCCACAATAAAAAATTTCAGCTTAAATTGGGTAGCGCATTTTGACGATTACTGGGGTAAGAAAGTCGTCAGGTTTTTCTAAATTTTCAACAGTATATGGAAAAAATTTACGAAATTTGGGTCTTGCCCCGAGGAAGTAGTACGACTAGGCTTTCCACACTATCCTTCCAAATCATTCCAATCCCAACCTTTCAGTTGCAACATTTTAGGTAACTCACTTCAGGATTTCCTACATTTTCAATCAGTCTATATAGTTCGCACAGGGATGACCGATTCAGCAGTGTAAAGAAATAGCGTCTACGAAAGCTCTCAAAACTATTCTGTTGGTTGTCGAAAGTTGCATCGCAGGATACGCTGAATGAGAAGCGAATTCTGAATAACTGTTCCCGCCAAAAGCGCGGCTAGCCACCGCCGCATTCCTAATTCGGTTAGCCACCTCCGATAACGTTGCGGGAATCGATATCCTCCACGAAAATCATGCCGAGCAAGCAGCTGAAAAATAGAAACATATAAAGCAATAGAAGTCCAAACTTCATAAAAGTCAATCTATAAACTGCAATGATCAGATCCAAGTTTGCAAAATCTGTGACTTCTCGCAGATTGTTATCGCAATCTGCTATCCGTCACTCTACTGCTTCGCTTTACTTCCCTCAAGAACCAACTTCCCCGGAATTAGTCACTCCTAAAATTCCTGGTCCCAAGTCTCTTGAACTTAATGATGAATTGGGAAATGTTTTTGATAACAGAGCTACCTATTTTGTTAGTGACTATAACAAGTCTATTGGAAATTATATATCCGACGCTGATGGGAACAAATTACTTGATGTATTTTGTCAAATTTCTTCAATCCCACTAGGCTATTCCAATCCTCAATTGTACAAGGCTGCTAAGTCTGACGAAATGACCAACGCGTTAATTAATAGACCAGCCTTGGCTTGCTTTCCATCCACCGATTACAAAACAATATTGGAAGAAGGTATTCTTGCAGCTGCTCCTCCAGGAATGGATAAGGTCTGGACAGCTTTGAGCGGCTCTTGTGCAAATGAGACCGCTTACAAGGCCGCATTCATGTATAAGCATGCTCAACTCAGAGGTGATCAGTCTTTCACGGAAGAAGAGTTGGTCTCCGTGATGGATAATAAGGCCCCGGGAGCATCCCAGATGGTAGTGCTCTCTTTTGATAAGGGTTTCCATGGCAGATTATTTGGCTCACTTTCTACAACCAGATCCAAGGCTATACATAAATTGGATATTCCAGCTTTCGACTGGCCCAAGGCGCCCTTCCCTGCCTTAAAGTATCCGTTAGGAGAGCATGCTAGTGAAAATGCCGCTGAAGAGCAAAGGTGCTTAGATGAGTTTGAAGCAATTGTGCAAAGCTATCCTCCTAATACAATTGCCGCAATGATCGTGGAGCCAGTTCAATCTGAAGGAGGAGATAACCATGCATCTGCTGCCTATTTTCAAGGATTGAGAGATATTACTTTAAAGCACGACATATTGATGATTGTTGATGAAGTTCAAACTGGTGTTGGTGCACTGGGTAAGTTTTGGGCACATGAACATTGGAACTTGTCGACACCTCCAGATATGGTCACCTTTTCGAAGAAGTTTCAAGCCGCCGGTTTCTACTTTCACAACAAAGACTTACAGCCCAACCAACCTTACAGGCAATTTAACACCTGGTGCGGTGATCCATCTAAGGCAATCATCGCAAGAACTATCTATCAAGAAGTTTCAAAACATGGGTTGGTAGCAAAAACAGCTCAAGTTGGAGATTACCTTTTCCAGAATTTGCAATCAGTCTTTGCTAAGGCACCTGGTAAGGTATTTAACTTGAGAGGTGAAAATTATGGTACTTTTATTGCTTGGGATTGTGCAAGTGCTGAAGAGAGAGCAAAAATCTTGATTGGCTGTCGTCAGAAAGGTGTTAACGTTGGAGGTTGTGGTGACGTTAGCGTAAGATTGAGACCAACCCTTGTGTTTGAGAAAAAGCACGCTGACATACTCGTGGGTGTATTAGAAGATGTTTTGACTACGTTATAGACTTGCAATTATACTATGATTGCATGCACACAATTTAATTTATGTCTATTTAACTCACAATACTAGATGAGTCCTTAGCAATGCCTCTTGTAAATGTATTGTAGATCCACGAAATACATAATGCAGATATAACAATAGATATTGGGGAAATCAGTTTACTACTACACACTCCCGTTCACAAAATTTGTAGAATTGTCTTCAATAAAAAGATACGACAACGGGTAGTTTCCGCAATGGGCTTCCACGCTAGCAGACACACAAGGATTATTGCTACCATAAACACTACCGAGTTTGTGTACAGTGTTTTTGATAGCAATAAATGACAAAATAAAAAGGGATATAAAAATGAGTACACTCTGGCTTGCTTGACAGCAGAGAGTTTAAGAAACTTCTACTTGAATTTGCAGGAATGTTTTGTTACTAAGTTGTCCCCAAAACTTGAAATTATTGTATAAACTATTAAAAGCAGCTTCAAGTCTGCCTTTTGTCAACCTTTTTACAGAGAGACCTGCTGGATTAGCAAAGCCGCACGCACTGTAAATAATATCACTCAAGAAAATCTGTAGTGATTGGCCAAGGCACAATAAGCTCACTAAACTATAAGCTTTACTAATATACATAAATTACCACTAATTACCTTGGGTGTATATATAACATTATAAAATGAATTCATTTCATTTAAAAAGCTACTGAAAAAAATGACTTGATCTGGCAATATGAACCAAAACTTGGTTGCATATTTATTTAGCTAAACTAAAAAGTTTTGAGTTTTTTAATCTCAATATATGGCTGTATATATTTCTTTAAATAAAAACATTTAATTATGATTCACATTCACTTTGAACTTGATATAAATAGTTCTAAGTATATATTATTAAATTTTTTAAAAATATAAAAATAAAATAAATATTTGAACAAGCTTAGCTATTAGATTTATATAAAACTTATAAAGTAGCTATGGTTTGCATGGTTTTTTATTCAAAAAAAACTCACGAATCAATGTTATTTAGAGTATATAATATTTTATTTCTTTATATTTAAATATACGTTTTTATCATTAATAAACAAAATGGTTAGCTAAATGTAGGATTTTTCATTATTACAGTTGAAATAGCTGGTATATTAAATGGACTTATTTGATACTATTCCAAGGTATGTTTTTATATTTATATATATATGATGTCGCTTTTAAGGAATCTTGGTTAAATTGGACTACTGGAATTTGTACTATACCTAGTTGGTGGCGGTGATATCGTTTTGTTTGGCTACCAATGCGATGATGGGCCCGCAAATAGTGTCTGGGCATATTGTACATGCAAGTGATTTTACGTGGATATCAAGGCATTGCCAAGTACATTGTTTAAAAAATTTATAATTTTTTGGTTCACATAGTTAGGAAATTAGACTAGTTGAGTTTGCAAACATGTGGTGAGTATGGTTACCAGAACATATCAAGAGTGCACCAGCATTCCATAGCTAGCAGCTTAACAATAAATGTTATATATTTTTCTGGAATCCATTCCCAATGATTACTTTATAGTGTCCTTGACCGCTACAATTGGCTGAACGGGTTCAAGTATTCTATCTACAGTATTTTAGGCAAATCGCAAAAGCATTATACTGCAACAATGCCATTTTGTGTGGAACTTTTGCTCGTTGCATGCATATCTAATTTTGTTTTGGCTCTGACCAATTTATCTATGAAGGACAAGATTGAATAAACCTGACGTGGTTTTTATTCGCACAGTTTCATAGGGTATAATTTGGTATGTATACGTAGGGTAAAATTAGGTTAATATGGTGGATCAACAAAATTGTTGCATTCTGCCTAACTTGAAATATATAAAGGCGTTATCAATAAAAATCTACTTCACAACTGCTCTGTTAGTGAACTATTGTAGTGATTACTTTTTGCAAGGTCTTTGATTTTACTAGCTAGTATTATATTTCCTGGCAATTGATGCCAAAGAAATTTATTTGCATTGTTCTTCGTGCTAGAGTGACTTCATTCACGGATGGGATTACGGCGCTGCGATAATGTTTCCTTGGTGTACAAATTTCTGAAAACAACTTGGTCATTTGGTGAACATTCGTTGCTTATGTAATTCCAATTTTCCCCACAAAATGATTTTATTACAAAATTAACGTGTTGAGACATGAACCAAGGATGGGGATAGCGGTACTAGCTATAATTTGTTATTTCATTTCATATGCTTGTTGCATTCAAGTTCTGATAAAAAACTCATACCTTGAGAGGCAGGTAGACCCTCAAATTTATAATAACCTTTTCACATATGCTCAGTTAATGGACATTGCTTATTGCGTTGGCGAGTTTGGAGGTATATCGAAGCCATTTAACTGTAGTCTAGGATGTGAACCCTTTTTTTCAAATCTTAAACTTAAGCATCAATGGTATCTTAATGATGCAGTGAGCGGGTATCTCGCAACAACTGATTCCAATTTGTTTAATTATGATCGAAGTCCCCGAAAGACAATAGTGCTTGGGTTGAGAGGTACACGGTCTGCCTTTGATACTATTGCTGATATGAAGGTTGACCAAGTAAAGTATTTGAACCCATCAATTAATATTCCACACTGTCTTAATTGCAAGGTTCATTCTGGATTTTATGAATACTATCTTAACACCATCGAAGAAATACATTCGATATTGCACCACGAACTTGTTGAATCAGAAGGAGACTACGAGTTGGTAATTCTAGGCCATTCCTTAGGTGGAAGTATTGCATTGCTTTTGGGTCTTCACTACCTTGATTTTGGGTTTGACAAGTTGAGCTTAGTGACGATGGGTCAACCGCTAATAGGCAACAAAGAGTTTGTGAATTGGGTTGATGAAGTGATGGGGAGCTCATATGCCGCAGTTCATAATTCTTTTAAAAGGAAGTTTATCCGTGTGATTCATAAGTCAGATTTGGTAACTGTGATTCCTCAGTCCAGTGATCGGTTTGAGAAGTACTCTCAGTTCAATAACCAAATATATTTGAATTGCCTGTCAATGAATGAAAATCCCAAAATAGATGAAGTAATAGATTGTCTGACTAGCAACAATCCGAATTGCATTGATGGTGATTTCGGGCGATTTGATTTCTTCAAAAGATTGAGCAAGAACTATTTGAGGATTCATACTACATATTTTAGAAATATGGGATTATGTCCAGCAATTTAACCCATTTTTACTAATAGCAAAGGCTCCCCTCCATAATTTTATCTTGAAAACCCAAATCTAGGCTGGTCATCACCTTCGTCAATATCATCTTGTTCAATCATATGGACACTATTGTGCACGTTACCTTGTGTTCTTTGATTTGTGGCTGTGGAGACATAGGAGGAACTCTTCGAAAACATAGGTCCTTCGTTGCCTTCCCAGTTATCTGATTCACTTTCAGATTCGTCAACAAATAGTCCGGTCTCACCAGATTTAACATCTTTCATTAAACCACGGAAATCTTGAACTAGCACCTCCTCCGTATTTATTACTTTAGCTTGTTTGCAATCAGTTATTGAAACATTATCTGGATTAAAAGTAACAAGCTGTACTCTATTGGAGTTTTGATTTGGAGATAACTTCCTAAATTTCTTGAAGTTTATCTCTTCTGTACCTTTAAGATGACTTCTTGTGACGGAAAGACTTTTGCGAGTGCAGATATCAACATTCTCAACCTTAGCTAGCTCTTTAAGAGTAATTTGCAGGTCAGCTGTCGTAACAATTCCTAATTCCACATTGGTTGACTGTTGAGCTGTTTGTTTTGTTTGCAATATTGCACTTGCTAGCGATACTTTTCGGTTTACTTGAGTTTCAATAAATGGTTTCTGACGCTTTCGTTGATCACATTGGTCGTGCAAAGGACGTTTCAAGCTCATTTCGAGTACAGGCTGAGGTGCAGATATGTCTGGAGTTTCTAATGGAACTGAATTACAAACACTTGCGCTTTGTCCAGCAGGTTCCAGATTAACTTCAAGTGGCATCTCTCTTTGAGAGGAATTTACCTTCTCCGAATTGGCATTCTCCGTCAAGTCGAAGAAATGCATACGACTCACTCGCTCGTATTTCATTCTTTTTCTGGAACTCTTTGGCTCGTTAGGCACCTCGATGTTGGTCTCCGAATCATCGAAATCTCGCTTTCTCTTCAGTAAGTGACCTTCTGTGTGCTCAAGAGAGGACGCGAATTCGTCCCATTTTTGAATGTGTAGATCTTTCACAGTACAATTAATTAAAGCTTCTTCTAACTTCAGGATGTCTTCCACAACTGTAAATCTCTCTAGTTTCATGTCTTTCAAAGCATCAAACAAGCTTTCGCCTTCCAGAGGTTGTATTACTTTGCCTCCCATACAAGTGATCCAGTGCCGAACTTCAGGTACCACACAGCCTATGCCACTTAAGAGTTTCGAACGCCGAACGTCGCCAATAACCTCATAGTAACATTTAGTAAACCACTCCTTGTCATCTTTCAACATTAAGAACCATTTCTGTCCAACAATAGTAAGTCCTCTTGCCATTGCCTCCCAGTAATCGTCACCAGATCCATAAAAATGGGTAATCGAATGACTATAGTGACGCGATTGACGAATATCTTGTCCGTTTAAATGCAAAGTTTCATTTGTCCATAAATTAAAGTTGATCCACCTCAAAGAGATAAATAGTTGGTCTTCATCATTCTCATTTTTAAGTGTTATATCTATTTTCATTTCATTGGTAAAATCAAGCCGTAATGGCTTCACGTTCTTTTTAAGCTTGTAGTTTTTTCCATTAATTATTGAACGTGCACGGCTAAGTATTATTATAGTTAACTCTGTTCTGGAGTCCACATCCCCGGGTTCAATTTCTCCCAAGACAACTTCAAGTTGTTGTCTTGACACATGGGTACTTTTCACCATGAAGTTGCAATCTGGATCGCGTCCAATAGAATATCTATTGTTAGACTGTAGCAATGAGTGACCTGTATTATTTGTTAGTATATCAGCATAGCAAACTCAGTATTATAGGACTTACTGCTTCCATTGTCGTGGTATTGTTCTACTATCCACATTAAATGTGATATTACTTTTAAGAGGTATCAATTTTCATCGGTTTTGCACGTGACTCGATTTAGACATATGTAAATCCATATGATTCAAGAAATCATAGTTTTCACTTTAAAAATGTTGAAACAATTGATGAGTATAACTAAATCAAGCAAGTTCGCTGCAAGTTTGGTGAGCTTTAGTAAACGCTGAAAGTCGTCCAAGTCTATCTGTTGCTACCTGTTGCTACCTGTTGCTATCTGTTGCTCAAGTTGGATAGGCAAGCGTAACATTTGCATTCTTTGCAGAACTATTTGCGATAATTAGAATTATAATTAGTGAAATTAGTTACAGAATCTTGACCAAAATACAAACACATTGCAAGCAAGCACAACTTGGATACTTGAATGATAAATAGGTTCACAATTCGGTGTTTGGGTGTTTGCTTACCAAGAACTCTTCAGTCTACGATTTATTAATGGAATGAATATCTATACATTCGATCTTAAAAATTTCAAGTTTACTTAAAATGACATCAAAATATAACCTCACCACCACCTGGTTACAGTTTGGGGGAGTTTGTTCAGTTAAAGTTGAAGCATCAGGTAAGAGCAATCTTTGACGCTTTTAATGCGGGAGTTTTTCAACGCAACATCCAGTTCAAGGGTCACCTAAATACTCTTTGCGTTATCACCAAGAACCTTTCTGATCTCATCTGCAGTAGCCAATTCAAGCAACGCTTGTTCAAATGATTCAGGCTTCTTAGAGGTTGCCTTTGCCTTGGAAGCTCCTTCTTCCAATAAGTCTTCATTAGAATACAAAGACTTAGAGTAGAATATAGGGACAGTAGGTGAGTTGTTTGTCTTCAAAAAAACACTTACCAAATCTTCAGGGTTGAAGGCAGCTAATGCAGAAGTTACGTTTTGAGCCAATTGCTCTTCGGTGAAGTTCCCATTAATGGATCCAATCTTAATGTCAACTTTCGTTCCAATAGGAGGCAAGAAAGCAGAGCCATTAAGTGCTCTCTCCAACGAATTCGTAAGAGATTTGATCGAAAGTTCGTCTTTGGTAAAGGTTGAAACAACTTTCACGGGAATTGGAATCTTTAAGTCTTTGTTCCCATAAAATGTCTTTCCGAGTAAAGTTGGCATCAAGTTGAATACAGCTTGGTCAACCAAAAACAAGTCGTACTCTGAGTGCAATTCACGACGTTTTTCATATGACTTATAAATTGTTTTCAAGGCCTGTAATGGTAATATTTGAGAAACTGTTGGTAAGTGTGCCTTTTCTAACAATTCAATTTGAGCTTCAGTTGTAGCCAACAGATCACGTACAATCAAGCAGCTTCTTGTAGAAGTCTTTGCGAAGATTGGATGAGCAAGTTCAACCACACGGGGCTTTAACTGCGGTTTGTGAGAAACAAACTTCTTGGTGTGTGCTTCAATGTATAAGATCTTGCTGACATCCTCATCCTCGTCTTCAAATAAGGACTTTTTGGCACTGCTCTCTTCGTTTTCCTTTTGAGTTTGCTTACGTTGTCTTTCCAAGTACTTGGATAACTCATGGATTGCCTTGGTTGATACCTTGGAAGATACGAATTCATTGTCGTTACCGCTGGCCTTGGCCTTTTCCACAACTTCCGAAGTCTCCTTCTTCTTTTGAGTTTTCTTCACTGAGGATGTCTCGCTTGAAATCTTCTTTGTTCTTGACTGTGTAGCTGACTTTGGAGAGACTGTAGTGCTCTTTGATTTCGATTTAGCCATGGTTGGTAGAAGTTCTTAGACCTAAAATTCCTAAAGCTCATCGCACCAAAAAAATAGTATTGAAGTCCTGCATATACACAAGGACTGCTGAGTTATGTGATTAAGTATGGAGACTACAAAGTGGTGCTACGTAAATTTATCCTAGGAATCTAAACACTACATCGAAAAAGTTTCAAGCATCCTCTAAGCTGTCCAAAATAGGTGGTCTTGCAGTCTTTTCGATATTTCTACCATCGCTTCGTTCTTCTGAGTCGACTGTATCAAGTATAATAGCAGGCACATCGTTTTCTAAATCCTTAAATAAAACCTCGGGGCTTCTCAGAATGTCATATGTCTTACCAGCATTATCATCATACTTACGAACAGTATTGCTATCTTTTTGACCTAATCTTTCCCATAGAAGATGTGACAATTCGTGTGGACTGTATAATGGATTCTTATTGGGCCCTTCCTCTACCTTGTCCCAATGATCCCACTCTGAATGAGGTGAAAGGGGCGGCGAAATCAAAAATCGCCTACTGCCCACTTCCAGTGGAAGTTCTAGATACTTATTATCTTCGCTTTGCTCGAAAAGGCTATCTTCGGATTGCACCTGTTTCAGCCATTGCTTCATGGTCTCGCTGAACTCATTATCTCGAATACTAAAAGAAGCAACAATGCTACCCCATTCAGGGGACTCTCTGATCAGGTCCATAATGCTTGTGGCAACACCCGCGTCTTCACAAATCACCAATATTCGTCTAAACTTAGGTAGCAGTATTAATTCAAACACATAATTATTACCCTGTGAAAGGAAATTAATCAAGGCCACAGGATCATGCAACAGGTTGTGAGGCACATTTGTTAGAATGACTGTGTTGGTAGGCATATTCTAAATTTATATTGTAAACTTCAAATTCGAGACGAAAAAAATCCTTTCAAGAAATTTCAATAATGTGGGGACGAGACCCTCCGGTACTACTATCACTTGTCGAAACGAAACGACGGTGTGAGATATTTTTGAGAGGTTTTCTATTGTCTTCATTAAATTTAGTAGTCTATCTAATATTCATCATCTTTTTCATACTCTTCGTTTCGTCTTTTAAGTCACTATGCTGGTTGCATTCGTCATCCAATCTTTCATTTCCGAAGTCTCTCCTGTTGGACTTGAGTAAATCAAATAATGACCAAAACTTCAAGTTTTCGTCACCAGCAACAGTTGCCAAAGTTAAGTTATCTGGACTCAAGCATCCTGCTAAGATACGCGAATCATGAGCTCCTAAGATTTCTCCAGTCTTTTGCAATGTTGGGTAGTTAAAAAGTGAAATATTATTAGTTGGAAATCCGTGGGTAGCCACTATTTCAATACCCGTACCTGCTGCATATCCCCAGTTGAGTGACAGGATTTGTGATCCAGTCTCTATAGTGTTCACTCGTGCCCCTGTTGAAGTGTTCCAAAAATTTATTGTCTTGTCGGATGATCCACCACCTGTAGCCAACAAGTTTGACTGATAGGGACACCAGCGCAATGCTTTCACTGCAGCTTTATGATTTGTTTTCGTAAAGAGAGGCTGTGCACTGCTGTTGCTTACCGTATGACACTGTCTAACGTCCCAGATATTGACTAAATTGTCATTGCCTCCAGTAACGAACTGTTGCCCGTCACTTTTGTATTCGATTCCGCAAATCTCAGCCAGATGCATGTTCTCCAACTTATTAATAGTGTGAGATGCAATTCGAACATCAGAGTGATATATGCCGCCCATACGAGATCCACTGGTCAATATATGTTGGTTCCACAGTTGCGCAGCAATTCTCGTTTGATGGTTTTCATAATTCAAGGTTCTGAGCTTGGAGTTAGTTTCTATGTCCCAAATCTCAAGGAGCCCATCCTCTTTGCCTATTGAGATGTAGGATCCGTCTTCAGACCAACGTAGTGAGGTTACCAACGTCTTGTTTGGTAATTCGCAAAGTAGTCCGACGGATCCAGTACTTGCATTCCACACATATACTGCATCTTCTAATCCAATTGCCAATAGGTTTGCCAGAGACCACGCTAGCAAATTCAAATAAAAATCATCAACTAGCCCTGGAGCATCAAGCACTCGTTCTGGAGCGGTGGGGATCTTCTTTGCTCTAGCTGAGGCCATTGCAGGACTTAATTTACTATTCAACATGAGCCTCCTTGCACTGCTTGCATTAGTAGAGCCTCCAGTGGATCCCCCGAACAAACTAACAGGTTTCTTTCTCTCAGGTGGTAGTGGTTGATAAAGCAAAACTCTTGAGTTCATTTCAAGACCACACGCCTCAGCCACATGATGCTGGTAAATCTTAGAGGTTTGTGCTTTAATGTGAGTTTCTGGAGAAGCATTGGGATGTGGGTTGGACGTGGTGGTGTGTAACTTTCCTGTAGTGGAATTATGACGAGATGGAATGAATCTATCACTGCTAGTTAAAATGTTGGTTAAATTTGTTTGGGTACTCGAGAGCCCTACTTGTTGTTCAGCGGCAGTGATAAGTGAGTTAGTGCGACGCAACTGACTCTTCTGGGGAGACCTTGAGAGTGAATGTGTGTTTGTGTACGAATGCTCATGAAGGTCCAATGTTTCAGCTTGCTGATGGGAGGAAATTATACGTTGCTTTGGCAATGATGTGGATGTCAGATATGAGCTTTTAAGTAGTCTTGGTCTTGACTTCGGTGCATCCTTTCTTGACGTACTTTCAATGCTAAATTGTTGGCGTGATCCTAAGTTTAAGTTGGATGACGGAAATGCTTTTGAAGAAGCAGCTAAAGAATCCCAATTGCAATCAAGCAAGTTCCTTCTTGCGGCATTTGCACCACCTACTTCCATGTCGCAGCCGGAAGTGCTGCTGGCCATATTATTCAAGTAGATGGTTCGGCGCAGAACGTTTGGTGACATAGTATGCAAGTGGAGTCTTTTAGCTGAGGAACTATGTGCTAACGGAATAGTGTCTTTTCCTGGCAGTCCAAAGAACGTCCTCTTTTTATTGCTACTCCGAAGTATCTCAGGAGAAGGAGCAACATTTTCTATAGTGCTTTCGATTTGGTCTGACCTCTGGAGTGGTGTCTTCTGGCCACTTCTTACCGGCGAGCCTTCAAACAACAATTTGGACATGATTGGTGATAAATTGTTCAATATATAACCATATGCTGGATGTGGACCTTTAATGTGTTGGATATGCTAAAAGTGATTGATGCCTTTAATTAATCGGTGGTTTTTGTAAATGTTTTACAAATTAAACGAGAAATTCCTGAAATGCCGCTAATACCAATTTCTCTTAAAAACCAGAATAAATAAAAACTAAGAACCAACTCGTAACTAGTAGCCCGGTTGTTGATATATTTAGCTTAGTTTATTTCCAAATTTCCTAATTAAAATAGTTCTTTATGACGATTTGAATTGGAATCTAATGGAGGAGATCTTCAAGTTTTTTTTTTCTGTGGTTTTGGTATTGTTTACAAATGCGACCAATTTGGTTAATTATGATTCCAAGTTCTGATTTCCGAAAGTGGCTATTATGTAAGGTGCCAGATTCATAGATCAAAGATGCAACTAATAAGTGATTTGATCGTTCCAAACTGACCATCATCTGAGCAATTGAAGTTATGAGTGTGTAAGTTTTGCAAGTTTAGCACGTTTTGCAAAGGGTTATCATTTATAGTACAACTTATGCTTTCCCTTAAAATGATTACGATTAGAGATGGTTTTTTAGGCACCCCAGTGCCACGAATGATCCAGTAAAGAGCAGCTCCGCCGGAAGTTTAAAGATGAAATAGTGACATTCTACGTTGAAGCGCAACAAGACTAGCGGTACTTTGTAGTATGCCCCGCATCTCGTTGTAGTAGATCAGCGTAGCGTATTGAGGGGGGAAGTTAAATTGTCTCGTGATCGCGCAGGTGATAAATAGTTTCCGATAAACTTTATCTATATCACCGATAGTAATGGGGCAGCAAGCATCGAGTACTAAGATAACTTCACACGACAAAGCGATCCTTCAGTTAAAGCAGCAACGTGACAAGATCAAACAATACCAGAAACGGATTTCGCATGTTATAGAACAACAGGATAAGCTTGCCAGACAGGCTGTGGCGAAAAAGAATCCACAACAAGCAAAGTTTTACCTTCGCTGCAAGAAGAAACAGGAAGCCACTTTATCAAAGGCTTATGGGCAGTTGGATACAATAGAAGACTTGATTGGAACTATTGAGTCGAAGCTAGTGGAGTCAGATATTGTTCGTAGCTTGCAACAAGGAAATGTCATCCTCAAACAATTAAATCAACAGATGAATGTTGATAAGATAGACAAGATTATGGACGATTTGTACGAAGAACGTCTTAAAGTTGAAGAGGTCTCCGATCTATTGGGTGAATCCCTACTGGTGGCTGAGGAGGAAGGCGTAGAGGACGAATTTGAAAGATTACTTCAAGAAGAAACTGTCAAGGGTAATAAAGATACACCAGTCAAATTACCAGAAGTGCCTCAAGGCAAGATTGAGGAAACAGTTAGCCTTCCAGATGCTCCAAATGAAGAAATTAAGGAAGCGCATGCTGTAAAGAAAGAACCGCTTTTGGCGTAATGTTTGCGTTGCGATTCGTCGATGGTCATACAGATTGCGAATATATAGAATTAGAATGGGTAGCTGGTAACAAGTTGACAACTAACGTAAATGAAATTTAATAATATTTATTCTAAACAACTTCTAGGAACTACTATGTACATAATTAAACAATTTTAAAAATTACAGCATGTTAAATTTGGCCTTGAGTTGAAAAGTGCTTATTGGGATAACCAGTCCAAAAACTCTGGGGTAAAGTAGCTAATGATTAATCTAGCACCAGCTCTCAAAAACCCATAATGCAGCTCAAAAGCAATTTGCTTCAAGTCAACAACGCCCTTTTCAGCAGCTGCATGAAGCATGGCATATTCACCACTTACGTGATAGGCACAGATTGGATAGTCCTTGCAAAGCTCCAGGGCGTCCTTGATGATGTCCAAGTAGAATGTTGATGGCTTGACAATAATACCGTCAGCTCCCTCACGCATATCTCTTTCCAAAGCACGACGTGCCAACCCCGCTCCTCCTGGTGGCAACTGGTAGGCCTTACGGTCGCCATGGGATGGAGCACTGCCAGCTGCGTCCCGGAAAGGGCCGTATAGACCTCCACTAAACTTAGCAGAATAAGACATGACGAAGCACTTGTGTGCTACACCCGCGTCAATTAATCCTCTCTTGATGTCCTTGATACGTCCATCCATCATGTCAGATGGGGCCACGCAGTTTGCCCCTGCCTTGGCGTAGTTAACTGCAACCTGTCCGATACGTAAAACCGATTCTTCCCTTCTAAGAGAGCCGTCCTCGTTCAATAAGCCACAATGTCCATGGTCAGTATATTCACAAAGGCAAACGTCACACATGATGTACAATTCTGGAAAGTGCTCCTTCAACAACTTGATTGCCTGAATAACTGGACCTTCTGGATCATCAGCAGCAGTGCCTTGGAAATCCTTCACGCCTTCAGCTAAAGGAACACCAAACAAAATAACAGCTCTCAAGCCCTTTGCAACCAATGTGGCAACGTATGGGATCAAGGTATTCAATCCAAATCTACTAATGTTGGGCAAAGATTGAATCGGGGTGATTTCATCTGATTGATCTGAAACGAACAAAGGGAAAATAAACATGTTTTTGGTCAACTGCTTGTCCTGTTGCCATTCTCTTGAGAGGGGGTGGTTATAGCCACCCTGGAGTACAGACGAAATGTCCGTGCCAGTTGGTTTAAGGTATTCAGCTTTATGGGTCATTAGAAGAAGGTAAGTAGAAAAGGACTTTTTTTTTTCTCTCGAAAATGAGATAAGTTGATCCGTATGCATGATCACTCCCTTTTCCCCATACTAGGATCTTCGATCGAAGGTGTCACGATGTTTCAGGAAGAGAATACTCGAGATCTAAACATCTACATGATAGAAGTTGGTAAGTTTAAAAAACACACTTTCATAATAAGATATTGTGATATAGAAAAAAAGAAATTGTGGAGCATTGTTCTATTCAAATAGAAGGATTATACATGGTTCGAAGTCAACGCAACAATTACTGCGAAATTGTCATAGTTGGCCCTTGATTCAAGTTTTTCAAATTGTGCTCCTTTACTCCTCCTTATCCTTTTTCTCGACTGAATTACCACGATAGTAAATCGATTGAGCGACAATTGTCAGGTTTAAAATAAAGCTTGCACCGTATCCTGCCAACAACACCTTGCTGCTGGTGGTGCTCTTCTTTCTCTGTACCTTGGTATTGTAATCTTGCAAGGTAGTGTACACTCTGATAGCCGATCCTACCACGTTGGCTCTGATAGTGATGTTCAGCAAATGGTTTGTTGATTGAAGCTTTGAGTTTTTAGCTATTTGTGGCAACTTTGAAGCTATCAGAATCGGAATACCCAAGATTTGCAAGTACGCAATAACGTTTCTTGGAAAAATCTTACCAAGGAGAATTGTAGTACCAGCAATCGCAGCAATAGGCTTAGCCAAACCTGTCAATGTGGTGAGAACTTTATCTTTGCACTCAAGCTTTTCTGGATCTTCAATCTCTCCTTCTCCACGCAACTTGTAGTACTGGATTAGGAGGATAATTGCTATGTTTTGTAATCCGAGAAGAAAACTCTCTCCATAATTGAGAAACAGCACATTGTTCTGGGCATTGTATAAGACATGGATCAAGTTATTAAGACTTTCCAAGGAGACACTCTCTAATGATAAGCCATTTGCAACAGACACACGTTCTTGCAAGGTTGCTGGTTTCGTAATTTTCAAAATTTGGGGGACCTTGATAATCAGAGAAGCTCCAACCATCCCTGCGCTAAGCACGGCTGCAAGCACTTTAGCCCATCCAATCGCACGTAGCTGTTTATACGCAAGTTGTAAGATTATCTTGTTGGAAACATCAGGATTGAAAAGTAGCTTGATAAGCATTAATACTGGAGGTGCCATTTTGACTTGCTATCTCTCAGGCAATAACTTTAATCGTATTTATATCCTCCACAATTTTCATATGCAACTTTTTGGTTTCGCACCATTGCCCAACAAGGGAAATGGAGCTACAATTTCTACGAAATGTCTGTGCATTTTCATGTTTTCATTAACGCACTAGTCTACCTAATTTAATCTTCAACTCCTCCTCGGTACTCTCAATGTACTTCATATTCTCCAAATGCAAATTCAATAATTTTACAATTTCTTCGATTGGATTTTCGGAAGACTTGTCTGCTTTCTTTGCGACCTTCTTCTCCTCATCAATTTCATTGCCGGCCAACTCGTGTATCAAGTTTTTGTTGAAAACATCACTAACAGAGTTGATTTCGTTTATCAAAGTGCCCAAGTTTTCACCCAACTTGTCTAACCTCTCATCTAGTAACTCTGCATTGTGGTATGCCTTTTCACGTAATTTGTCAGTGACATTCAACGCGCTACCACTGCCAATCAAAGATTGACCGTCGGCACCATCTTCCGCCGATCCAACAGTCGAGTGTCCAATGCTGTTTGATATCTCTATGTTGTTGAGCAATATATCCGCTTGTTGTTCATAATTATCCAATAAAGTTTCTAATTCCTCCTGTTGGGACTCAACAAACAAGAGCTGTTGGTCAATCTTAACTTGAAGAGCTTCTGCTTCCATTGTGTCTTGGTTCAATTTTACAATTTCATCCCCACTTTCAACTAATTTTTGATCCCAATCCTTAACTGTGGATGTGTATGTGTTGAAGATTTTGGTGGAGTTGTTTAATTGCTTAGACCATTTGGTCAACAAGTCATCTAAAGTCTTGTTGTCTATGGAGACTTCTTTTGGTTCAATTTTACTTGGTTGGAGGGTTGGTTGAGCTGAGTTTGTAGCTGCGGAAGCAGTGGTTGCTGATGCAGCTGTAGTGCTAGTACCAGCACTTGGAGTGCTAGCTACAGGAGCAGAAGATGCAGCAAGATTGCTAGTTGACTTGTTTTCGGAAGGCTTATCATCCTTCTTACCAAACGAAAACCCAGTGGAGGCCAGTTCAGTTTTCTTCCCAAAATCTCCAAATGAAGGAGTAGCAGGAGAGGCAGAAGTAGTAGCTTCCTTTTTATCTTCGGGTTTCTTGCCAAAGCTAAATCCACCTGAAGCTGGCGCTGGTGCTGGTGCCACATCATCTTTCTTTCCAAAGAGAGAAGTGGAAGTGGCAGCGGGCTTAGACTCACTGGATTTGGTGGCAGTCGTGTTCAGGAACAACGACGATGGTGTACTTTTAGTTGCTTCTGATGAGCCGGTCTTACCAAAGGAGAAAGCAGGAGCACCATCAGATTTTGCGGAATCAGCCTTTTGGCCCAAGAGAGGGGACGAAGTTGCACCAGCTGTGCTCGAGTCATCTTTCTTTCCAAACGAGAAGGAAGGCGCAGCATTTGCGGGTTTCTCAGATGAAGTAGTGTTCTTGTTTTGACCAAATGTTAAAGATGGAGATGCTGCAGGTGCAGCGTCCACGGCCTTTGGAGCACCAAAAGAGAATGCTGGTGCAGAGGTTTCCTTCGATGAAGGGGCACTAGAGGTCTTTGGAGCACCAAAGGAAAACGAGGATGGTGCACTTGCTTCCCCTGCTGCTGGAGCGGCTGTGGTCTTTGGAGCACCAAAAGAAAATGCTGGTGCGCTTGTTTGTCCTGCTGCTGCTGGGGCAGCTGTGGTCTTAGGAGCACCGAAAGAAAATGAAGACGGAGCAGATTCCTTTGCATCGTTTGTCTTGGCCCCAAATAATGGTGTGGATGCTTTCGAATCATTTGGCTTTGCGCCAAATAAGGAGGTGGTTGAGCTCGATGGGGCATCATCCTTCTTTGCTGCTCCAAATAAGCTTGGTGCTCCTTCAGACGGTTTTGGAGCTCCACCAAACGCAAACGATGGTTTTGCTGAGGCATCTCCAGCTTTAGAAGTAGATGAAAATATACTTGGAGCGGGAGTTCCACTTGCGGAGTTGGACTTGTTGGAGCCAAACCCACCAAAACTAAGCGCAGGAGCGTCAGTCTTTGCCCCGAATAACGAATTGCTTGTCAGATTCCCAGTGTTGGAATTGGTAGAAGCACCAAAGAGAGAAGGCTTGGAACTGTCTTGACCAAATGAGATTCCTGTGCTACCAGTCGAATTCTTGGAGCCAAACAACCCAATTGATGCTCCTTGATTGGCAGGAGGAGTTGTTGTAGAGGCAGGTTTTTGACCAAACAATCCAGTTGATGTGGTGTTATTGGCAGGCGTACTTCCAAATCCTCCTGTAGAGCTTCCACCAAAACTAAAGGCTGGCTTAGCAGCACCTTCAGCTTTTTCTCCAGAATTCATTTCGTTTATGTTGTATGTCTTTTCGTTTGTTGATTTTTTTTTCTACGCAGAGCAAAAACTGGCAGGCAAGCTCTGTTCAACAGTGCGACACTACATCAGAAAATTCGATTCAGCGAGATCAGAGACTTCACAAATAAAACGTCAGATAACGCAACCATAAGAATTGAGAGTCTCACACTTTACATTAGCAAAATATTACGAGAAATCAATATACTATGCAACTAAGTTAACTACTTCTTAGAACCTTGAGCAGCAACAGCGGCGGCACCAGCAGCAGCAGCTTCTGGGTCCAAGTAGTAAGCAGGCTTGGTTGGTTGCAACTTTTCGTCCAATTCGTAAACCAATGGAATACCAGTTGGGATGTTTAAACCAGCAATGTCTTCGTCAGAGATCTTGTCCAAGTGCTTAACAAGGGCTCTCAAAGAGTTACCGTGAGCAGCAATGAGGACAGTCTTACCAGCCAACAAGTCACCGGAGATGTCATCTTGCCAGTATGGCAACAATCTGTCGATAACCAAGGCCAAGGATTCAGTCTTTGGCAAAACAGCAGGGTCGACGTCATTGTATCTAATGTCACCAGATTGAGAGAATTCAGAGTCATCTTCAATGGCTGGTGGTGGAACGTCAAAGGATCTTCTCCAGGTTTGGAACTTCTCGGCACCGTAGGTTTCCAAGGTTTGGGCCTTGTCCTTACCTTGCAAAGCACCGTAGTGTCTTTCGTTCAATCTCCAGGATCTCTTGACTGGGACGTACAATTGGTCGGCAGAAGACAAAGCGATGTTGGCGGTTTGGATGGCTCTGGACAACTTGGAGGTGTGCAAAATGTCAACTTGGATACCAGCTTCCTTCAACAATTCCCCGGCTCTGTGGGCTTCCTTTTCACCAATGGCAGACAAACGGCAGTCGACCCAACCAGTGAACAAGTTCTTTTCGTTCCATTCGGATTGACCGTGTCTAACTAAAACTAACTTGACCATTTTCTAATTTAAAAATATTTATATCACAATACAATTGCTAATTTTCGTTCGTTGATTCCTTTGGCGTATATATATAATTTTTGAACCACTCTGGGAACGTGCACGACCCACAGTTTTTATACCCTGAACCCGGCATTTTCTCGGCTCTTCGGACTTCTCTGCTCCACACAAAATGTCACAGGAAATGTCCTCTTATTGAGTCACCCGATTACCCGACATGGTTGAATCCTTTCACCTCATTGGCAATGTTGACGTGGTCTGCTGGATTTGCGGCGGACTCATATAGGGTGATGACTGGATCGCGTGATAGTTCTGTATATTCTCCCCTGAGCTCAATTGAGTGCACATGAGTCTCTTCATCATCATCTTCCCACGCGTCTTTAATAAATAACGTAAGGTGATGTACACCTGCGAATTGGTGGCGGGGCAAATAATGTTCTACAAACTCCAGATCATTCACGAGCACTTCAGGAAGTTCATCGCCTACTTGCTGGACTCCAACACGAGGGTGATTCACTGAAAATGTGGCTTTTTTCAGTTCCACATTATCAAAATCTATGTGGGTGTCATTCTTGAATAACTTAATGGTCTTGGGACAGTGGCTGTTTCCATTCGTTCGTAAAATCATAGAGTACAATTTGACAGATGAATTGATGAATGGAATATGTATAATCAACTGGCAGTCTGCATCAGACCTAATGACAGGTGTCAAGTTATACTTGTTCTCTGCAGACCGAAATACCTTTGCCAAGTCATCCTGAGGGTTGCTTAAGTTGAAAGCGGACACGCGACTAGTATCAATTTTAGACAACAAAGATTGTGAATCGTTTGTCTCAATAGGAGGAACATGCGAGTGGCTCCCATGATCATGCCCATGATTGTGCCCATGGTCATGGTGATGGTGGTCGTTTGACATCTTGATTGATAACTTAGCTAGGGGAATGGAGTAATTTGCAAGGTTGTGCGAGTCTGGGGAATGCGTCATATGCAGGATACACTTCACAAGTATGATAGCTGTTAACCTGGTAGCAAGTATCTGTGCGTATCTGAAGCAACTACATGTTTTGAAAACACCTGATAAGCCAGTAATAGAACGATTGTTCATGTATGTGGACCCCCAAGAATCGAGTTAGAATGTGTCTAATCTGCAAGATAGAATTCACCCAAACAAATATTGTCTGCTATTAAAACGGGTTCTTAGTACAAAGGTAGTAAATGTAACAGCTTGCTAAAGCGTTTTCCTATTAGAAGACATTACAAGTCTCGAACTCTCTTTGCAATTGAGAGTTGGTCTCTCTAGCACACCGTTGGCAGCTACGACATTTACGTTGTCGTTCTTGTCGCATTTTTTTGAAGAAAAATTTTATAAACAACCTCTTACTTACAAAGCAGTGTGATTAACGAAATCACTTTGCTCTAGGAATAAAATGGCTGACGATAATTCGCAAGTGCCTGGCAACTCAAATTTAGGAAGAGGTGTACCTCAGCAACAACAGGATGGTCAATCCGCGCAGGCAGGCCAAGTGACCGCGAATGCTGCTGGTGCCAACAATTCTGCACAACCTAGACCAAATGTGACCACCAGACTGGCACAAGCGAGAAATGAACAAGCTAAATATTCGCAGGGAGACTTGATCAAGATTGTGTTGGATTACTTGCAGAAGAAGGGATACCACAGAACAGAATCCATGTTAAGGTTGGAAAGTTCAAATTTACCAACCCCAGCCGTCCCACTTCCAACTCCTTCAAGCTCGAGATTAGGAGGTCCAAGTGAAATTACGGGATCCTTGAATAGCAACACTGCAAAGAAGGAAAAAGAGTTGAAGGAGAGAATCACAAAGCTTGAGAAGGAGATCAGGGACATGAGAGACAGGGAAAACCGCGTCGATAGAGAGTTGAGAGAAACAAGAGACAACAACAGTAGGTTGGCCAAAGAAAAAGAGTTGAGGGATCTTAAGGACTTAGAAGAAAAGCAAAAGCGCGAAAACGACCCGGATTCTTATCACAACGCATATTCTATCTTACGAAAGTGGGTAGACACTTCCCTTGACTTATATAGACCTGAGTTAACTAGGTTGCTTTACCCTATTTTTGTTCACTGTTATTTGGAGATGATCTCAAAGAACTTTACTAGACAAGCCAAATCATTTTTTGATAAATTTAAGGTTGACCATTCAATTCTTCACGGTGACGAAATCAAGAAGCTTGCCGGTATTTCCCTTCCTGAACACTTGAAGGAAAATGAATTAGCAGTTGCATACAGAAACAACAAATACCGTATCATCATATCCAAGACTTCTTTGAGTTTGTTGCTTTACTTTTTACATGAAAATGAAGCAGTCGGTGGTGCAATTATCATTAGAATCATTAACCAATATTTAAACACCGTCACAACTTCGACAAACAATAAACCAGACAAGATGGACCAAATTGGTGATGCCAACCCCGAAGAAGGGATCACTGAATACGTTGCAAAAACGAATGAAATAGACAAATTTAACCAAGAGACTCCAATTAAGTTAGGCAAATTGCCTATGGATCCAGAAGTATACAAGGAACTTGAAGCGGACTTAAAAGTTAAAGATGAGGTCGTTCCTCCAGTCAATGGTAAGACTTTGGTGGAGGAACTACAAGAGATGAATGCAGTGGACGCAGACTCTCCTGCAAGGGAACTTTTGCCGCTACCATTAAAAGACGCAACTGACATTAAGAGAGAAATGTTGGCAGTGGAAGACTCTAGAAGCAAGATTCGCTTAGACCCATCAAACCTTCAGGCAAGTGCTCCATCAGTTTGTATGTACACCTTTCACAATACGAACAACGACATGACCTGTGTTGAATTCAACGAAGATGCAAACTTAATAGCAGGTGGGTTTCAAGATAGCTTTATCAAATTGTGGAGTATAGATGGGAAGCCATTAAAATCTATTTTCAAGAAGGACAGGGACAACACCCAGAATGTTAGAAAGTTGGTGGGCCACAGCGGACCTGTCTATGGATTATCATTTTCTCCTGACAACCGTTTCTTGATCTCGGGGTCTGAAGATAAAACTGTTCGGTTGTGGTCGTTAGACCTGTACAGTGCATTGGTTTCTTACAAAGGACACAATCAACCAGTTTGGGACGTCAAGTTTTCTCCATTGGGGCACTACTTTGCCACAGCACTGCATGATCAAACTGCTAGATTATGGGCTACCGATCACATTTACCCATTGAGAATTTTTGCAGGTCATATCAATGATGTCGATTGCGTGGAGTTCCATCCAAATTCAAACTACGTCTTTACTGGTTCATCAGATAAAACATGTCGTATGTGGGACGTACAAACTGGTAACTGTGTACGTATTTTCATGGGTCATACTGGTGCTATTAATACAATGGCCATCTCTCCAGATGGTAGATGGATGGCTAGTGCTGGTGAAGACAGTGTTATTAATGTTTGGGATGCTGGGTCTGGACGTAGATTGAAGAGTATGAAGGGCCACGGAAGATCTCTGATTTACTCGTTGTCTTTTTCAAAGGACGGCGGCGTCCTCGTTAGTGGAGCCACTGACAACACCGTCAGAGTCTGGGATATCAAAAAGAACACAAACGACGCCGGACCAGAGCCCGAGACATTTGAGTTTGATCAACAAGAAAGTCAAAAGGAAGTGGCGAACGGAGGAGGAGCAACAACCTCACAAGCTAAGCAAACTGAAAAGAAGAAGGAAATTATCGCAACCAGCGACCACATGACTGCCTACTTCACCAAAAAGACACCAGTTTATAAGGTACATTTTACAAGAAGAAACTTATGTCTTGCAGCTGGGGTATTCACAGGTTAAGTTTTTTTTATTTTAAACTAGTAATCTATGTATTATATTAATAAAATGAAGAAAGGAGAAAACTATGGAAATGTAAGGTTACCGTCAACCTAATCTATCTCACAATGCTACACGTTAAACATCACCAGTCAAGGAAGCTGTGAGGCATACAAACATAACAGCAAGACCCCAAATGACCAACACCAAACTCAAATTCTTCAAAATTCTCTCAATAGTCAGAGGATCGTCTGATTCTGATCCAATCAACTTGTATCCAAACAAGCCAGGCAATATGAAAGAAATGGCAGTTGATCCTGTTGCACCCACGAGTGCCAATACCAAAGCAAACGACTTGATTGACACAGCAAGGCCGTACCCAAGAACCAAAAGCACAACTGTAATAGCAATGAATGTGTTGTCGGAGAATGGAACCACCAACGACTTCTTGTAAGTTGGTTGATGTTCCTGATCCAACAATAATGTAGACTCTGTGGTTGAATCAGAAAATGTCTCCTTCTTTTGCGAAAAGTAGTAGTAAATGTTGTTAACAGATATTCTTGCCGGATGCAACATTAATGGGAAAGAGAAAATGACCATAAAGACAATAGCAAACTTGCCCAACTTGGTTGAGAAATGGTCAGATGGATAATTCAAGATGATGTTTCCAGAAACAACATCGCCAAAAGTCAAGTAACCTGCTAGTCCAACAATTATGAAAAACACGGAGGAAATTCCGATTGCAACATTTACGAGTTTGGTCAAGTTTGTCACCGATTTGTTACCGGACTCGTTGATAATGGAAAACATGTTTTGGTGCCCAGTAAAAGCAAAAACAATAATTGAAAATGTGCTGAAGATTCCGGTGAAAGTTGGAGGAAGGTAAGACAACTGACCTTCTAATGGAATGTCTCCAATGATGAAGTGAGCAATTACCAAAAGCGACATGTACAAAATGGCCAAAAGACCCAAGACTGAGGTGTACTTCAAAGAGTCCAAGTTCTTCAAAAATGAGAGTGGAACACATATGATGGTACTGGCCAAAATCCAGAAGGTTCTCTCCAGGGACTCTTCTATCCAAGAGAGTTTTGGAGCAATTGAAGGAGTGATATCACCAACCAAGACCAAGTAGGACAAGGCGCAGCCAAAACATTGAATAGCAATTGCAACATCAAACACCACAGACAAGGATGGGTATGTGATGGAACACACGTTGAAAAAGGTAGCGTGTCCTGGGGGTATGTACTTGCTTACGTAGGCTTGCAAGAACAACCCGTACCCCGAAGTGGCTGCGGCCAACAAAATGATCAAGACACCAACAATAAGTCCATCAGTGGAAAAAGCCAATGGCATGGACAAAAGGCCAGCCCCAAGAATCGTCTTCACCAACGAGATGATGGAAGACGTAGTACTAGCTCCTGTGGTTTCCATAGTTGAAAGTAAATGTGTCAAACTGTGGTTTCTATTTCTACTGTATGCATTTTACCGAATCGAGAGTGATTGCCGATCACGTGAGCAACCCATTTCTGTGAATGCCGTATGCCGTGGGGGAGCAGGCAGGCAGATCCTCTACCAGAGGTATGGGATCACCAGTCATTAAAAGTGCATCATGTAAATTGCAAAATGTCATCATACCTAAGGAGATAGCGGAGTACCCGCATTGTTGGAGAAACCCATATTCATTCCGCTTCTGCCACTATGTGTGGAACATTGCTTTAAGCGAACCTCTCGCCAAAAGATTACAACATCAAAGCACAACATATCCTTTGTGCGAGTCGATCGTCATAATAACCTTCCCCTCAAGGTTCTCATCGGTAAACAGATGGAGGAAGTAAAGTTACCATTACATGCAGTTCACATGGTTAAGAGGCGCCTCAAAAGTGTGTAAACGTTATTGGTTCTCTCTCCCAAGTAACTCTCTTGCGAGTAATTAATAGCGAACCGCTACGAGATTGTGGTTTTGGTTTTGAACGAAGCTCCATGGTGAAGACGCACCTATTTAATCTTTAGAGTACAAGCTGTGCTTCGGAAAATAGTCAATGGTGGACGCACCAGCCCCACGGGACCAACTGTGACTTGTGAACTGGTGGGACAAGCTGCAAAGGGCTGGTTTTTCCCCGGGGTCTCCACCGCTAACAAAGCGCAAGCAGAGCAACCATGGAATGCAAATGCAAACAGCCCATCCCGGAAAGCCGAAAAAAAACAAATTAGCAGACGGCAGCAGACCTTTTAGTAACCGTTAGAGAGGATCTGGAGATTGCAGAGGACGGAGCACCTTACAAACGTACGCATTTTCAATCTGGATGTACCGCAGCATTTAGCTTCTGCACTTGTAGCACTGTAATGCTTGTCTTCATCGCCAATACAAACTTTCTATATATAGGGTCCAAGTCATGCACAAAATCGCCTTAGCGCTACACCATAACGAAGAGAAACCCAAAGCTGAAGAAAGCTATTCATGCCAGACGCAGCAAAACCGGAAGCTTCCGTTCCAGCCAGCCTCCTTGTCTAAAATAATCCCACTCTATTGTAAATCTTCTACATTGTTTGTCCTTTCTTCTCCCCCAATTGATCGGAGAAATTGCCCTTCAGTCAATCGTTAGCTTCCTAAATTGGAAGGTAAAAATCGTTTCTTACCTGCACTCCTATGCCTGGTTGTTTATACACACAAAAAAAAGAGGGTGAAACAACCAGAGGAAAAAAACGTAATAGTCCCTGGATTACTGTCGATTATATTTGATACTGCAAGCCTTTAGCACCGCTTGGACATTAATCAAATTTAGTGGTTGAATAACTAATTGGGCAGATTAGTAACATTGTGTGATAGATCGACCAGATATATTGGCTTTTTTTGAGATAGCATTAGAAAGATTACATCAATGGCAACGGACGGAGAATTTACTAGAACCCAAATCTTTGGGACTGTTTTCGAGGTGACAAACCGTTATACCGACCTAAACCCGGTCGGAATGGGGGCATTTGGGCTTGTGTGTTCGGCGGTCGACAAACTCACGGGTCAAAATGTTGCTGTCAAGAAGGTGATGAAGCCATTTTCAACATCGGTGCTTGCTAAAAGAACTTATAGAGAACTCAAGTTGTTGAAACATTTAAGACACGAAAACTTAATCACCTTAGACGACATATTCTTGTCTCCATTAGAGGACATTTACTTTGTCAATGAGTTACAAGGGACAGACTTGCACAGATTACTTACCCTGAGACCTTTGGAAAAGCAGTTCATTCAATATTTTACCTACCAAATATTGAGAGGTTTGAAGTATATCCACTCTGCTGGAGTCATCCACCGTGACTTGAAACCTTCAAACATTTTAATCAACGAAAACTGTGACTTGAAGATTTGTGACTTTGGGTTGGCAAGAATAAGAGACTCTCAAATGACTGGTTACGTGCTGACCAGGTACTATCGTGCTCCTGAAATCATGTTGACCTGGCAAAAGTACGACACCGAAGTTGATCTTTGGTCTGTGGGCTGTATCTTGGCAGAAATAATTGAAGGAAAGCCCTTGTTTCCTGGCCGTGACCACGTTCACCAGTTCTCAATTATAACCGAATTGTTGGGCCTGCCTCCAAATGACGTAATCTCAACCATCTTATCCGAGAACACACTTAAATTTGTGCAATCCTTGCCTCATAGAGACCCAATCCCCTTCCTGGAGAGATTTGCACACTGCACTCACGTGGAACCAGAAGCCATAGACCTCTTGGAAAAGATGTTGATCTTTGACCCAAAGAAACGTATAACCGCAGAACAAGCATTGGCACATCCATACATGGAACCTTTCCATGACCCAACCGATGAACCTGTTTGTGAAACTAAGTTTGACTGGAGTTTTAATGATGCTGACTTGCCAGTAGATACTTGGAGAGTAATGATGTATTCCGAAATCTTGGACTTCCACCAAATGGTGGCCGCAGAAGGTGGTGCTACAGGAGGTTCTCAACCAACGCTGGATTTTGCTGCTGCTACCATCCCCCAACAAGAGCAAAAAGTAGAGTAGTTTGTATAAGTACATTTGAGTTGCAAGTTCGTCATGTAGAATTACAAGTAAAAGCTCTTTTTGGTGCTTTATCAGTGTGTTTACCAGTTTAGTGACGCAACCAAAAAATCTTTTTCGTGAACTAGAACTAAAGAATGGAGAAGCAGATCAAGCATCCTTCGCCGTCCTTGAAAGTCGCGTTAGAGCAGATTGGAGACGAATTGGAGATTACATTTACAAATGACAACCATACAAATACCGAAAACGCCTCTCAATTGAGCCCAGGTGGTGCTAATAAGAGACTGTATTCCAGCTGGATCCCGTTTTTAGGCAGAGACAATGATTTCGAAAAGGTGGAACAGCATGATGACAATGAGAGATTGTATTTAGGTTACGTTCAACTCTTTGGATATGTCGTGAAAAACTATAGGTTTGATATTGGAAGTACAGGTATTGCAGTTGAATCGATATCAGACAGTAACGAAGCTCCGCGAGACGTTTGGGAAAACAGAGATTACATTGGTCAATATCGAGACTTTGAACAGGAAGATGAGGACGAGGTATTGGAAAAGTTGGAAAGTATTCCGCTATTTCAAAAGAAAGCAGTGCAGGTCAATGGTAAGCTAGGAGGTGTGGTGATCGATTCAGACCCATTATATGATTTGATCTATCAATTGAATTCCAGCAAACACCCCGGCAGTCCTGAGATAAACAAGGAAATCACAGAATGCATAGTGCCATTTTATTCAACTCCTCAAGCATTGCTATTTTCCGACTTGAAGTTGAAACCTGGCGAAGGAAGCTCCTTCAAAATCCAAAAGCCAACCTTTAACACGAAATTGCCTCCGTCTTACAACACCAATCTGACTGGACCAGCTTGTGACCAGGGGTTTGTTAGCATCAAATACTCAGTTGTGATTGGATATCAGAACAAGAACTTGGAGACTGAAGAAATGGTGTCTCATGGTATATACTTCCCCATCAAAGTGCCGAGTTTGGACGCGTCATATCCCCCAATTGAACCATTCATAGATCAAAATTGGAAACCAGACTTCGTGGCTCCTCAGAAGTACAACAAGACCGGATTTTTGGGAGATTTAGACAACTTGATACACTCTGACTTGCTGAACATTCCAAAAATAAGTAAACACGAAGTATTACCACGTCGGGAACTGGAATTCCAATTAAGAGGAAATACGCAGTTCCAAATAAGAGTTTTGGAGAACTTAATATGCACAGTTCGGACGTCTAAACCGGCTTATCATATTGGAGAAGACGTTAAATTTGCAGTTGACACTAATCCTGACGAAAGAAGTGGAGTTAACCGAGTAATTGGTTACACTGTGCATATCGAAGCACATGAAGTCCTCAAAGGAAAAACACCACTTAGGAACATTTACCAATGTACTCCAACGTCAAGGTTCTCCACCTTTGCATCTTCGATGATGGAAAACACTGAGAGCTCAATACAAACCGGCATGATACATGTTCCAAAACACCTTACTCCAGGCTTCAGGATCCAGGACTTCATGGACTTGGAATACTTCCTTATCTTTAAGTTTAATGTTCTAGAAGTTACTTCTGGAGACTCATATGAAGTAGTAAAGCAAAATAGGTTTGATAGAATCGGTAATGTGGTCAAGTTTAAATTGCCTTTACTGCTCTTGTGAGCCATGGACTTCGTTACGCGATATTCGATATCTCCTAATCGAGTATAGTTTTGCAAAAATAACACAGACACCTAACACATGCGAGCTGTTTGAAACATCTACGTTTAGGCTTTAGTGAGAGCCACAGGTAAGGGGTAAGTACACAATAGCTGGTATTAGACTTGACTGTGTTTTCCAATGACAATTGCAAACTTCCATTGGTGTAAGTGTCTTTCGAACTTACCTTTTCAATTTTTGATGGCCAAGATTGACCAACTGTTCTGCATGGGCCCACTCAAATTAGCTGGTGGTAGTCATACAAGTCTTGCTGGAATCTGAGAATCGAAGTTACCTGCTAAAAATAGTGCTGGCTTCTTCTTTCTTGGTGTTTTGATATCATGTTGTTTCCTTCCTTCCTGCTTTTTGCTGCAAATGAACTCATGGGTTATGTGCCGGATAATTTCCTAAAACGGAAATGTGATGTGAAGGACTTTCCCGTTTAGGTTAATGATTTGACCAAAACAGTGTTGAATGCAAAAAAAAGACATACACTTATGGAAAGTCCGTTAAACAGAGATGAATACCACTTTAATTACTCAGTTCGGATATTTAGAATTACCCTATATATACAAAAGGGAATTCCCCTGGTGGACAATTTCTGTTCATCGTACACACTCACTCCAAATAGAAGATCCTCCTGAAAACGTTCGACCATGAAGTTCTTAAACATTGCCACTAGTGTGTTATCTGTATCTGCACTTGGGCTTTCTCAAATCATCGCAGAGCCAACCTCTGAAGAATTCAAGATTGAAGCCAAGAGAGATGATGTAACTGAGCTTGCCAATTTGATTGCAAGACAATACGCTGAGATGCAAGCCAACCCACTCCACCAAAGAGACTTGCTTTCCACAGTTGAAGGTTTGTTCAGCGACTTCAACTTGTCATCTCTTTTTGGTGACATCAACTTTGAATCCATTGCCGGGTTTGCCAACAACTTGTTGGTAAACGATGGATTTGAATCCATTTTAGAAGGCGCTTTGAGCTTTGTTGGGGAAACCGGAATTGTTCCAGAAGCAGTTCTTTATCTTCTTTCCAACAACTACACCTTGAACATTTTGGGAGATGTTCTTAGTCAATCGTTGGCTTTTGCTGAAACTCACAACACCACTTCCCTCTGGGTTGCATTGGACAAGTCCAACTTGGCTTACTCTCTTGTCGCTGGTACCATTGAAGACCCAGCTTTGCTTCCATTCATTGAAGATGTTGGAAAGGCCGTTTGGGACAGTGGTGCATTGAGTCTCACCAACCTTATCCACGACGTTGCTGGTCTTTTGAAGCGTGAATTCATTGACGATGCTGACATCAAGGAATTTATTGCCAGAAGACAACTCGACGAAGCTCTCCCATTGCACATTTTCGGAAAGAGAGACAATATCGAAGATTTGCTCACTACTGTTTTCAGCGCTGTTGCAAGTTCAGGCTTACTCAACAGTACTGTGCACTCTTTGCTTGTTAGCTCCGAATTTGAATCTATTGTTTCCAACGGCGCTATCAGCCTTATTAACAACCTTGGTTCTGGTTCCGGTAGCGGAATTGATCTCGCCGCACTCGAACCAGTCTTCAGTGACATCTGGGACTCTGGATTGTTGGACCACCTTTTGCTCGAGGCATGGAACGACCAACAATTGCGTAGTGCCGTCATTGGTGACATCGAAAGCGTTTTTGGTGGATTCCTCAACTTGACCTCCATTTATGACACCCTTTCCACCCTTCTTTAGAAAAGTACTTGATTTACAAGGGCAACTAAAATTTTAACCCATTCCATGCTTTCTATTCTCAAGCATCATGTTTAGCCAATGACTGCAAAGTCAGTTGCAACCATGTGGCCATCGATGCACAGAACGAAAACAAAGAGAATGCCACGTTTTCACGAATCTTTAACGAACGAAACTACACTCGTTTTACAATTTGTTATAATATCCAGCGTCTTTTACTTCTTCCGTACTTCTTTAGAAAGTTATTTAGGAATCACTTATATTTAATTTAAGATCAGCAGTAGTCCGCACAACAATTCTCGGTGTTCCGAAACGGCTCTTCGTTTCATCTCCACCTCCGATCGGTGCTCCTGCGCACAGTCTCCATCAAACATAATCTTTTGAATTTACGATGACAAACAACCATGTCCAAGACAGATAATTACGACGACAGCTCTAAGGGCCAATCTGGCACCCCGGTGTTGGACGAGGATCCATTCCTTGAACATGACCACGAGTACGACAGTGCTTCTGATGATGAATCTATGCTTGGTGCATCCTACAAGTCTACTCATTTCTCCAGCGCTCAGGAGAAATTCATGAAGGACGAAGACTTGAAGATGAAGGCTTTCGAAGCCTTGCAGATTTCCCCTGCTACGGCAGCGGGCTCCAACAGTGACGATCATTCTCATCCTCCTGGTCACCCTTCAATTACCTCTTTGAGTAGCAGTCCTTCAGTCTCGAAGAGACGTCAATCTTTTCTTGACTTGCCTCATGCTCATCCATCTCACTTCCATATGACTGCACCTCACTTGCGTCCAAAGGAATTCATTCACAACGCTTATCCAGAAGACTATCCTTCTGAGGAATTGATCGAATTGTTCCAAAACGTTAAAACCAGTATCGAAACTAGACACAGATATATGGCAAAATCTCTTCAAAGAGAGTCAGATAACCCCAAAAATAAAGACTCCTGGGTGATCTACCCACCCCCACCAAAGCCAACTTACAAGTCGAAAAATAGATTTAATCAGCTTCCAAGTGCTGAGCAAAGCGACGATGAGGTTGACCTCGATAAATTCGAAATTCCGGCTGCAACAGAGAGTTACACTTTTAACTTCTCTGAAGAGTCTCTGTTGTATGAAGTGTTAGATTCCGAAGGCAAGGCCATAGTTGACGTTCCAAGTTTGCGTGACTATTACTCCGACTTGAATATGATTGTAAAAATGTCTTCCGACGGGCCCGCCAAATCTTTTGCTTTCAAGAGATTGCAATATTTGGAAGCAAAATGGAACTTGTACTATTTGCTTAACGAGTTTGAAGAAAACAAGCAATCCAAGGGCAATCCTCACAGAGATTTCTACAATGTGCGTAAGGTCGATACACACATCCACCACTCGGCATGTATGAACCAAAAGCACTTGCTTAGATTTATTAAGTACAAGTTGAAGACAGAGCCAAACGAGCAAGTGATCTTCAGAGATGGAAAGATTTTGACACTTTCTGAGGTATTTGAGTCTCTTAACTTGACTGCATACGATTTGTCGATCGATACTTTGGACATGCACGCACACACTGACTCTTTCCACCGTTTTGACAAGTTCAACTTAAAGTATAATCCTATTGGAGAATCCAGATTGAGAGAAATCTTTTTGAAAACAGACAACTTCATCAAGGGGCGCTACTTGGCAGAATTAACGGAACAAGTCATTGAGGATTTGGAAAGCTCCAAGTACCAAATGAACGAGTTGCGTATTTCCGTATATGGTAGATCCATCGATGAGTGGGACAGTTTGGCAGCATGGATTGTGGACAACAAGTTGTTCAGTCACAATGTTCGTTGGTTGATCCAGATCCCTAGATTATACGACATTTACAAGAAGAGCGGAACTATCCACACCTTCCAAGATGTTTTGACTAACATCTTCAAGCCATTGTTTGAAGTTTCGATCGATCCGGCATCTCACCCTAAGTTGCACATTTTCTTGCAAAGAGTTGTTGGTTTTGATTCTGTTGATGACGAGTCCAAGAGCGAAAGGCTGCAATCCAGAAAGTTCCCTCCAGCGCTGGAATGGAACTACCCAAACAACCCTCCATACTCGTACTACTTGTACTACTTGTATGCTAATATGACACCTTTGAACAATTTGAGACAAAAGTTGGGCTACAACACCTTTGTTTTGAGACCTCACTCCGGTGAAGCTGGTGACCCAGAACACTTGATTAGTGCCTTCTTGACTTCCCACTCCATCTCGCACGGTATTTTGTTAAGAAAGATTCCATTCATTCAATACTTATACTACTTAGACCAAATTGGATTGGCCATGTCTCCATTGTCCAACAATGCCTTATTCTTGACTTACGATAAGAACCCATTCTTATCGTTCTTCAAGAGGGGTTTGAATGTTTCTCTTTCAACAGACGATCCATTGCAGTTCTCCTACACCAAAGAGCCTTTGATTGAAGAATACTCTGTTGCTGCGCAAATTTACAAGTTGCTGAGTGTGGACATGTGTGAGTTGGCTGCAAACTCTGTCAAGCAAAGTGGCTGGGAAGCGTCTATTAAGAAGCATTGGTTAGGTAAGACCTTTGCTCTTGGTGGTGTCAAGGGTAACGACGTGGAAAAGACAAATGTTCCCAACATTAGAGTTAGCTGCAGAGAAGAATCCTTGAACGCTGAGTTCTCGTTGATTGACTACTATGTCAACTTGAAGAAGGCCAAGAAAAATGCTGCTTCTCTGTAACTCATATATTTTGTGTACTCGCAACTACTTTATACAACTTGTATGTGTAGAGAATTGTAAACGCATACAAAATATGCGCTTAAACAAAAGATCCCATCATGATCGTCGGGTCGGGCTTCCTTGGGCCAAAAGTGAACAAAAAGAATAAAAAACCAAGTTACATCACATGAGTACCATTAAGATCCCAACCAAGCAAGTAGAGCCAACAAACCCACCAGCTGTATTGACTATAGCTGGGTCAGACTCATCTGGTGGCGCAGGCATTGAGGCAGATTTAAAGACCTTTTCCGTTCATGGAGTGTACGGATTAACATGCATCACAGCATTGACCGCCCAGAACACTTCCGGAGTTTCTGAGATAGCAAGCACGTCGTCGGAAATGATCAAAGCCATATTACAGAGGAACCTTGACGACTTCGCATACGGGTATGAAGAAGGAAAAGCTCCGTTAAAGGCAATCAAGACTGGGATGCTTACTGGCGCGGCGATAGACGAACTTCTCCGGATCATACCAGACATTGCAGGCATTAAGTTGGTTGTCGATCCTGTGATGGTCGCTACTTCGGGGTCGAGCTTGTTCAATGAAGACGTATCCAAGTACTTGGAATTGGTTCAAAGCTGTTACTTGTTGACTCCAAACTTGCAAGAAGCTAAAGCCTTGTACCGGACTTCGACTGGCAGCGACTTCGGCGAAATCAACAGCAAGACCGAATTCATCGTATTGGCCAAAGAGTTGAAAAAGACGTTAAAGTGCTCCAACTTGTTGCTTAAAGGGGGGCACATTCCTTGGAGCTCGACTGGTCTGGCTGCAGGCGAAGACGACGGGGTCCTCTTGACTGACGTCTTGGTGAGCGGCGAAGACAACGAGGTGGCGCTCTTTGAGTCAGAGCTTGTCAAGTCGACCAACACCCATGGCACTGGCTGCACCCTTGCTTCCTCAATTGCTGCCAACTTGGCGAAAGATGTTGATTTGATCAACTCCGTTGCAAGAGCTATTGATTACGTTCACCAAGGCATCTCCTCATTCAAGGTTCAATTGGGCAAAGGCAAGCACGGCCCACTTAACCACTTGAACCCCCCAGACTCCAAGGTGTTTGGGTCTTCTGTTGTCAAGATTGACCCAGCCAAGTGTCTTGACTATTTTAAGGAACATCCAAAAGTCAAGGAGAATTGGGATTTGTACGTTAATCACCCATTTGTGCTGGAAATTGCAAAGGATACCCTTCCTTTTGATCGTTTTCTCTATTTCCTCAAGCAAGACTACTACTACTTGATCAACTATGCTCAAATCCACGGGCTTGCTGCTGCAACTGCTCCAACCTACCAGCAAACTTTAGCGGAGTCGGTTGTGATTGGAAACGTTGTGAAAGAGATTGAAAGACACAAGGAAAGGTTGTTTAAGAAGTACAACATCAACTACGAAAGGGATTACGAGTTTGATCAACACTTAAGACCTGGTCCTGCTTGTAAGGCCTACTGTGATTACTTGAACACAATTGCTGCAAAGGAAGACTATTTGGGAATCAAGATAGCTCTTGCTCCATGTCTCTTTGGGTACTTCGAAGCAGGGATGGTTGGGTTAGAGAAGAGAAACAGCAACACCACCCCGGGATCCGTCACTGAAGAATGCTCTGTGGTCTACAAGGATTGGATTGCTGACTATTCATCCGAATGGTACAAACAAGCATACGAAGGTGGTATTGTTGCCTTGCAAGAACTTTTCGAAAAGACAGAAATTTCAGAGGCTAGATTGGATAACTTGGTGGAGATCTTCAACAAGGTCACTAAATTGGAAGTGGACTTTTGGAACGAATGTATTGACACCAATTGGGTTTAATTATATAGAGCCAGCTAGTATGTTCAATAATTGGTCTCCCTTCCGACTCGTAGTCATGGATGAGGTTTCTGGCACCTGATCTACAACCACCTGCACACAACGCCTCCTAATTTTTTTTGTATGTAAATTCTGAGATTCAACGAACAACCAGTTGCCTGCCGTCCGCCGTTCATGTACAATCCGTACCAACAGCAGCAACAACAGCCCCAAGGGCAGCCTCAACAGCAGCAGTTTGGGTTCCAGGGTCAACCTACTGGATATGGCTACGGTTTTAACCAGCAGCCTCAGTATGGTCAGCCTGCACAGCCCCAACAGCAGCAATTTTTCCAACCCCAACTTCAAACTCAGGCAACAGGCTTCTACCAGCCTCAATTGCAGCCACAACAGACCTTGTATGGCAACAACACTTCTTCAATCCAACAATCTCAACCCCAGCCTCCAACTTCTTTTGGACAAACCCCGCAATTGCAACTGCAACCAACAGGTTATATCCAAGCTCAGCCCACTGGGTTTCCCGGAGCTACTGTGATTGAGAACAGTGAGCTCAAGATCCCTCCTGTCAGATTGTCATTCATCAGCGCCGAAGATCAGAAGAAATTTGAGCATTTGTTTAGAACTGCAGTCCAAAAAGGTGAGACTTCGATCTCCGGCGACTCTGCAAGTAACATCTTGTTGAGATCTGGTTTGCCACCAGTGACTCTTGCAGAAATCTGGTCTTTGCTGGATTTCAACAAGTCGGGTTCTCTTCTTTTCCCCGAGTTTGCTTTGAGCTTGCACTTGTGTTCTATCGCCAAGAGAGGTGAATCGATTCCAGGTCAAGTTCCTGCAAAGTGGGCAAATGAAGTCCAAAGTTTCATTGACACCATCAACTTCTCTGTGCCAGAAGATCCTTCAAAGATCTTGGAGAATACTCCCTTTGCTCCAAGAAACACTCAAGATGACTGGTTGAAACCTCAAGGGACGGGTTACAATCCTAGTGTTGCTCCCCCAACTTCTTTTCAACTGCAACCTACCGGCTTACAATCTTCATTTGGTTTTGGTACTGGGTTGACTTCTCAAGCTACTGGCGGAGGAAGTTTCCAACCATTGCAGTCCCAAAGAACTGGTGGAGGTACTTTGATTCCATTGCAACCCCAACAAACTGCGGGTTTGATTCCAGCTCAAAAGACCGGTCCTATTAGACCACAAGGAACTGGATTTCAATCCCAACCTTTACCTCAACAGGCCACATCTTTCAACACTCAGCCTTTGCAACAACAATCCACAGGCTATCAACCTCAGCCATTGCAACAGCAATCTACCGGTTACCAACCCCAACCTTTGCAACAACAGTCAACTGGTTACCAGTCTCAGTATGTGCAACAACAGTCTACTGGATACCAACCACCTCAGGCTTTGTCTCAACAGAGAACTGGTCCATTGCAACCCCAAACCACTGGTTACCTTCAATCACAACCAACAGGTAAGCCTGGTCAATGGGGGTTTGTGCACACCCCAACAGGAGGTATCCCTGGTATGAATGCCATGCAGCAGCATTTCTTGCCAAATGCTCAATTGTCTAGCAACAATTTGCAAGTTGCCATCAACCAACAATCCAACTTGCAATCAAATGTTACTTGGGCAATTACGAAGCAAGAAAAGCAAATTTACGATGGTATTTTTTCTGCTTGGGATCCTACCCGCAAGGGGTTTGTGGATGGTGACGTTGCCCTCAGTGTTTTTGGCAAATCGGGTTTAAGCAGACCAGACTTGGAATCGATTTGGAACTTGGCTGACAGCAATGATAGAGGTAAGTTGAACAAGGATGAATTTGCAGTGGCAATGCATTTAGTTTACAGAAGACTTAATGGTTTAGAACTTCCATTAAGATTGCCTCCTGAATTGATTCCTCCATCCACCAAGCACTTACAGGACTCGATGGAGTCGATGAAGAACTCGTTAAGGGCGGGCTCTAAGAGTGCTCCTCCTGTGAACAAGTTAACCAAACCGGATGGAACTCGTTTCAAAAACAACGACAATGCGGTTGGATATGTCAGCAACTCTCGTCATAGAAGAAAGAGTAATGTCAGTGAGGAGACTAAGCAACCTTCTTCACTTAAGTCTTCCAGTGACCCTGAATTGACAGTGGATGAATTGAAGAAGTTGATCCGCGAAAAGAAGATTTTGTTGGACGCCATGGATTCTGAAGACCAAGATGCACTGATTGAGAGAAAGAAGTATCAAGACAAGCACTCCAGTCAAGTTGAGTATTTCAAGAAGAAGATCAGGGAAGCTCAGCAGAACTTGGGCTCAAAGAGCTCTGATTTATCTACAAAGCAACAATTGCTTGCCAAGTTAAATCAATTGACTAAGGATCAGGTCCCAACTCTTATTTCTCAACTTCAATCTGTAAACCGTGAGATCGCAACTAGCAAAGTGAATCTTTTCAAGTCCCAATTACTCAAGCAGCATCCCGACTGGAACCCTAATGCAGGTGGTGATTCAGATATTGTCGGGACTGGTCCTAACGGTGAAGTCACTGACTTAGACAGAAGAAAGCACGAGTCTAAGTTGAAGTTGAGACAACGTATGGCAGCTTTGACGGGTAAGTCTGTTGCTTCTGGTGCAAACTCCGATTTGGATTTGCAATTGAAGCAACATGCTGACGCTGCAAACAAGGAGCTTGAGAACCAAATCCAAGCCATCAAGGATATCGAGCTTAGCATCAAGGAACTTGAAGACAGCTCTTACACTAACTTGCATGTATCTGACAAGTTATCTGCTGGTGTTGAAAAGTGGGAGAAGGGTCATGGTGCTACACCAGAGGTTCAGCAATTCATTCAAGAGTTGAACAAGTTGGCAAAACAACTGCAAGCAAGCCCACTGCAGTCGTCTTATTCTTCCTCGGCTCCTGCTCCTACCCCAAGCAGCACCACAGCAGCACCAAGCTCTAGAAGTCCTACTGTGGTTGCTGAAACCCCATCCCCAACTACCAGCTCACTGGCCCCAGCCGAAGCTGCAGTTTACAGTACTCCTGAAGAACGTGCCTCGTACATCAAAGCTCAAGCTCAAAAGAGAATGAATGAAAGATTGGCCAAGTTGGGTATTTCTCGTGGTAAGAAAACTGAGAAGCCAGAAGCACTCAAGGCTCCATCGACTACTGAAAATAAACCAATTCCACAAGTTTCAAAGCTGGAGCCAATCCAGCCTCCTCAAGCTCCTCAAGTTCAGCAACAACAACCCGTTGCTGCTGAACCTGTCAAGGCAATTGAGAAGCCTAAGAACGAAGCACCACAAGCTCCTAGCATTTCAAAGGTTGATCAAGATAGCTCCGATGATGATGATGATGAAGAATATGCCGCATTGATTAAACAAAAGCAAGAGTTGGAAGCTCGTGAAAAGGAACGTAAGGAAAGAAAGCAAAAACAAAAGGAAGAAAGATTAGCTAAAATCAGAAAGGAAATGGATGAAATCAAGAGGAGAGATGCCGGTGGAAATGATTCGGACGATGAAAGTGAGCCAGTGACTTCAGTTCCCGTGTATGGTCCAAACACCACTTCTGCAAAGGCTGAGGTAACTACGCCAGCAGCATTGAACCAGGTTTCACTTCCAAAGAGCACTGCTGAGGATCAACCTCCAGCAGTATCGTCGGCCTCTACTTCAACTTCCATTACTTCTACTCATGAAAGCAATCCTTTCGCCAAGTTCAGCACTACACCTGCAGTACAAGAACCCGCTGCAGTGACCGCTACACCAACAGGTGGTACCAATCCATTCTTTAAACCTGCCACTCAAGCGCAGTCCGTTGATCCTAAGAAGGCGGCCGCTCAAAGAGCCTCTCAAAGAGGATTGGCTGATGATGGTTGGAGTGACCAAGAAGACGATTCAAGTGACGACGAGGGCCCCAACAGGGCAGGCGCTGCTCAGTTGGCAAGCATGCTTTTTGGTGGTATGCCGCAAGCACCATCTAGAGCTGCCACTGAGACTCCAAAGTTGGAAAAGACTGAAGCTGAAAGTCAAGCTCCAGCTGCGCCAGCTGTTCCAGCTATCGTTCCAACTACTTCGGAACCCTATGTTGCTCCAGAGCCTAGTTACAAGGATGTTTCCACTGACGACGAGCTGTTCAAGTCGGCAACAACTCCAACGCCTACTCCTCCTCCGGTTCCTCAGGCAGTTCCTCCACCACTTCCGCAAGCGCTTCCTCCTGCACTCAGCGAGAATGCTTTGGCCACTCAACAATCCAACGCAGATGCTCCTCCACCACCTCCTCCTCCAAGCTTCAGTGCTCCACCACCACCACCACCACCAAGCTCTAGTGCACCTCCTCCACCGCCTCCTCCTCCAAGCTTTAGTGCTCCTCCTCCACCTCCACCTCCAGCAGGTTTTGGAGCTCCTCCTCCACCACCTCCACCTCCAGCAGGCTTTGGTGCACCACCACCTCCACCACCTAACGGTGCTGTTCCTCCGCCTCCTCCATTAACGGCTGCTCCAACCGGAGGCGCCAATATCTCAGCCCTTCTTGGCCAGATCACTGGAGGTAAGAGCTTGAGAAAGGTCTCTGAAAGCGAAAAGCGTGTTGCTGATGGGGCCGTTGTTGGTAAGGTCTTGTAGATGTTTTTGAATAAAATTGATTTCACAGCAATATCGAACATGTAGAGCAGTGTGAAACTCCATGCAAACCTAAGTTTAAGATGTGCATTGCTACAAGTTACAAGGATTGCCTGGTACACTTAGTACTGCTTGTTAGTCTATAAACTGTATCTGAACAACGGATTCTCTTTATCAGTCAAGTCAGCAAACTCAATGTTTTCGAAAGTACGAACGTCTTTGATGGCATCTCTCTTCTTGTTCTGGTACCAGTACCAGAAGTAGAGGGCTATCAAAGTGACGAAAGCAATGGCACCAAAGGCAACCATACAAGTGACAGCAGTCTGGTACCGAGGTGCTTCTCGGGTGAGGAAAGTCTGGGGACCTATCAAGTTACCCACACAGTAGCCAATTAAGACAACGGCATTGACAGTCACTTTCTTTGTATGGCCAGCCACATTGGAGGCTATACAAGACAAGACACAGATCAACCCCAACGCTCCGACCGAGCCAAGTACAGCACCTCCGTATTGTGCCTGAGTGCTGTTTGCAAACGCTAGCAACCCAAAGCTCACCACCAGGATAGCACTAGTGAAGATAGCCACAAGCAACCTGGACTTGACGTATCCGGAGAGATAGGCAAGGAGAATGCACCCACCAAACTCGACTGCTCCTTGAGGCATCTGATAGAGAAGCGACTTGGTCACAGAGAACTTGAACCGTTCGTTGTACAAGATGGAGGTGAAATTAGTTGCGCCACCGTTGGGAATGTTGCCGGTCAAGGCAAAGAAGGCAAACAAGTAAGTTTGGACGTCAGTAAAGGCTTCTCTGAACTGCTTCCACTTCCAGTGCTTGTTGCCAAATCCCTGCTGGTTGTGTCTAATTCTAGCCACCACCATGGCCTTCTCTTCCTCAGTCAAGAACCAGGCATTCGCTGGGGTATCGGGAACGTGTATCAATATGACAAAGCCCAAGAATATGGTCAAAACTCCCGTTATTATGAAGACTAGCTTCCATGTGGCAATTGACTGTTCACCGAGGTGCTTTGCCAAACCGTACGCAATCCCGCTCCCAAGAATGGTCCCCAAGCCGTTGGATGCAAACCAGCAGGCGGTCCGAACAAACACCTCTTCTTTGCGATAGAACTGGCCCGTTATTATAACAAAGGCAGGTGTGATTGCAGACTCAAACATGCCTAGAATCGTTCTCAAGGCAATGAAACCGTCATACTTGGCAACAGAGTGCAACGTCAAGAATAGGCCCCACAACACAACGAACACACCAACAGTCTTAGCAACAGGGAAGTACTGCAAAAGCCTAACCGCAGCAAACTCAAAGAAGAGGTAGCCGATGTAGAATGCCGACCCAGTCCAGGCAAATTGGTCCCCCACCATGTGGAGATCTTTCCGCAACCCCAAGATGGAAGCGTACGAATTGGAAACCTTGTCCATAAACTGGAAGCAGTATAGCGTACACATAACGGGCATCAAGAATGCGTCGATCTTCCAGAGCAACCGTCTGTCTCTTTCTGGGTCAAACGAATCAATGTAGTGGTCCAACGCGTACCGCAAGGCCTCATCTGCATCGTCTGTATCCACTTCATTGGTGCTTCGTTCTTGTTCTTGATCTTTTTCTGACACCACGATAGTGACATGACCCTTTCCTTCGGAACCCAACTTTTCCCCAATACTTCTACTGCTCAGGTCGTCTTCAGCTCTAGTTTCCTGCTTTATGCTCTGAGACATTTACTATATATTGATTATTTGCAGCCATAGTTCTGATTGGGAGACAATGGCTTTTATACTATTTACAAACCAAATAAAAATTAGTAACCCGGTGCCTAATAAAAGCCGGTGAACCACATCTGCTTTGATTACCCCTGCAATGCCAGGTGTGGTTGGATTAACAATATCTGTACTCTCATCCTCGGTACTGTTATAGCCGATCGCCAAATCAAGTAGTTTTCAGGGTCCTTGATCTGGAACGGCGTTGCTGGAGGATCTCATACATGAACTATATCCTGGAAGTTCTGGCTTAGGAATGGTTGGGAACAACATGAATAGAGTTGTCCTTAACTTCGACATTCACAGTCTCGGTTTCCTTGACTTGGCCCTTAATCAAAAGAACCGCCAATGGGTTCAAGATCTGCTTTTGAAGCACACGATTCAAGGGTCTAGCACCATATATTCTGTCGTAACCCAAGTTGCAGAGTAACTCCTTCGCTTCGTTCGTCAAATTCAAGCTGATTCTCTTGTCCAGCAATCTCTCTCTTATCTCAGAAAGACGAATCTCAAGAATTTCCTTCAATGCAGCCTTTGACAACCGGTTAAAGACTAGAACGTCATCCAATCTGTTCAAAAATTCTGGAGGATAGTAGTTCTTCAACACGTCGAGAACCTTTTGCTTGACTTCTGGAACAATGTGTCCATCGTCGCTAGCGTCTGTGTCGTGGAGCAAAATTTCTTGTCCAATGTTCGAGGTCATGACAATAATTGTGTTTCTGAAATCAATGTGCTTCCCGTGGGAGTCAGTCAACGACCCTTCGTCAAGTACTTGAAGCAACAATTTCAGCACGTCAGGATGAGCCTTCTCAAACTCATCAAACAACACAACGGAGTATGGCTTTCTTCTGACGGCTTCCGTCAACTCTCCACTGTCTTCGTACCCAACGTAACCTGGTGGAGAACCAATCAACCTGGAGATCGAGTGCTTCTCTTGGAACTCAGACATGTCAAATCTGGTGACTGAGGCTTTATCATGGAATAAAAACTCAGCAAGCGCCTTGGTGAGCTCAGTTTTACCAGTACCTGTAGGACCCAAGAAAAGGAACAGCGCAATTGGTCTCTTATCGCTGGTCAACCCAGCTCTTTGAAGCTTGACCGCACTGGCAATAGCATCGATTGCCTCGTCTTGTCCCACTACCTTTTGTCTAAGAGTTTGTTCCATCTCCAACAACTTATCCACTTCTCCTTTCATTAAGTTGGAAATAGGGATTCCAGTCATCTTGGATATAACATGTGCAATATCGTCACTGGTCACCGAATCATGAAGAAGGTTGGAACTCGAGATGTCGAGCTCACGCTCAGTCAACTCTTTCAACTTTGCCTCCAAGCGTGGAATGCTGGAGTATTGAAGCTCGGAAGCTCTCCCGTAGTTCCCGCTTCTTTGGGTTTCTTCCAACTCAAATCTTGCTTGTTCCAAGTCTGTCTTTGCTTGGTTAACTTCTTCAATCAGTTGCTTTTCCTTCTCCCATTGCGTGGTCAACTCTTCATGTTCAGCCCTCTTGCTCTTGAGCTCTTGTTCCAACTTTATACGTCTATCATGGGACAATTGATCTTCTTCCTTACGCAATGATTCCAACTCAATCTCAATGGTCATGATTTGACGGTCCAATTGTGTGATTGCATCTGGTTTCAGCTCGTGTTGCAAACGGAGTGTGGAGCATGCTTCGTCCACCAAGTCTATTGCTTTGTCTGGGAGAAACCGGTCCGTAATGTATCTGTTGGAATAAAGAGCTGCAGTCACCAAGGCACCATCTGCAATTCTAACCCCGTGATGCACTTCATATCTTTCCTTCAACCCACGCAAGATCGAAATTGTGTCTTGGACTGTTGGCTCGTGAACCTGCACAGGAGAAAACCTTCTGGCCAATGCTGCATCGCTTTCCACATACTTACGGTACTCTTCAATGGTGGTGGCACCACAAAGCGAAAGCTTCCCTCTGGCCAATGCAGGCTTCAACAAATTGGAGGCATCGATGGACCCTTCGGCTTTCCCAAGACCCATCAACAAATGCAATTCATCAATAAATAATATAATCTTTCCCGAGTTCTCTTCTACTTCTTTTAAGATCAGCTTAAGTTTCTCTTCGAAATCCCCACGGAACTTGGCTCCCGATATGATTGCGGCAAGATCTAACGTGATGATCTTCTTGTCTTGCATGGATTCCGGAACCTCACGCTTAAGGATTCTTTGGGCAAGACCTTCCATCACAGCGGTCTTACCGGTACCTGCGTTACCGATTAAAACAGGATTGTTCTTTGTTCTTCTAGATAAGATTTGGATAGTCCTACGGATCTCTTCATCCCTCCCAATCACTGGATCAAGTTTACCATCTTTAGCCAATTGAGTTAAATCAGACCCATACTTCTCCAACGCTGGACGGTCGTCTTCTTTTGTCATTTGAAGTCTATTTATAGGGGACGAATGGAAGAACCGAACACATGATTGACGCTGTGGGCTCTGGAGTGAACGGAAGCTAGTGGTTGCAAATGTGGATTGTAACTTTAATGTGGTTGGAATAGCAGCGCTACTCAAAATATTCAGATTCCTCAAGGCGCGGCCTATTGGTTTCAAGCTAGCCCTATTTCTTAACATAGTTGTCTTAGGAGTGGATTCTGGTGGAGTGCATTCCTTATATACTTCTGGAAATGAAGCTCCAGATTTTTCGAGAACTTTCTATACACAGGACATGGAAGGTGTGTGACTTGTCGCGTGACTAGTCTCGTGAAGTGTCATGTGACGCGTGTTCTATCTATTTGATCTTGGGTCGAGACCAGCGGCCTGCCCAGTGAATAAGACTTGCTTACACTTTGGAGACAGCAACATTTGACTACAATATTCGATATGGTTATAATTTGCCGTGGAAAATTCATCCACTATTATCTATTAGTCTATAATTATCCGTTAATATTATCCTTTTCTTGTAGGCCAGTAGTCTTCCTCACTAAAACCGGGGTGTGGTTGGAAAGGAGGAGGAGGTGCCAGGGACTCCTCATGAGGTGATGGATGACTCAAGTCAACATCGTTGTCATCCTCCCAGATCTCATAGTTGTCTAAATATTCGTCATCAAAGCTACCAGCGCCTTGTTCGAAGTTTCTGTGAGGGTCCGCCGTATCGGACTCCTGGGGCATCATGTCTCCCAAATCGGGAGTAAATGTTTCCTGTTGATGCACAAAGGATTGGTTGTGAAGATTGGGGCTTTCAGTAGCAGTAGTGTCCTGGAAATTTGGGGTGTTCATTCTCGAGCTCTGGTTGAGGTCGGTCACAAATGTTTCTGCGGCGCCCAAATCCGTGTGGTGAGCTATGACACCAGGGTTGGGGCTCGCATCAGTCTCGTTGGCAGGGGGCCGTGTGGCGTTTGCCGTGTATGTGTCATCCAGATACTCGACACTGCTAGTTAGTTCCTTGTCTTCATTGACAATAAGTTTGCTGTCGTTTCTCTTGTTGAAAACCTTAATCAACCTGGACGCTTTTCCAAACTTCTGGATGGCATTATCTTTCAGAGTGATGGTAAGAACGTCATCAACGCTGATTCTCCTTCCCAATATTCCCATTAGTTCCTGTCTCTTTTCGAGGTGATCTAGGTTGAATACCCACTCCCAAATAGTGGTGATCAAGATTATTTCGAGCATGTAGGGCACCACTTCGAGCCAGGTTTTGACCAACCAGCGGCCCTTGTACAAGCTCAAGGCCAAGATGTTGAGGAGGATGGTGAGGATGAGAACAAGCCAGTTGAACACTGCAAGGGGAAGCAACTTTCGCGAGTAGGAAAGCTTGGGGTTCTTCTTGTAGAAGGAGAACTGGACCACGGAGGCGCAAAACCAGAGCAATATCACTAGCTTAATCACCACACGCCCCACACGCCATCCCTGGAGGGTCTCGTCTATGTCTGAGTTGAAGATGGAAGTGCTCCAGTTGTAGTAGATCTCGTAGTACATGCATATGATGGTGTAGGTCAACAAAAGAATGAGGCCGATGATGGTGTTCAACCAGCGGTATTTCTCCTTGGTGATGTGCAAGATGATCTGGAACCACGCAAGATGGGTGAATGTCTGGGAGAAGATGGAGGTGATGCGGTACATGTTGTTGTCGTACAAGTTCCCGTGCAACTTGATGATGTCCAAGGTGTCGTTAAAATACTCGGACCTCGAGCCCTCTGTGATCTGCACCATCAAGATGGTGGTGACGATGGCATAGAAGATGGTGGCCAACTGGGTCATCCACGGCTTGCGCTTGTGCTTGGGCGAGAGGTACAACAACAAGGTAAGCATCCAGCACGAGACACAAGACCCGCTGATTGTGAATAACAAGGCCACAAACGTGTCGCCGTTGTCTCGCTCGTTGTACGGCGAACTCTGGCCCGTGTAGTCGTTGTTGTCTATCAAGTAGGTCATGTTCAGACTCAAGACCAAGTCCACGAGGTACGGAATCAGGCAGTTGGTGATGTAGTAGGCAGGAAGGAAGTCCTTGGAGAGGTTGAACAAGCCAGCTTCATCCCAGTGCTGGATCAGAAGCAGTCCCGATGTAAGCGAATACACCAGGCAGTTGATCGGTAGATCGCTTTCCTGTAGGTATAGCAAAGAAAGATTTGCCATACTTATATTGTTCGGCGGGAAACTCATTTTTCGGTATTCATCCAATGTATTTATAAGATAGTTCTTGGTTTTTTGAACCTGTTTGATTTTTTCTTAGCCCTTTCCTTCAGGGTCGCCAGAAACGGAACACCACATAGCGGAAACGGGGGCAACTGCTGATTGCCCGTTACAATACGAGGCCATCGTGGGCCGCCTTCGCCCCCACCTTCCCACACCTCCACTTTTGTTTTCTGTAGGACATGAAATACACAACCTCCCCTTGACACCGTCTTAAATCCGGCCCTTTCAGGCTCGTCTCGTTTTGCCCAGACTCGTGATGCTTCTTTTTCCGAGGCAGCGGACAAGAGAGCCCTCCACTTCACTACACATTTCGTCCCACGGTGCCACAAAAGGTCCACACCACTCCTGGGTACCCTTGTATATTCACCGAGGGTAAAATACGTCACCGGTCTCGACTACAAACCGCCCTTGCCAACCTGCACCGCCCAGTGCTTGGCGTGTGGATATTGTCTTGAAACGTATAGTTCGACTGCATGTATGCCAATTACAATCTCTGGAGCGGGCCCAGATGCAGGAACAGCATGGCTGCAATAAGCACACTCACCACCTGGCCGTGGAAGTGTGTCAGTTCGATACGACACTCCACTGTGCCAGTCACGTATCCGAGGTCGCTGCTCGTGTGGTAATCGCTGGGGTTCAGGCTGTTTCGTGGTGTAGAAATTACAGTTTGTAGGTTGGGCGGTCCCCTCACTGTTGCAGCTCTGTCTCACTTCCTGTGATCTTGAAAAAAGTCAACAACAGATCAAAGTGAAAAACACCACCCACGGAGCAGTCAATGTCGTACCAAGACGAGATCAACGGCGTTTCCAACGGAGTGGCCGGGTTGGCTGTCGAGCTGAGGCCCAAGAAAAAGAGACAGCAGCGGGCTTTCCACACGGAATTCACGCAGCCGCCGCCCTCGATCCCACAGCCAGGCCTCCAGCTGCCAGTCACTCCACACCAGCAGCAGGGCCTGTTTACTGGCGTCAGCCTGCCAGGTCCGACTCCAGGACGACCCTTCACGCCTCTGCAGCAGCCCGCCAGCTACTTTTCTCCCCAGCCCGGCGTGCCTCCTCCTCAAGAAGAGTCCCACCAGGTCCGTGAGCCTGCCGCCTTGTCGCTCCAGGAGTTCCGTGACTACAACCAGAGAGAATACAACACCCCGATAGACCCAAACACAGGCGAATGCAAGTCCTTCCTCACCTTCAGCAACGTGACTCCCCCCGACGCTACCACCCAGTTCATTGCCGTCGACCAGGGCACGGCCTCGTCCAAGTTCATCAGGTCGTCCATGTACTACGTCCCAGAGAGCGAGCAATTGAGACAGGCCACCAAGCTCCCTGTGTCTGTCACCATCAGACCGTTTGCGCCTTTGTTTGCCTCCGAAGAGCCAGTGCCTGTGGTGGATATGAGGAGAGACGGCTCGCAGCGTGACTCCTTCGGCAACGAGATCCAGCCCGCCTCCCACTCGGAGGACCCATTGGAAGCAGGTCCCATCAGATGTCGCCGTTGCCGTGCCTACGTCAACCCGCTGATGCAGTTCACAAACTTGGGCAAGTTCTCCTGTAACATCTGTCAGTTCACCAACAACACGGTTCCCAACGACTACCACGCAATTCTCGACCACCAGAACCAGCGTGTTGACAAGTTCAACAGACCCGAGTTGCACAAGGGTGTCTACGATTTGCTAGTCCCAAGCGAATACAACTTTGGCGAAAAAGAGTCAAAACCACTTCACCACGTCTTGTTGATTGATATCACTCAGAACAGCAGAAAGCAGAGGTTGCCAAGTTTGATTGCAGATGCAATTAGAGCCATCTTGTTTAACGAGCCTTCAGAATCCAAGATGAAGTTTGCCATCATTCTTTTCGACAAGAGAATCCACTTCCTCAACTTGAATGCGTCCCTCGACAACTGCCAGGTGGTTGTCTCGTCAGATCTCACTGAACCATTTGTGCCCTTCCAAGATGGTCTTTTTGCCGATCCAGAAGACAGTAGAATGGTGTTTGAAGATGCTTTGAACTACTTGGAAACACAATTCGATGAAAACTCCATGGGAGATGCAGAACCTGCCTTTGGAGCTGCCCTTCGTACAGCCATGATGTGCCTTTCAGAGGTTGCAAACGGTGGTAAAATCACAGCTTTGTTGAGCGCCTTGCCATCTTGGGGTCCGGGTGGACTCAAATTCAAGGACAACAAGGCTGTAGGAAGAAGCTTTTCTCCTGCCCTCGAGCACAAGGTTTTGTTACCAGATAACGACTACTTCAAGAACTTGGCTCAAGAGTGTCTTACCAAGGGCGTTGGTGTGGATGTGCACGTTGTGTCGCCAACGGCCGTCGACTTGTCAAATGTTGGTTTCTTGAGCTCCACCACTGGTGGGTCAATATCTAGATGGCCCAACTTTGACGCTGAAAGAGACGGAAGGGCTCTTACTGCAAGATTTATCTCTTCTGTACGCAACGCAACCGGGTACCAGGGTCTTTTGAAGTTGCGTTGTTCTAACGGCTTACAAGTCTCCCAATACTACGGAACATCCTCTTCTACCTTGTCGGAGACCTCTCTGACAGCAGGTGATCCTCAAATCCCTATTCTTAGCGAAGATCAAAGTTTCACCATCTTACTTGAATACGACGGAAAGTTGCAAACCAGATATGATTGCCACTTCCAAGCTGCATTGCTCTACACAGACAGGGAAGGTGTCAGAAAAGTGAGAGTGATCAACTTGGTGTTGGCTGTGAGCGAGAGATTGGAAGACGTCTTTGTCTTTGCAGATGAAAATGCCATTGTTGCTACCATTTTGAGAGATCTGTTGTCGTTTGTCGGCAAGCAAACCCTTAAGGAATTGAGAGAGTCCTTAAACGAAAAGTTGGTGAGTGTCTTCACCCAGTACAGAGCCATGAGCGAGTTGAGCCGTCATAATTCCCGGTCGTCCAACCAGTTGCTCTTCCCTGACCTGCTCAAGCATGTTCCATTGTACTTGCTGGCATTCGCCAAGACCAAGGCCATGAGGGACTCGAGCTCTGTTTCGTCGGACGCAAGAATCCTTGACATGTACCACATGTTGAACTTGCCGTTGGAGAGATTGCTCTACCACTTGCATCCGGCATTGGTCCAGTTACACTCTATTGACGAGGACGACTGTATGTTTGACCCCGTCAACGGTTTGTTCAAGACGCCAAAGTTCACCGAATTGTCAAGCACCAAGTTGGAGCCTGGTGTCTACATCTGCTACAACGGGAACGACATCTTTGTCTACGTTGACAGCAACGCCAACCCTCTCATCATCAAGGATGTGTTTGGCGAACACATTGACGAAGCATCGCAAATCAACGCTTTGATTGACGAGTTGCCTGAGTTGCCAACCCACATCTCCCAGCAGGCTCGTAACTTGATTCAATACTTCCAACAGGTGAACGGAATCCCAAGCGCTGGAGCCAGCGGAATCAGGTTGGTGCGTGCCGGCTTGGACGGCGCAGTTGCCGAGTTCAGAGACTGTTTGGTCGAAGACGCTCTTCAAGGAGCCACCCAACTCAACGTTGGTCCCTCCTACCCTGACTTCCTTTCCAATTTGCATAGAGCTATCAAGGTCAAGTTGGACAACGACAAGTCGTCCAACACCGTCAGGAAGTCTGTCCAGGCTGCCGAACACAGCAACGAGACTTTAGCTCAACGTATGATTCATTTTTAATACTAAAAAAACCTACTGGTATGCCGTGGTTATTGTTATCTATATATGTGTATATACATTCCCCCATCTTTCATTGTCACTATTTAAACTTGACCAATTTAATAACCTCGATCAAGATCTGTGCAATCTCTAGATCCTTCTGTTGTAGGACCTTGGCTATAGCATTCTTCAACTGTGTGTTGGACTGGAACCATTCCATCTCTGGCTTGTCTTCCGCGGCGTAGATCAAGTTGAGAAGCAAGTAGCTCAACCTCAACAAGAGGTCGTGGTTGCTTTGGGTGTTAAATATGTCTGTGATGATCCTGACGAGCTCGGTAAGAATCTCTTGCTTAGAAATAAGGATCAGCGAGATCATCTCAAACTCAGAGGTGGCATTGACCAAGACGCTGGCCAAGGTGACTTGAAGCAGCTCGTTCTCTGAGTGAAGAAGATTCACGAGAAGCTGTAATCTCTTGTAGTTCTCCTGGTTCTTTGCATTATCTGCTGCGTTGGCAGAGGTCTCAATGTTGAAGAACTTGACCAATAGAGTAGGTTCCATAATCAAGTTTGCAATCAACTCCCACGACCGCTGCTGGACTTGCGCGTTGGAAGAGGCGATGATAAAATTGTCAAGGTACGTAAAGGTCTTGGTGATGATGGCCTTTCTGAGGTCTGGGGCGTTGTCGACGGTGGACAAGTTGGTGAGTGCCAAGAGTGATTCAAACTTATCGAGCGTGGTCATATCATGAAGATAGGAGTCCCCAGAAGGAATTATGCCTTGGTACTTGGAGACATCTGGGCCCAACAACTCGACCAAGAACGATAAGCAGGTTACGGGATCGTACTTGTTAAACACGAGCGACGGGTTGACGCTAATGAGAATCTTTGCAAGCGACCGAAGCGCTAGGACACGGATTTCAACGTGGTCGGCGGAAATTGGTCTAGTCGACGACTCTTCGGCCTTGCTGTGCTTCACAAGGTAGTTGAGAACAATGTTCAACGCTCCTTGCTTCACCATCTCTTGCTTGACTACCTTCTCCTGGTTCAATGAGAGGTGGTATATCATAGATATAAATAATGACACTAGACTCAGCTCCTCCTCGTCATCCTTGTACACCTTTAGTTTGGAAATGACGCTGATGATGTGGTGGTTGACGAGAAGCGACTTGTTGAACAAGTGAATGGCCGCTTGGTCGGTGTCGTCCTTGTAGTCTTCGTTTCGAGGAACAGAGATGTTCTTCAAATACTTAATGGTCTCCTTGTCTTGCGAATCGGTGTTCAAGTCCTTCAACTTGTTGAGGTTGGTAAGGATGACAAGGATCCCGTAGTCGTGACCTCTGCCCAACAATGATATCAAAAGAGAAATGGAATCTTCGTCACTTCTCAATGCCTTCTTGATAATTTTGTTCAAAGAAAGATAAGCTATGCCCTCGATACAGTACCCCACGTACTCCTTCTCTTTGCTTTTCAAGTAGTCTAGCAATCTCTCAAATAGACTCTCGACAGTCACCTTGTTCTCCTTGTTGAGTCTCACAAAGTTCCAGAGCTTTATAAGAGTTAATGTGGATAGCAATCGCACCTCTGTCTGGTTCTTGATTTGCGTCCCTGCAATCAAGAGATCGGTGTACTCTTTGGAGTTGTATGTTCTTGCTTGTTCTGTAATGCACGAGCTGTTGATCAACTTCAAGATCTCAATGACTAGCAACTTCTGGTTGGGGTATAATGAGCCTTTGGAGGCCTGCTGCAAGATCTCTGTGGTCTTGTTTTGAATGTGCTTCTTGGTGACCTCTCCTAAGTAGATGGGTTCTGTGACCTCTGGAATCAACGCATACAACGACTCCAAAATTTTGATGTAGTTAAGAAACTGCTGGGTATCCAATGAGTCGTCAAATAACTCAAAGTATTCTATAATGATGCCCTGGGACTTGCTTCTATTTGACTTGAGGTACTTGATTATGATCAACAAGGTGATGGAGCTCAAGCTTGGCTTCTGTGGATTTAAAAAATGCAAAAGCACATGCAAGTGTTGGTAATTGTTACACTCAAAGTTGGAAATGAGCGAGTAGTATATCATCAAACGTGTTTTGCTTGGTTCTTGTTTCAAAAGGTCCTTGGTGACATCCAACACGTTACTGACAGCTTCAGCAGGCGCCTTGTTGGTCTTGAGTAGGTTGACCAACAACACACTGGGCCCTTCTTCCCCGCTGGATACGCCTTTGACAAACTCCTTGGGGTCGTGGAGAAGTAGATTGTAGAGTGTGTCCAGAATTGGCTTGCGTTGTATCTGCTTGTTGAACCAGTCTATCGACTTCAGCACTTCTGCCTCGTCATTGGCGTTGTTCTTGCCAAATACAACCTCAGCTTTCAGCTTGAACTCTTCAAGCTCAGTCTCGCTGAGGCTCTTCCAATCGCTGACGCTCAACTGCTCAAGATGCTTCTCTAGGATGTCCATGGTCTGGAAAGTGCTGCTAGATTTTTTGATTCCTATGTGCCTGATTATGTAATGCCGCCGTTAAGGACCCACCTCCACACTTGAGAGAGACGTAATAGCGAAGAGATAGCATCGGGCGCTTTCTTTGGTGGTACCACTAGAGAAGTTTACTTCCCCATTGGTCTGACAGTTCCCTATACGCAAACGTGCTCGGGGCTGGTACAACACAACTCAGGGCTTTGTCAAGAATGCAAAAAAGTTGATCTGCAAAAAGAATTGCCTCCAGCCAGATTCGAACTGACGATCTCCTCATTACTAGTGAGGTGCCTTACCAACTTGGCCATAGAGGCAGATGAAGCGACCTCGGTGAGGATCGAACTCACGATCTCAAGATTAACAGTCTTACGCCTTAACCAGCTTGGCCACGAAGTCATCTACGTCAAAGAAATATATTTTGATGCTTGTATTCTTGGGGTCAGGTTGACATGGTAACCCTAATGCTGAAAGTTGCAGATCGAGTGAGTTGCAGCACAATCTCTAGAAGCTTTTTATTTGATGTACCCAGTCAACGAGCTAAATAGGAGGTTGCTGATATGTGAATTGCTTTAGAAGTAAGATTATGGTTTTTCTGTCCAGATCGACAAATACCTCACTAGGACACTTCTCACTGGGAGAGTTCTTCTATGTGGGGTATTTTCCGCTGAAAACATAATGCAATTATCTGTGAAAGTCACAGCCGTGCCTGGCTTGGATGTACTCCTCTCAATGCTTGTGACATCTATATGTAAGTTCCCCAGTTCTCATGTGGTTCCTATTATGGCTATGTCATACAGGATCACTGGACATAGATGTTTTTGCCATTTTTTGCTCAATTCTTACCAAATTGCTTGTTGCACCCACTTGCCAGTCATGTAGCTAAATTGCCCAACTTTTACCCTCAATCCAAGACAACAGGAGAACCAGCAGGATTAAACTTCCCGGAACATCCTGGAACCCTGGTCGAGTGTTGTTGAGTGCTGCAGCCCCGAGGGCCCACTTTTAAGTTTCCACACTAGCCACAACCTCAAAAAGTCTTCAGGGCAGCGAACATCGTGCAGCCTGAAAACCTAATGGGAATAAGCTTCACTCCAACTGCCACGGTGACGAGGCAACAATAGAGAGGTAAGGGTGTACAGACGGAGCCCAGAATTGAAAATAATAGAGGAGTGAGGCTAATAGTGTTTGCAAATTGAAGGATATGTGCACCGCGGTATTCAAGGACCTACCCACATATCACCGTCAATGTCACCAAGGGCTGCTGGACAAGTTATTTTGTTGGTGGAGGTGTGAACATGAAGTTAACCTTAAATCATACAATGGCATGCACCAGTGCCTATCTTTATACTCTTTATAAGAAAACAGGGAAAGGTAGTCATTTATCACTGCCAGTCCCCCCACACCTGGTGAGGAATGAGGAACAACAAGCCCCTGGATCTAATAAGATTATAGTTATGAGTACTGGACATAGCCAACCCCCTCCAAGAAAGCTTATACCCAAGCTACAATGAACGAGGGATGCAAGCCCGTGAGGTAATTTGCTTGGGAAATCGAGGGGCTAGTGTCACGCAATAGGACGAGTCTGGCCATGTGTTTCAACGCATTGCCATTAAGGTTTTGCACGGAGGAGTCGAGAAAGAGGCAGACTCAACAACATGGTCAAGATACCTGTTGCAACAGTTCTGCAGGGTGAGCTTTTGACGTAAATGCCCAATGTGGCAAACTTGATAGAAATAAGTCACTTTCCACATACAGGCGCCCTTCTCAGGTTCTGAACTCACCCCTTGTCTTCGATTTTGCATAGTGCAGTGTGTAGCAGCAGTTTGGCAGAGAGCCCATTTGCAGCCTTTGTTTAGGTCCTGCACACAGGACTCGATTCTTCTCACGAGAAAAACTATCGGATACACAGTTTGTATTTGTCAAGCAGGTAATCAATCAATCACAGGATGGACACATCGACGGTGTTTGAGAAGTACACGCAAGACCTCTCGAATCTTCCGTTGGAAGTGAGGCACTTGCTTGAAGAAATCAAAAACAAGGACGCACAGTTGGTGGAGACCCGCAAGCGGTACCAGCTCAAGGACAACCAAATACACAAGTTCATCAGGGCCAACGGCACGCTCACCAAGCACCCCAAGGAGCAGCAGCTATACCAGAAGATCGAGGAGGACATGAACTTGGCGGTCAAGTTGCAGAAGGAGAAGATTCTCTTGTCCAACACGGCCTTGTTTCTCATTTCCAAGTACTTGTTTCATTTCGAGACGGACATCACCAAGTTAGAACGAGAAGAGTTGTTGCCACCCGTGGACAACCTCTGGGAGGACGACGGCAAGAGCGCGGAGCGCAGCAGGGGCCAGACCGACTATGGGTACAACTCGGACTACTCGGGCTCGCTGACACCAAGGCCCACCAACAGCAACAACACGCCGGTGCCGGACGTGAAGAAGACGGGCCACAAGCGCCGTCTCACGGTGGGGATGCGCTCGGAGGGCTTGAACAGCGGCATCCGTGGGTCCTTGAGCTCGTCCCGTCCGATGAAACGCCTCAAGTCGGAAGAGGCCGACGACATGCGCGACGACTTGTACGACGGGGACTTTGGCGTGGGTGTTAGCGTCAACCTCAGCATGGGAGCCTCCGAGCTCTTTGGCGACAACGCCCCGGGCGGAGGCAATGGCGACGACGCAGACAACAACTTGTACTGCTTCTGCCAGCGAGTGTCGTTTGGCGAGATGATTGGCTGTGACAACGACGACTGTAAGTACGAGTGGTTCCACTGGAGCTGTGTGGGCATCACCTCGCCGCCAAAGGACGACGACATCTGGTACTGTCCGGACTGTGCGCCAAAGATGGAGAAGAGAAAGAAGAAGAGAAAGAACCAGTAGGTATTATGAAATGACGATAATGATAATGAGCTTTGGGGGAAGGTAAGGGTGTGGATATGGAAACACATCCTGGAATACATGTTTGGTTGGCTGCAGCCACAAAGGCACTGGGCACAGCGTCGTGGGGCAGCAGCTTTACGCAGCGCATCAGCATCTCCAGCGAAGCTGGATAATGTGTTCGACATCATTTGGCTGCAACTCGTTTCGCAGGTTGTGTCACTGATTAATAATGTTTTGCTTCGCTGGGTGCTCCAGCTCCGCTGAAGATGATGTCTTTGATTTCACCCGCATTCGGCTGCAACTCCAATGGGTAATGTTCCAGCTTCGCTGGGTAATCCAGCTCCGCTGGAGATGATGTCTTCGACTTCGCCAACATTTGGCTGCAACTCCAATGAGTATTTTCCAGCTTCGCTGGGTAATCCAGCTCCGCTGGAGATGATGTCTTTGATTTCAATCGCATTTGGCTGCAACTCCAATGGGTAATGTTCCAGCTTCGCTGGGTAATCTAGCTCCGCTGGAGATAATGACTTTGACTGCACTAGTAGTGCCTTCACTGGGTGCGTTGAGCTTCGCTGGATATTCTTCCAGCTTCTCTGGAGATGATGTCTTCGACTTCACCAGCATTCGGCTGCAACTCCAATGAGTATTTTCCAGCTTCGCTGGGTAATCTAGCTCCGCTGGAGATAATGACTTCGACTACACTAGTAGTGCCTTCACTGGGTGCGTTGAGCTTCACTGGGTACTCTTCCAGCGTCGCTGGGTATTCTTCCAGCTTCGCTGGGTATTCTTCCAGCTTCGCTGGGTATTCTTCCAGCTTCGCTGGGTATTCTTCCAGCTTCGCTGGGTATTCTTCCAGCTTCGCTGGGTATTCTTCCAGCTTCGCTGGGTATTCTTCCAGCTTTGCTGGGTATTCTTCCAGCTCCGCTGGAGATGATGTCTTTGATTTCACCAGCATTCGGCTGCAACTCCGCTGGATCTTCACTGGCTACTCCCAACCTTACATACTTAGATAAAAATAGAAACTCCCTCACAGTTGTCTCTTAGACTCATTCTTGCAGCCTCTCTTGCAACCACAAAACCACAACATTGTGGTTCTTCTATCATCTTGTCCAACATCGCCATCACCCTACATCTATTCCTTCACCGACATCTCCTCAATGTCCACCATTCTCAGACACTCGTCACGTCACTCGTCTCTCCAAACACGGTGCGTTTTGCAGTTTGGACGAATCTGTGCAAAAGTGGTCCCAATTAGTCTGCGTCAGATTTCGCCGTTCCGAGCGGAAATGTCCCCAGTGTAACTACCGTGTGGCCCACGACAAACCGCTTATCATAGGCCAAAGCCGTCACAGCCCCATCCAGCATCGTCTCTGATACAAAGCGACCATTGCTCATCACCAAATTCAGACATTCTCCCACCTTGGAGCGGTGGGGTTCATAATCCCGCCTCGATTGCTAGTGTTCACATTCCCGCACCGTTAGCCCATTTAGTCTAGATCTGCCACAAGGTGGGTGTCTGGCAAAGGAAAGCGACGGAGCTCTAGGCGGCGAAGCAGCGGACGGGGGCCTGGTGCCCACAGGCACCAACTATGTCGTGGCCCTTGCCAAGGCGGCCCGCCAGACATCCCCCTGAGACCCGAACAGTGCTCGTTATGCCCTTTTGTTCCACCATCCCCAATCCGCAAAGCCAGAGCCTCCATGTCTTTCTGTCACATAAACACGTAAAATTTTTGGCAGGAAATAAACATAAATCAAAAAAACAAGACACAAGGTAGGACACTCGTTTGAAATGAAGTACCAACATACCATATTGATAGCCGTTGCCGTCCAAGCACTTGGGGCCATGGGTGCCGGGGCCGCTGCGCCTGCTGCGGACCCCGCCACCACCCCGGCCGCCGCTGGGGCTGCTGCTCCGGCCGCTGGGGCAGCTGGGGCCACCACCAACACGACGCCTGCTGCCGGGGCCGCTGCCCCAGCTGCTGGAGCCGCCGGCGCCACCACCAACACCACTCCTGCGGCTGCTGGAGCAGCTGGCGCTGCCACCACCGGGACCGGGACCGGGACAGGGACCGGCACAGGCACAGGGACAGGCACAGCTACGGCAGCCAAGGCAGGCACCACGGGCGCCACCACCGGCACTGGCACAGCTACGGGCACGGGGACTGGCACCGGCACCGCTACCACGGGCACGGCCACCACCAACGCCGCCGATCCAGGTGCAGCAGCCGTGGCCGGGGGCCAGGCGGCGCCAGCAGCGCCAGCAGCTCCTCAGGCCAACGGTGGGGCCCTTGGAGGCGCCGTGGGAGGCGGCGGTGCCGCTCCTCCCCCAGCTCCCCCAGCTACAGGAACTGCTCCAGCCCTCCCTGCCCCCACCGCCGACCCAACCAACGACCCCGCCACAGACGGCTTGACCTTTGTCACCAGCAGAACCACCCAGCCTCGCCCTACAAACGCAGAGGCAGGCAACGGAACCGCCCCAGCCACCCACTCGGGCTCCGGCTCCGGATCGGGCTCCCTGGGCTCCCAGTCGGGCTCCATCTCCAGCCTGAAGGGCGCTGCCCTCGCCAACCTCGTGGACTTGAACGTCCTCGGTGCCGGTGTTGGTGCCGGAATTGTCTTCAACCTCGGTTTGGGTTTGATCTAGATCTCTACTTCTGGCTTGATCTGACTTTCACTTCTCGCTTGATCTATGCTTGATCTAGGACTTCCTCTCGCTTGAAGTCTCTTTCACTCTGGCGTGAGGTCTCTTTCCTTTTGACTTGAGGTCTCTTTCCTTTTGACTTGAGGTCTTATCACTTTTCACTTGAGGATCACATTTTACTTGAGGTCTTATCACTTTCACTTGAGATCTCTTTCACTTATGACTTGATCTATGAGTTCACTTTTGGCTATTTTTTAGAATCCCTCCACAAATTATTCAGGTTAAACATATAAGGACAATGGTGCAAACATTTTTGAAAATTTGAACATCTGTAAAGGACATTTATGCAACTTCAACCTTGGGTCAACTACGTGGAACTTCAACCACCCGGTGTCTCCAACTCTTTCCGACTCCTTGGTCCGTTTGAGCTCCCTCACAACCTTCTCTTTTGTATAAGTAATGAAAATTGGGTACGAAAAAAAATTGTAAACCTCAAAAAGATAGACAGGCAATGTTTCGAAGTCTAGTGTTCCGAAGGGGAGTTTCCAATGGTGCATTCCCGTTGTTCCAGGACTTTCAGCTGTTGAAGCGTTATGTGACGGAAAATGGCCTGGATTCCACAGTCATCCCAGCCTTAAAGGCAGCAAAAACCTTGCATCATCAGACATATCCAATCAATGAACAATTCAGCGACAAGCTGATCAAAGACTACACAGACGTTGTGAACGGCGTATTCCAGCACGAGTTTGCGTTCCCGCAGTCTCTTCTCAAGGACATCTTCTTGTTGAAGCTCCCAACCAAAGTGAATTTGGCGGTCATCGACCACTTCTACGCCAAAAGCGACGAATACATCAACAGAGACATTGCTCTCATTGCATTACGGAATGCTCTTTATGACGCAGACTTCCAGCAGGCCATCAAGATCTCGGACCAAACCGTGGCACATCCCCGTTACATTGCCAAGAATGACAGGATCATGAGAAGAGGGATCGTCAGGTTGATAGCCACCTCGTTGGGAATCACCGCCCTCAGCAAGGTGGGAATCACGGGGCTCATTGACAACTTCAACTTGAGCGACGGCTGGAAGCACTTGGGCTCCATCAACTCCATGATTTTGACCTACTTCCTCAACTCCTCCTTTTTTGTCACTATCGTCCGGTTCGGCAGACAGGTTGTTCTGGCCGGTGGTGACTACTTGGCCTGGCAACAAGGTACCTTTTACACACACTGGTTCAGACACTCGGACGAGTTGCTCTTCACCTCCAAGATTGTGGAGCTGGACCGTGCTTTGAACGGAGGCGAGCTGACCCCACAAATCATCAACGAGTTGACCAGGACGAAGGAAGACAGCATGTTCAATATTGAGCACACATTACAGCCTGGCACCAACCGTGACGGTACAAAGGTCAGACTTTTGAGGGCAAAGGATAACTTGGAGGACTTGAGGATGCAAGCCTACTGGATGTCGGGAGGAGACGGCTTTGAGTGGGTCGAGCCCGACCAAGACCCTGCGGAGCTTCTTTGGAAAGAGCACTTGGATCAGTACAACAAGCCAACCTTAGGTAATCAACAGAGGAACATGATAGAGGAAAAGTTGGATCTCGAAGCTGAAAATTGAGGTTTAGTAGATGTGTGGTATCTGTAAATGTATATATATTTGAAGAAACGTCTTAATGCTTCGGAATGTAAATTAGACTTATCCTGGCCCAAGAGCAGAAGACGAGTGAAATGGAGGTTGAGGTGGGCTCTTGAAAGGAAAGTAGAGCTCTGAGGTAGCGTGGAGCCTTCCCAGAGATATCAAACCTCCACAATTCATAGTTTGCCAACCAAGACATACTTCACAGAGAACCGCCAACCAACGAAAACTACCAACAAACACACTCCCCTACATGCAAATATTCTCTCATTATTGTCTATACATCTATGCTATTTTGATTCCTGGTCATCCTCCGAGGTATACGTCTGATACAGCGGAATGAGGCGCAAATCAGTCTGGGTGTCCCTCATGAGCTCAATCCAAGGATCGAATCTGGACCATACCAAGTCGAGGTCTTCGTCGGACTCGAGATCCATGAGACTACCGAGGACAATGGGTGCCTTGAGGTAGTCGGGGTTGACGAACGGCGACTTGTCCTCCAAGATCAAATCGATGCGTTCTGCCTTGTTGAGTTCTGTGACAGAAGAAAGGTCCTTTTCAAGGAGCGTCTTTGCTCTCTTTCTGTTGATTTGCTTGATATACTCATACACCTCAAAGTACGCAGAGGTGGAGTCGTTGGTGAATTTGGTTGTCTTGCCATCAATGTCCACTACAATGGTGTTTGTGGGATCCTGCTTGTTCTTCTTGGACGACAGGCTCAAGAGTTTCTGCTGGTGCCAGACGGCGTCGCTGTTGGCAAGCAGCTGGTTGTACTTTCTTGATTTTTCGATCCATTGGTCCAAGTGCATTGGACGGTATGTGTCGTATGCCCCGAACCAAGTGCTGGGCATCTCGCCCCTCAACTTGGCAAGGGTCCTATAGCTGCGGGACTCTTCGACCCACGGATCATATGCTAACGTCAACCGCAACATCTCCAAGCCGGACCCAAAGATCAAGGCGGTGCCACTCAAAAACGGAACCATTGCCTTTGGAATTGTGCCTTTGGGTTTTTGGTAGTGGGGTGGTATGCCTGGTCGTCTCAAGATCAACCGGCCCTTGGTGAAGAAGTACGTTCCGATTGCAAATTGCAACCCTGTCATGAACCAGAGTCCTGGCTTGTAATCTGAGGCAGGAGTCAACGGTCCCCAGAATAGCCCTATCGACGGGTTCTCGGGCAACGTGTCCCGGATCATATGATAAAGATTCCACACAGACGACTCAGAGTCAATCGGCTTGCCATTCAGCGACGAATTAGATTCATTGCCCCTGCCATTGTCTCCGGGCGGAGGAATAAATACACCCATGCTTGTTTGGTTCTTTGGTAAGAGGAGAAAAAATTGTAATCACGTGTAATAGTCACAAGAGGTAATCCCAGGGACCAGAAGAGGGGAGGAGATAGCGATGGGAGAGAGCGATGGGAACGAGCAGCTGGGGTTGCTCATCATGAGGAAGTTGAGGTGGAAGTATCTGTTGGACTGTGAGTTGACGATTTGGGTCTTCTCGTCTGTCGCTGCTGCCGACTCAAGAAACGGCTCGATATCTGGGGAACTGCGTCAAGTGGGAGATATACGAGGGAGGTGGGAGGAGTCCAGCCTCATGTGCTGTGATGGTCTTTGTGTTGGGGAAGCTCTAGGGACTGAAATTGTTCTTAGACAAGTTCTATAATGACTGTCCTCTGCGTACCACTTGATGACATCTACACATGCTGTGAGTGGCAGAGCTGCAACGAATACGTCAAATACGCCAAAAGCAGCCATACACCTGCTGCAGAAGCAGCACGTCAACCAAAGGCTCGATCCAGTGAAGAGTAGGGGCTTCAACAGCGTCACTTCAACCACACTCACCACTACACCCACCACTACACCCAACACACTCTCTACGGCACAGTCCACCTGCCCGTTAAGTCCATGTCAGCTCACTTCAATTCGTCTGCCACATTCAAAACACAGGCAAGAGCACCACCAATCTGAAGCACATTCCACTAGGTACACCCTTTATGGTTCTACCTCACCAACTATCTCCCAACCCTACAAGTGGTAATTTCAACAACTTTCCTTAAAACTACTTATGATGAACTACTTTTCAGCGTACAAGCTTTCCTTCAAATCAATACCCAACTCTTGTCTAATGTCCTTCAATTCTTCCAAGTAGGCTTCGTATTGTTGGTTGTTTTCAACCTTGTGCTTCAAAGCTTCGAAGGTTCTGACGGCGGTTGGGTAGTCGTTGACTCTTCTACAAGCTTGCAAGGCCTTTTCAATGACAGATGGAGCTGGAACCAAATCGTAAGAGAAACAGTTGTTCAAGATTCTTTGGACTTCAAACAAATCGTAAGCTTCTTCGAATTCCTTTTCGTATCTATAGTATGGTTAGTAGGTGGTTGACAGGATGGGTTGGTGACAGGACTAGTGACGGGCCGGCGGTTACAGGGCCAGATCTGAAGTGCCTAACTTTGGCGAGACCAGCTCTTCCTAGCTCTCAGGCCAGCTCTGTAGCTCTCACATTCAGCTAATCCCCACTTAATGTCTTTTATACATACCTAACGGTGAATTCTTCAAAGGTTTCTTCGTGGTGACCAGAGTAGTTTCTGATTTGGTAGGTTGGTCTAGCAACGGCATTGACCCTGGTCATGGCAGCCATTCTTGGAGCAGCAACTCTGGCTCTCAAGGCGGAACGGATGGTGGATGCAAACATGTTAGAACGTCGTGGTGGTGGTTTAACAAGGTAAATGTTTTTTTTACAACTACTCAGATTGGACCTTTTGATGGCCTGAAAAAATGAGAGGGTAGTGCGGCTACCGTTCGAGTATCGAGAGAGCGTTAGGCTGGGCAGCGGAGGGAGGGCCCCGGGGCCCGCCTAGGCGCCGTAGCAAGACGGGGCCAGCTGGAGGGGGTCCCGGGACGTGTGGCGGGGGCTACGGGTCGGTCAATTCTGCTTAACATGTCCATTCATAGTCTTTCTACATAACTAGATTTATTTTGATTGTCCAATAGGACGGCGAGAAATTTGGGTAAAAGTGGTGCGATGTGAAAAGTCAGGTGATCCAGCTCATTCGGGCTTTTTATGGAACCGTTTCGAGAGGTGGGGGCTCTTCTTCCTCGGTGGGCCGCCGCCCTTGTTCTTGTAGTCCTGGGAGGCGGTGTAGGGGGAGGTGGTGCCACTGCCGGGGAGGGCGAGGGAGCCACTGGTCCCCCCAGTGGTCCCGCCAGCGCCCGCTCCCGGTGCTTTTCGCAGCAACTTCTTCTTCTGGCTGCCCGAGTAGTGGTGGCTGGTGCTGTTCAAGTTGATGGGCTTCCAGATGGGCAACTGCTTGATGTCCACCTTCAACTTGGTGGAGGCAGAGGAGCAGGAGGAGTTGGCGGTGGCGGAAGAGGACGAGGACGAGGTGCACGAGACGTTGTCGTTGATGTGGCGGGCGTGGTCCTCCACGGGCAACTTGATGACGAGCTGGACCCACAGCTTGTGGCCCTTGGAGTTGACCTTGAGCGAGTTTGTGGGCTCCTTGATGAACATGTAGCCCGAGTTGTTCCTCTTGTAGAAGGTGGAGCAGTAGTCCTCCGAGTACTTGCTCTTGAACTCGCCACTGTTGAGGAGGGTATTGTTGAAGAGGTCCTTCTTGGACTTGGCATTGGTGTGGTTTTTGGGGAAGTTGACGGCGATCAGAGGGGTCTCTGGAGAATTAGATAATGAGCTTGTCGATGAGGTGGATGAAGTGGATGAAGTAGACACATGTGATGCCGAGGAGGACACTGATGCTGATGCTGAAGATGATGGTGCAGACGAAACCGGGTCCGATGAGCCCCAGTCCAAAGCTGGAGGCTTGCCTTCGTAATTGTACTTTTCTGTGAAGATGGCCTTGTGGCAGGGGGGTCTAACATTTGCTTTTAATACTCTATTTGTTGGAACGAACGAAGGGTTGTTGACTCGTTTAGCGTAAATGTTCTGCTTTGGGGCGGCGTAATCGTCGTCCAAGTCTCTCTGGATGCTCTTGTTGATGAGGTCCTCCAAATTTCCAACCAATTTGGGGTTTGCCTTGGTGCCGTCGTTCCAGATGGAGTTGAGGGACGGGGTAACTGAGCCGCTGGCCACGGCCGGCGGGGTCTTGGCCACCAAGATGGAGTCGAACAAGGAGGAGGAGGAGGGCGGCGGGGAGGTGATGGAGATCATGGTGGAGTTGGCCGAGGAGCCGGAGCTGGCGGCAGACAGCATCTTGGGGGCCGCCGGCTTGAAGTTGAAGTTCTTGAACGAGTCCCACTCGTAGTCGTCGTTGTTGAAGAACTTGGACGAGGTGTGGGGCGTGGGGTAGTTGTTGCTCAAGGACCCGATCAAGGGCGAGCTGTGCCGCTTGGCAGTCCTGCTGCTGCTGCTGGCGGCAATGGCGCCCGAGCTGGCCATGCCCAACATCACGTCCGAGAGGCCCACCATGGGGTCCTCGAACTCGTTGGCGTTGGGCGTGCAGTTGACGCTAGTAGATCGACTACTAGGAAAGAAGTTGGACGTCTTGCGCTGGCTGGAGAAGGGCGACGACCCTGTCGACGGCGTGCTGCCCGCCGCCGCTTGGCTGGCGCTCCCGTGGCTGTGGGCACCACCTTGGTGGCTCGCAGGGCCGTGCTGGCCCGCGTCGCCGCGGCCTCCTCCTCCGCCGGCAAACATCCCAGAGCTAGCCTGCCCCATTGGAGAGGATGACGACAACAAATCGATTCCAAACATCTTCTGTCGGGAACCGCAATACTAGGCGGGTCGTTTCTAGTAACGTGTATTTCCTCGTAATGATGAGAGAAAAATTTACAAACAATTTAATTTTTGATACACCGGGGGAGCGGACTTGGCGGGTGATCGCTGGGGAGGGCTACAAACGTCGCTTAGACGACCCAAACCACCCACAATGGTCTCGCCCAGCGTGTACCACACTCCCTGCGGGCCCCAGACCCGCTTTCCTGGACTTTCCTGGCCCCCCTCGGCCACACGCTGGGGGACCCCGGACCTCGTCCTGATCGGATTGGGACCTGCAGCCAATTTCGAAGTCCTCTAATCTACCCCGTCACGTGCGCCCGTCTGTTTTTGTTTTTTTTCTTGGGATGGTTATCCGGCGCACGTGACCCTTTTTTTTGCTGGCACGCTCCCAGGAGCACTCTCACGGGAAATTAAATTTGTCATCCATTACATAAAGCATACCTGGAGAAGCTTTTCCACAGTAGTAGCAGCACAAGCAAGTACCATGAATTCATCGTTTTCATCGTGGCTGTCGGACAAGGGCGATGGCACGACACATCTCCACCTGCAGCAGTTGCACGGGCAACAGACACATGCGCAGCAGGCCCACCAGCAGGCCCAGCAGCAACAACAAGCCACACAGGGCCTGCTGGGCGGAGGATCAGGTGCCGGCGGCGCTGGCGGGCCGGAGGACAAGTTCGACCCTTCGTTTGCTCGAGATGACCACGACGCACTGGATGCCTTCCCGTCATCGGTAGTGGACGAGGTGGCTGCTGCGGCCGTGGTGGCCCAGCAGAAGAGAGGCCACCACCACCACCTCCACGACGAGGACGACGAGGACATTGAGCAGGACAAGAAGTCGCTCGCAGCCCTCAGCGGGCCCAGGGGCGCCTTGACAGACATTGGCGGCTTGCTGCGTGGCGGGCCTGCCGGTGTCCACAAGCAATTGAGCAACACCAAGAGGGCCTTGCAGAACAGAAAGGCCCAGCGTGCCTTCAGACAGAGAAAGGACAAGTACGTCAAGGACTTGGAGATGAAGTCCCAAGAGGTCGACCACTTGAAGCAGACCATCGAGGAGTTGAGAAACGAAAACATGCAATTGAGAGACTACACCTTGGCCTTGCAGTCCAGAGTCATCGAGTTGTCTCCTCCCAACATGCAGAACCCCTCCGGCGCCAATGGCAGCGCTTCCTCCACCAGTGCCATCGACGCTGCTAGTGGTGTACCCACCCCGCCAGCGGTCTTTAATGGCAAGTTTAGTGACAAGTGAGTCGTACTTTGTATTTTTGTATATTATGTATAGTTGGATTAGGTTTATATTGAATTGAGACAATTCAAGAAATGGGACAAGAGCGTACACTTTGGCCGCAAGGGCGCCACCAGGGCGCCGCCAGGGCGAAGTGATCGAAGATAGTTAGACGGAGGCTGGGAAATAGGATGTGGTTGAGACGGTTAGTGTTGCAGCCAATGGATAAAATAGCCTGCGCAAAGACAATGTGCAGCCAGTGCAAGTATTGTATCAAACCATTTGAACTATCCAATGGTATGTGATGGCCATTTTAACTATCCAATGGTATGTAATTGCCATTTTAACTATCCAATGGTGTGTGATGGCCATTTAACTATCCAATGGTATGTAATGGCCATTTTAACTATCCAATGGTATGTATGGCCATTCTAATCAGCCAATGGAAGGTTTTGCAGTCACTAGCGAGCAACCACCGTTAAACGACCGTTGCAGCGAGCGTTAACCTCCGTTGAGCAAGCGTTGGACCAGTGTTAAAGCAACGTTGCCACTTCTATTGCAACCGCTTGCAACGACAGTGCAACCACCGTTAAACCACCAATTAACGACAGTGCAACCACCCTGAAACCACCTTGCAACCACCCTGCAACCACCAACCACTGAATCACATCCCTCTAGACTATTCACTGCCAAAACTCCATCCTCACTCACATTGCATAACCCACCATTCAAACTCCAAAAGACCCCCCTCTACTTGCAAACTTGACCATATTCTGGGTAATCTCTGGTAACAAATGATCGAGGTTCTCATACGGAAGATCGTCAAAGGAATCATCGAAATAACTGAACACAATGTTCATTCCTCCCTTGGGAGTGGATATGAGACTGATGATGAACTCACTTACCGAAGGCGGAACATCCTGGGTAAAGTTGATATCCTTGAGCAACGGATGGGACACCATGCCCAAGTTGGACATTTTGGTGGAGTCTGTTCGAGGTTTGCCCAAAGTGCCGCCAAAGAAAGCGTCTTGGTCACCCAAAGGATCTGCCCGGGTGCTATCGTAGAAAGCCTTGGAGGCGTTGAGGAGCCTTGTGTTGTTGACAGTCTCCTGTAGACCGTGCTGGATCTCTCTGACTGTGTCCCAGGAGAAATCTGTAATGGGAGGGAGTCTGTAGCACAAACCAGAAAAGGCCATTGTTGCAACTATTCTGCGTCCTGGGACCTGAGCTGAAGGTGGAACGAACCTTCTCATGCTGACGGTGGGTCTATGGGACGTGTGGTGGTGTGGCCCAAAAATGGGCTGCAAAGTGTAGGCCATGACCGCCTCGACGTAGCAGGTGATGGTGACCTTTTCCCGGCGGCACCTGTTGAGGATGGTCTGCACGTCCGGGGCGGCAATGTTTGCGGTTTTGAAGGCGACAGAGGGATGGAACTGGCTGGTTCGTCTGCCTGGCCAGAGCGGGAGATTGTCTGGGAACACCTTGTCAAAGTAGCGGGGGTCGCCATGGGTGTAGTCCAATGAGTCATCGTCCATGTAGATGTCGTAGGGGTCGGGCAAACCGTGGACAATGTAAGGTTTGTCGTGGGCAAAGTTAAAAAGCACTGCGGTCCGGTCGATTTGCTGGGGCACCTCGTATCCGTAGACCTCAGAGGGTATGTCCTTGCCCCAGAGCTTAATCTTATCGGCCACCAACTCATGAAACGAGACCCCCGAAAGACCGTCTGCCACCGTGTGCTCAAACGAGGCCACCAAGGTGTCGGGCCCCAACAAGAATATACGAAAAAGGGGTTTCTGGACGTCGTGGTCAAACACCATGGCCATGGCTTTTTTCATGAAGGACTCGTTCATCAAGCCGCCGTCGAGGTAGTCGGCGGGGTCCCACTCGTGGAAGACGTCGCCAAACGTCACCTGGTCCAATGGCCGGATCACGTAGGCGCCCACGGCGGCATCCCTAAAGACATTGCACGCATACATGTGGTACTCGACCACCACCAGCCGGATGGCGGCATACAAGAGGCGCCTGGTCAAGTGCACGTCGTAGCGGCAACACACCTGGAAGTTGCGGTAAAAGCGGTGGAGGTTGCGGCAACGATTGTAGTTCTCGGTGGGGCTGATGGCACGAGTGTAGACTACCATGGCTGGATCACACAGGGTGTTGTTCGTATGTTAAAGGGCTGTTGCAGAAAGTTAGCAGCCTTTTTCTTTTTTATTTGCAACTTTTGGCAATTTGGCCCAAGGGGCGGTCTGGAATTTACGAGGAGGGCTGGCGGGATTCCGTTGCCGAGCTCCGCAGGCGGTCCCGGCTGCAAAAGTCTTGCAAGGCCAGACCCCAATGGGCCCCGGGACCAAGGGCCTGGCTAGCGCATCGATTGTTGGGCTAGCTCCGTCAGCTTGGCATGTTGAGCAATAGCCCGATTTTGTTGCAACCACAATTACAATCACAATCACAATGACAAGTGCCCTTCAAAGGGCTTTTGAAGGGTCAAGCACGGAATAATGCCGTGCGTCTTCCCACACCACGGCAGCAACCATGGCAACACGCAACACGGAGAACAGGCCCTTTGTATCCGAGCTTACAAATAGCACGTTTTTCGCCAGAGACTGCCGCCAGTGCTGGGCAGAGGGAGCTCGTAATGCGATGGGATTCCGAAACAGCCGTGTAGTGCAACAGAGATCCATTTTCCGATTGCCGTGAGGAAAACGACCATTTAGTAGGAGCTGCGTCTGCCAGCTGGATACGGACAAACAGCTTTGTCTCACGTACACCCAAGGGCGTTCTTGCAATTATAATTCGAGCCCAGATGCTGGGGCCGCCATTGTGTGGGCCCGAGTCACGATGAGTCAGGCACCGCTGCTAAAGGCCCGTGGCAGCGGTGAGGTCTGCTCGGGTTCAATATCCCAAAACGAACGCCCTGCCCTATACCGGAGATTATGAGCCCTTGCACGACAACCACGACGACTAATCTCGGAATTCTCCACGGGACGGCTGGAGGGGGGGGGACACATTTTTTCTGCTGGCGCCGAAGTGTTGCAGTATGGGTTTTTCAGTGTCCCTAACTAAGGCAGTGCTAAGTTTAGGCAGGCGATATTGCAGGGCATGGAGGGTGCCAAGATTCTTGCGGCGTTCAGAGAAGCAGCAGGCAAGATAAGTCCGTGCTGGCGGGTAATCTGGCGGGTGCCACATGAAACCTCCGGGCACGCCGCTTGGGTCCGGAATATGGATCTGACACACTCCCGCTGGGGGGACTGCAATGTGGATCTGACACACTCCCGCTTGGCATGCCCTTGGCCTGGCAATTGTGAAACCAGACCCGGTTTGAGATAATGTTATGAGCTCGACCATGTGGCATCACATATTTCCAGAAACAGCCACACACACAGACACAAGTGGACACAAGTGGGCACAGACACAACCAGACATGCCTGAGGTATGCAAGACGCAGAGGGAAGGCACAAACCGGGAGTTGTCTTCTAGCGAAAGTCTATCGGGGCAGGATCAGGCCCCAGCGAACACCGCATCGGGTGGGTGCCTCTCTTCTTTTCGCTGCTACACAGTTGCAAAAATGTGCTGCCGATCTACGGCACCAACGCCAGGGAAAAAAAAATTACCCCAAGCAGAAGGAGCCTGGGGGCATGGCCAGAAGGGCGCCGGAAAGTGGGTCGGAAACAGCCGCCAGATCCCGACATGCTCCTGACAGCTCACAAACTTCCGACACAAATCTGCCAATGAAAGGCATTATGAGGAGAACGGCACCTGTCCAACCTGCAAAGGCGATACCTCTGCGGCCTTTATTTTTTTTCGATTTTTCATAACCTGCAATTCACTTGGGCCGTGCTGCCAGAAAAGCTGACGCACGCTTACCTCAGCAGCCGGAAAGCCTTAGATTCGTATGAGGCACTGCAAAGTTATAAAAGGCAGCAAAATCGCCTCTCTGGAGCAGGCCCACCAAGCTAGTACCAAGGGGATATATAACCAGGGTTAGATTCGAGAGGACCCATCATGCTATGAACGACAACAACTTTCACATCGATCTGTTTGGCGGGTTTCTCCAGCAGTTGGAGGATCGCCAGTATTCCGACGTGATTGAAATCAGCCAGGAAGCACCGCCGCCCAAGGACGAGGGGGAGGCTATGGACCCGTCTGGCGACAAGAGCCACGGGCACGGGCACGGGCACGTTCCCCGGCACCGTCACCACCGCCCCAACCACCACGCTATAGCGACAGACGCCCAGCACGACCACACCAAGCACTTCATGGCCAACGTACTCCCGCCCATGCACACACACATGCATCCTCTGGTTGTGCACTTTCCACTCACACACACCATGGCGCCCGACAAGTCGGCGGGCATCCTCCAGTACCCCGAGCCGGCGCAGGCCCCGGTGCCGCCGCCGTCTGCCGCCGTGCTCGACTACTACGACGACGACGACGACAACCCCATTGTGCCCGGCCTCTTTCCACGCATGAACATACAGGACGATGAGCAGTTTGCCAAGCCGGACGTGCTACCCTTGAACCCGTCCTACGTGCTGAAGTAGGCGCTCTGGAAGAGCGTGCCAGCCCGTCGGGCTCCGACGCCTCCTCACACATCACTTTGCATATGGGCCTGAAAATTAGGTGACTCTGCTCGGCCCCCACTTCCCCCCATCCTATTTATCGAGTGTACTGGTACATTCATGACGATTTACGATTGTAATACTAATAAATCTAATCTTGTGTTTGGCTGTAGTTTTGGCGCCGCCTGTAGCGCCCTCTTTGCGTGCTCCCCCAATGCGTGCCCCCACTGCTTATCGTTCTACCGGTCTCTGGCTGCACAAAGCCCGCTCTGCACATGGACGTACAAATAGGGGGGGTCCTGGCTCGACCTCCGTAGCTGCGCAACAGCCTTCTTGGCACAACGGCCATTTACGAGCGGGTGTCTCGTACAGCGCCCACCCGGCGGCACCGTTGCCAGGCGCCTCTGCCCTGGGCCTGGGGGCTCTCCTCGAGTTGCTGCCCCGGCCCCTGCTCCTCCTCCTCCTCCTCCGTGTGTTGCCCCCCCTTCTCTCCTAATCAGCACCGTACCTTAGTGAAGGCTTTTTTTGCATGCGCTACCAACAATGGCTGCGAGACGTAAATGCCTTACGAGAGGCGATTGTGCTGGGGGGCTGTTCGGCGTTGCAGAAGCTGTGCCAGGCCACTATCACCGAGCCTGTCATGTGCGTAATCTCTGCACGGCTTTGCAACGGTTGCACGGGCCACCCAGCGGGCCCCCTTATGTCCGTTCCAGTCGCTTGGTCCCATCATTTAGGTTTGCCTCATGGTTTTCCTGACTTCCGTTTTGGGATGATAAGCCCTCCGCATCGAGCAACAGCCCTACCGCCGCCTCCACGCGCCTGTGGGGGACACAGTGTGTCCAGAACGCTCCCAACATGCCACCGTCCCGGTCCTCCCAGGGGCCTGCCCGAGTCTGGACCTCTGCCACGTTTCTTGTTCGGACTCAAAGTCGGTGTTCCAGAGCCACACATGTCTCCTCCCCCTCTGTGTCTTTTACGATGACCACCCCCTCGCCGCCCAACCTGTCTAGTCGTGCCAAGGGAAATCATCCTCTGCTTCAATGGGCCAGGTGGCGTCCCAGATTGGAGCTTGTACATACGAGCTTCACGGACAATCAGATCACGCTGGACGGAGACAATACACCACAGCTGCCCCAACAGGCACTCCTCACGCCAGAGGGGAGCCGTCACCAGCAGTCGGATCCAACGGCACGCCCGCTGCTGTGCGCCGTGGCTCTTTTTCACCTGCTTGCACTCTGGCACCCTCCGGACTTAACCTGGGGTTCCAAAAGAACCTTCCACAGAAGTTCCAGTACCTGCTCAACCAGCCCGCCCAGGTGCCAGAGGGTGTCACTTGCGCAGCTCAGTGTTGCTGCCAAGACCACCCGTGTCCTCTGGCGTCCACCCGTCGTGCCATTTAGTTTTTGCAGCCGTTCTGCCCCTTGTGCTATCTGCTGCCAGCCCTCCAAAAGTGTTGGAGAGGGCCATAAGGGGAGTGGATCTTGCAACGTCAAGCGTGAACGGTTATGGTTGTAGATGTGATTGCAGGTGTTGCAGATGTCAGGTGTGTTTCCATGTTTCTCAGTAGCGCTGATTATTCCTACTGTCGGTCGACCTTTGATGTGGGGCACCCAACTCTGTAAACCTTTCTGAATGCTCTGAATGCTCTTAAAGGGGAATACTATGAAAGGGGAATACTATGAAAGGGGAATACTTTGAAAGGGGAATGCTCTGAAAGGAATGGTATGTCCATCAGAATTGCACCTTTGTACAAAACGTACAGTGTTGCAGCCAGTGTTCTCTAGACCCCCTTGGCAGTTTCACCTTCAGCGTCTAGACCACTCAAGAAGGCTCTATCCAAGAAACCCCAACAAGAAGCAGGCAATCCGTGTCGTTAGACTTCACCCTCTGGTCCTTTTTGCATTCTCCTCCATTCAAAGCTAGGCAGCTTCAAAATAGCTAGGCAACCCCAAAACAAGCGCCTAGAAGTCTTCCTGGCACCAAACACATCTCTATCATTGTCCACCCAAGAGTACAACCAAACGCCCCAGCCAATCCGACCCTTACCCTGCTGGTCTTGTCTTTGCAGCTTCCAATCTGATTTTACCTGACCACACAAAACCGCTCCTAAATCGTAATAAAGCATCCTCCAACAACCAGAAACACCTCCAGCACTGTCAACCCAAGAGTACAACCAAAACGCCAACCCTTCCCCTGCTCTCGTCTTTTGCAGCTTCCAATCTTCTTCCTGACCGTACAAATTTCGGTCCAAAAGCAAAAACAACCACCTCCCAACACCAAACACACCTCCAGTACTGTCCACCCAAGAGTACAACCAAAACGCCCCAGCCAATCCGTCACTTCCCCTGCTACTCTCGTCTTTTGCAGCCTCTCCAATCTGCTTCCATGTAACCACACAAAAAACCCTCCAAAAGCAAAAATAACCACCTTGTAGCACCAAACACACCACCGGCACTCTCCACCTCTCCACCCACCCACCGTAGACCTCCAACCTCTCTCTCAATCCAACCGTCCCAGCTCCACTCTGAACCTGTGAGTACATCTCAGACCACCCGCGTTGCTGACATCCTCAAGAAAAAAATTTCAAGCGAACACCAACCTAACCAGACCATGCTCCGCTGCAACGCTATTCGTGTGTTCCACAGAGCCCAGAGCACCTCGAGCCCAGCTGCCAAGGGTGCATGGAGCGAATTCAAGCACAGATCCAGCTCTCTTGCCGTGGACGCCACCTTGAAACCTTCGCTTTTCGGGGAATCATTGCCTGCTTCCATCCAGAACGAGGGCCAGAGATCGGTGTACCACTCGCCAGTTGCCATCAACGACGCTTTCCAAGCTGCCTATGAGTACCTCCAGAAAGATGCATCCGACAAATATCAACAAGTTGAAGAGTTGAAAAAGTCCAAGGCCGACCAAGCCAAGATTGAAAAGCTCTTGGTCGAAGCTGAAAAATACAACCCAGAGGTCTTGTACAACGTCGAGTTCGGCGGCGTCGACAAGATCGACATGTCCCAGCCCGTTTATAGAGACTTGGCCCACAAGAAGTGGCAGCTGAGAGACTTGATGATCACCATGCAGAGATTAGAGCAGTTACATGTGATACCAGACACCATGCCCACTTTGGAACCAAAGGCCCACATCCAGGTCAAGTTCCCTCACAACACCAACAAGCAGTTCAGTGACTGGGTCCAGCCAGGTGAAGTCATGCCTGGTTTTGCCGTCAGCAGACCTCCTACCATCAAGGTTCAAGAATTCGAAGAAGTTGGAGAAAACCAATTATACACCGCCATCTTGGTCAACCCCGACACCCCAGACTTGAGGAGAAACTCCTACAGAACCCAGCTTCACTACGGCTTGGCCAACGTCAAGTTGTCCAACGTCGACAACACCATTGACACCTCCAAGTTGTTGGAAAACCAAGACGCATACACCTTTTCTGATTACCTTCCTTTAACTCCAGAAAAGAACGTCCCATCTCAAAGAGCTTGTTTGTGGGTCTTCAGACAAGCCGGTGAGATCTCCCCTGCCGACATCAACTCCAAAAACTTTGATATTAGACAGTTTGCTGCCGAACACGGCTTGACTGCCGTTGGTGCTCACGTTTGGAGACAAGCCTTCGACAGAAGTGTAAATAGTATTAGAGAAGAATACGGTCTTAAGAAGGGCCGTGTTTTCCAAAGGGTTCGTGGTGTGTCTCCTCTCAAGGTTTAATGTAAATAGCAATTGTGAAAGCAAGTCCAACGAAGTATACTGTAAGGTTAGAGTGCTACAAAGGATATCGGAAATGCCACGCTACCAAGAAGCTCCGTAGTGGAGATTGTAAATCAACACCTGTTCTAGAATCGCTGATACCGCAACAGTTAGTCAGCTGTTAACAGCTTGGCAACAACCAAATCGGCACTCGACGCTGAAACATTCGTCTAGTGCCACTCAACTTAAAAGCTGATTAGCCTCGAGCTTATCGAAAGCTTTGACATCAAAACATTGCTTGAGGCTTCTCGTCTCGGCCACATCGGAATGTGGTTGTCTCAAGTGTATTCTTTAAACCTTTTTGGTTGATGGTGTGGATGAGAACAACTGTAGCCACTAACGTTCCAGTCTCCTTCCTCTAGCTGACATAACAATCGTGGTAGTAGTCTCTTATGTGGCAGATGGTATAGATAATGACTGTAGCTACCTAACTGCAACTCAAAGTTTAGTCGACTTGGCCCCAAACGTCTCTCGAGGCGGAACATCACTCAATCCCAGACCCTTCATAAACGGTAGTAGGGAACGAGTCTCGCTTCTCCACATTCCTTGAATCACAGCCGGATCAACTCGCAAAGCCGTATGCAAATAAGGTCTGCCGACGGGTATATGCATTAACCTTTAAGTCGTCTAATCTCGAAATCTATTAATAAACTCCGGGGCCGGAGGTGTCGAGTTTGGGTTCAAATTGTCGCTACCTTGCATTCATGAGTGATAGAGGTCACTTCAAACTTATAATAACCTTGCAATTGAAGTCAAAATTGTTCATTTCGGCCACACAGAATGTCTTTTATCAAATGGTACCCAAAGGCACTGGCAAGCTGAAATCTGGGGACCAATCTCGAAAGCAAGACTAGTTTTGTCAAGAGCGACAAACTGTTGCAGCCCGTGTCAGGCAAATTAAGGCTCAATTAGGCATTTCCAGCTTTCAAATGTGTATTGGGTTGACGATTTCTAATGTGCTGGAGTGAAATGTGGGGCAAACTGGTTGGGTGTCAGGTCATTGTGGAAATTCTGGGTTAGAGCTTTGTATCTCTCTGCCAACCACTTTACTTTCGTCAATAGAAGACGTCTTTCCTCCGGTCAACACAATCATAACACTTCTGCTGGGTAGATATGCGGTACATTTGCTGTGACATCTGACATTCAAAGCAGCACCCAAAAAATCGCCATTGACATAACCCTCTGGTTTTGATTCTTCTATCGAGAGCTACTCAAAACCGTCAATTCTACTACTTTTTTCCAATTCCACTTTCATGTGGACAATAATAAGCACTCACAGTGAGATGTTGCTGGGATATCTCACTTGAACATTCTCCAGTTATATGGGGGAGTATTACCACGCGAATGTCCATTTCCACGCAGCATTGGTAATGAACAGCAGCAGAAGACTCTAGAAAAGCAGAAAACACCTTTTGATATCATACCTGCTTTTGCATTGCATTGTTTGGTGTCTATCTAGTCTCTTGTCACTGAGCTAAAGCTGTTGCAGCCTATACCACTATATTCGTAAAATATTGCCAAATTTCTTCTGAATTTCTCCTCTAGACCCATTTCCCACAACGTCTTAGATACATTCGGCTGTTTTCCTCTTTTTCCGATCACCTCCCACTACTATTTCGCAATTGGCAATCCTTGTTGTACGGAGATTGCAAATACTTGATTTGCTTTTCTCGCTGCAAAAATCAAAACCTTATGGACATCGAAGCCTTACGAACTCGACTTCTATCACCAAACAGCAGTGCCTGGAATGGGGAGAGCCCACTCCAGATGTCGAGCAAGCTCGACTCATCGCTCAAGAAAAACACTGCATTCATCAAAAAGGTCAAGGTTGCAATCACAGCAGATCAGTATCAACTGATTCTAAAGGACATTACAAGTCTATCATTGGAGAAGTATCTCAGCGAGATAACAGCCTCTGTGCTGGAGGGGCTCAACAGAGTGACCAAGAATGATGATGTGTATGCCGCCATAGAGGTGGTGTCGCTTCTCCATCAGCGGTTTGGCCAAGAATTCACTCCACACTTGCTAGCACTCATGTTGCATGGACTTGCCCACACATTCACCGAAGACGAGGTGACAAGGATAGTACGCCAGAAGGCCCTTGTCAAGTTGTTTATGGATTTCTATCTTGTTGGCATATTCCGAACCCCGGGAGACTGCCAGAGGGACCAGGTACCAGCGCAGTTTGCAAAGACAACTTCCGGCGATCTGGCCATCATACTACCAGTACTTAAAGAGGTGTTAGCCTTTCAAATCAAACTGGGAAACTCGTTGCTGATTGTTGTATCCTTTTTGAAAAGGTTTAGAAGTTTAATATACGGGGACTCCCCCCTTCTCCGACAAGACGTTCGTGAAGCACTCCAGTCCATCTTCGAGAGATATACTGCGGCAGTGATGGATATTCTAGCCGGCTTATCTACACAACTCAAAAAGGCCCAAGTGTCCAGCAAGAAAGCATCCATCCGAACAGGAAAGATTTTGGAAGAGTACACTTCCAAGTTGGATGAAGCCACCACTCAATACCACAAGTTCTACGAAGCCGCTGTGTATATCAGTGAAGTGACTGGAGTCCAACTACCAAAAGAAGTTATCGAGGAAGATTTCGAGCAAGCAACAACGGTGGAGCTTATAAAGACAAAGAACTTGAATGAAGACGAGTGGGAAGGTGTCTGGGAGGATCTGAAGGAAAGAAACTTTTACATGAAGACCACCACGTTAGAAGAATTGCTAGAATCTCGAAAAGACCAACCAGACTCGAAATCAATTCCAAAGCATCCCGGGGAATTCATGAACGAAATAATAGAGAGTTTGGAGTTGGCCAAAGATACTCTTGAATTGGAAGAACTCTCGCTCCAGTTCCACGACTCTCAACTCAACAACAAAGCCAGTCGAGCTCGTTTCCTTCGTTTCTACACAGAGACCTCCCACATTGGAAACTTCAAATATTACGTCAAGTTCCTTAAGATCAATGAATCAGTGCTATCAGATCTTATCGCAGAAGTGATACAATATCTAGATGCTGGCTTCCGTTCTCAAATTCATTATGACAAGCTCCTGTTCAAAAATATCTACTTTTTTGTGGAAATGATCAAATTTAAGTTGGTTCCTAGCCATATAATCTTTCACAAGATTAGGAGACTCACCTTGAAGTTGAAGGAAACTAACAACTTGGACATTCTTCAAATTTTCTACGAAAATGTCGGCTGTTTCCTTTTGAACGACGCCGATTACAGAGAGCTAATGTTGGAGATGATGGAACTTTTGAAAGAACAACAGAAGTCGTACCATTTGTCCGCCAGTGACAAGTTTTCAATTAACATTTTGTTGAGCTTGCTATTCCCACCAAAGCCCAAGCAAAAGGTTCCTGTTGTCGAAAAGCTGATCGAAGAGCAGTTTGTTTTCAGACTTGTCACAATTGACTTGAATGAAGCAAATTTTGACATCATTAGCGGCATTTTTGCAACCACGGACGTACTTACAAACCCCAAATACGAGTCTGTGTTGTTGGAGTCGTTTCAACGTCCGGATCTCATTAATTATGACAACATCCCGTCGTTGGCAAAGTTGCTTGAGAAGCTGTTACGTGCCGAGTGGTTGGTTTTCCAGACCATAGATACTGTGATAGAAAATGTGACTCGAGGGTTGGAGTTAAACGACTTCCGCTTGAATAGACAAAGAATGGCTGACATCAAGTATGTTGCAGAACTCTACAATGTGCAGCTTCTCGACTTCAAGTTCCTCTTGAGTCTACTTTACAAGATTGTCAATAGTGGACATCCAAACAACCAACCGCTCCCCATGGCCAATGTGGCGGTCGACATGCCCAACAACTACTTTCGGATTCAAATGTGTTGTTTGTTGTTGAAGTCTCTTGTTCGAATTGTACATGAAAGAGCCTCGAAGAAGCTTTCCAAAACCAAGCGCTCTGCTCTCAAGAAGAAGAACAGAAGGAAGCTTCAGCAGTTGTCTGAGTTCTTGGTATACTTCCAATACTATATTTTCTGCAAGAAGACACCTATTCCCGTTGAGGTTGAGTTCCAGGTGAGTGACGTGTTTGCCATATACGGTGATCTTACTAGAGTCAAGAGGTTTGCAGGGTTGAGGGAAACGGTGAAGGCATTGCTGGAAATAGTCAAGGCAAGGGCTGAGAAAGAGACCCAAGCAGCTGAAGAGAAGGAGACTCCACAAGCTGATGGAGATAAGGGTCCTGACGTTGGTGTCGGTGCCGGTCAAGACGGTGGCGAGACCAAACACGGTGACGTTGATGACTTGGAAGAGGCAAGCGACGACGACGACGATGAGGATGACGAGGATGACGAGGATGATGATGAAGAAGAGGATGAAGACGACGAAGCGGACGACGTTGAAGATGAGACTGAGGTAGTTGACGGTCTTGAGGACGAGGATGACGATGCTGGCGATGAAGGCGAAAATGAGGACCAAATTCTTGTCGATGATGACGATGATGACGATGTGAACGATGACGACGATGTGGATGACGATGAAGACGACCAGAACAACAGCAACAGCTCAGGTTCGGACGATTCCGACTTGGAGTCCAGCTCAGACTCGGACTCAGACGCCTCAGACGACTCGGATTCAGACTCGGAGGAGCCGGGCTATGAAGGCTACGTGAGTCTTCGTAAAACAAGGGAGGGCCGTCTCCAAGAAGTCGAAGAGAAGAAGCTTGTGGACGACTTTGAGCGGGACTTCCAAAGACTCATGCTTGAGTCGTACGAAACCAACCGGAATGCAACGGTGACATCCAACGACAGAAGCATGGCCAGCTCCACCATCTTCCAGATTGCCAGCAACAAACAGGCGGCGGCAGCAGCGTCGCCCAACAAACTCACCTTCAGCTTGGTGACCCGAAACGGCAAAAAGCTGAAGGTGAAACAGCTCGAGCTCCCCGACACCAACAAGTTTGCCATGAGTATTTTGAAAGAAAGAGAGAACCAGAAACAACACAAGGAGAAGATCATGTCGTTAGTGGAGAAGATGGACTTGGAATAGAGGGGCCAATAGAGGAGCCTGTAATTTTCTTGTGTTTCATTAGTTGTCGTGGATGGAAGAGAGAAGTTTGGCGTTGCCCTTGGTAGATGAAATAGAGAAGCCTGGGAAGAAGGCCTTCGTTCAGTTGCCGTGGATGGAATAGAAGAACCTACCTTCGATCAGTTGCCCATGAACATGAGAAAACGCTGGAAATTCTGTGGTCCTTGATCAGTTGCTTACTCATTTTCCGCCTAGGTACACTTTTAGCTCAACAACAAACTAGGTGCTCAAACCTCTGCAAGCCCACACACCTGTTGGGCGCATAAAGGCTCGATTAGGCTTTCGGTAACTTTGCATAGGAATGTCTAATTTGTGCATTTTAAACCAGACTCTAGGTAGGACTTTGGGGAAATTGGAGCCATGCAAGACGGATTAAATAACCATGAAACAGCTCATGGATACACCCCAAGAACTCCTTGTTTGTACAACTACGAATCTGCGCGTGCTGGCGTCTAGCCCATGGCCAGAGCCCCCGACCCGTCCGCCTGGCCAGGCCGTCGGTCTTGTATCAATAGCAGCTATACACGTAGACACACAGCTATGTAGGAACCAAAATATGTGCAAACAACAACACCCGCCAGCATGGCAGTACCAGTAGCAAGGCACTTGCCGAGCTGGCAGAAACAATTACAGGGTCATTTCAGACCGAGCTGCATTTCATTTATAATCATTCGACGATTAGTTGCCGTTCATTTTCTCCGACAACTCCAACGCTAGGTGGAAGTCGTTGTGCTCTATGGGGTCGGCTACGTCTGTGTTGCAACGACTGCAACGGCCTGTTTCCACCAACTCGTCCAAGAGCAGTTGCCTCTTGTTCTTCTTGAGTGTCTGGAAGATGTCTCCTGGCTGGGGTTTCCTCTTCGAGCTTGAGTTTGTCCTGGGAGGTGGGCTCCTATGGGGTGACGAGCTTCTTCTAGAAGACAGGCTTGTGGGCTTGTCAGACTTGCCGCCGGTGCTTGCGGAGATGTACTTGTGGAAGGCTTCGTGGATAAGCTTCTGTTTGTCCGTGGGGGTGGGATCTGGTGTGGGAGAGCGGCTCGTGCTGCTTCGTGGCGGCTGTTGTGTCTGTTGCTGTTGCTGCTCAAACTTGGAAAAGGTGTCTCTGATGAGGTCCCTGGTGGAGTGGGAGCCGTCGTCGTGCTTGGGAGCAGCAGCGGGGGCGCCTGGGTGGGCTGGCGGCGACGCTGACTTTGTGTTTTCCTTGTCGTACTTCTCAAACATCCTCTTTATTTCGTCCTTGTCCAACTTGTGCCGAGGCTGCTGGGCCGGAGGGGTCTGTTTGTCGGGTGTGGCCAGCGCATATCCCTCAAACATCTTTGCTATGTAGTCCTTGTCCACTTCCTTGCCCTTGCCGTAGTTGTCGATCAACCCGCCGCTGTTGACTTTGGCGAAGTTGGAGATGTTCAACGACATGTTCATGATGGGCGAGATCTTGATAGACCTGAGAGGAAGGTGGGCCAACTCCTTCAACGGCCGTCCGTTCAACTGCCTCACCTGGCCCTCACATATTTCCCTAAATATGGAAGATCCAGTATTCTCCAACACCGCCCGGAGCTTCTCCAACGACTGCACAATGGGGATCTGGGACTGTTTGGACAGGCGGGCACCAGAAGATAGCGACACATGGACGCTAACTGTCTTGGGTCTGCGCAAAACCCCTCTGTACTCCTGACTTTGCAGCAAGGACATGTTCATGTTCTCGTCGTCCAACTCGATCATGCGGTTGTACAAGTCCCCGGTGAACACCTTCAACCAGTCGTCGACGTCCTGCAAGTTGGAAAGAGGCCGGTTGGACATGAAGTTCTTGCGGGACATCATGGATTTGATGTCAGTTCGGGCAGTGAGGTCTTGCTGGTGGGTTCCTCGCACAATGTGCCACACCTTCTTGGCCAAGTCCTCGTCGTGTAGCTCCTCCGTGAGCATTTCCAACGAGTAGTTGGTCCGGATGTACGTGATGGAGTTCTCCTCGGGTGGGATATCGAACTTTTGCACAATCATGTCGCCAATCTTGCCGCCCATGCCCGAGATGTCTGTCAACTGGAAGTTGGTGAGGAAGGTCTGGGCCAGCAGGCGGAGCACAATGGTCTGGTCGTCGGGTTTCTTGAACCCGGCGGCCAACTTGGCGAGGATCTTGTTGTGGGACACGCCGCCAGACGTGGTGTAGCCCAATTCCTCGTGGATCGCCTTGCGGAGCCCGTACACTATCTCTGACCCAATGAGGATGCACAAGTCGTCCCAGTCCTCTAGCACCACCTCGTTGGTCGCCAGAATGACCTGCCCGTACCACTTGAGGTCGAGCTGGGCCGGGAGAGGAGGTAGCTTGGCGTTTGCGTCGGTTTCGTCCATCAAGTACGGGAAGAGCTCCGTGAGCCTCGCGTACACCAAACGGCCCAAGTCGAGGTAGCTCTCGTCCACACTGGCCTTTTCTATAAAGTCACAACGCTCCAGAAGCACCCGCAAGATCTTGCGGGACTCTCGTCTGTAGGGATCTAGCGATACCTTGTGGTTGGCCTGGGACGGCAAGCCGGGCACGTAGGCCCAGTTGGACTCGCCCCGCTTGAACACGGCGGCGTGTGCAATGATAACCTCCGGGCACTTTTGGAGGGCGGTTTTGATGTTGTCCATACGCCCGATGCCGTACTTCCTGGCGGCGTAGCTCACCGCTATGAGCGACAGCCACTGGGCACACACCACGGGGGCGTCGATGGGGAGGTTGAGTCTGATCTGCTCCACCTGGGCGAAGAAGGCGTTCATGTCGATGAGCGCTATCACCGCCAATGGCAGCTGGTAGCTGGCACGGGCGTCGTTGAGGGCACGTAGATGCTGGTACGTGAATGCCGACGGCCTGGCCCGGACATTGACCGGACAGTGTGTGGGCGGCTGTAGAAGTGACATTTCTCAATCTGTTCAACGCGTCCCGTGACTCGACTTTGGGCCCCACACAAACCTTTCAAGGCCCCCATACGAACCATTCCAAAACAATGCTGGGCCAATGGGAACATCTGATTTGAAGACGACGAGGTTACTTGGAGGTTTCTGCTACCAAAGTAGCCCTCCCATAAAGGGAGAGGCCATCCCCGAACATGGTCAAGGGCCATCCACCAAACATGGGCATCCCAAGACCCACCCACAAAATCTGGGCCAAACATTGCTGGACCTAACATTTGATATTGGAAGGTGGAACAAAGTGGAGGCACCACCAAGCATACCAACGTACCTCCCACCAAGTCCCTCCCACCAACAATCTCCCACCAACAATCTCCCACCAACAAGGCTCCCACCAAACAAGACCCTCCACAAACAAGACCCTCCACAAACCCATCACAAACCCATCCACTACAATGCTGGCGTAATCACCTGATTGTTGGCGGTGGACCACGCTTGTCAGTGAAACTTGCAGCCAATTGTCAGTATTGTCCGATCCAACGATTGTTGGCTGCTCATGTGCTGCAATTTGTTCTGCCATTTGCGGCCATTTGCAGCTGTGGCTAGGAATCACCAGTTCTAGAGCCAGTTCCACGCCAACCAACACAATAACTCCAAAACTCAGGAATGTATGATCTCAACAGAGTGGTGCCACTTGCCACCAGCCCTACGTTATTGTGCGTTGGCACAGAGGTAAACAATGGCATTGCCACGAGTCTATGAGCTAATCGTGCATGAGCCAACAATCACGAGACGCCAGGAACGGCTACCACACAACAGACGAGGGCAGGTCCACCACGGACTGCATATCCCTCGTGTCCTCCCTCTTACGTCACGAACCGGCCCCCCTGCTTCCCCAAGACGATAAGGTATTGTGTGTTTGGGTGCTGCTGTGGCAAGTGCGCTGTCATGCTGCCAGCGTGTACTCTGTGCAGGACCAATGTTGGTACAAAGTAATTGGTTCCGCCACGACGTCAGAAGAGAGGGCAGATGGAGAAGGATGGAGAGAGGTAATTAGAGGGGAGGATTGGGAGGGATTGAGGAGAGGGTTGGTGAGGGGGATCGATGAGAGGGTTTTTGGTGATGTTATCGGTGGAGAAAGATTGAATTTTAAGCATTGAGTAGAGGTATCCATCTTCCAGCCCTCGCTGGGCAGCTATACTATGAGAGCTTTCCATCCCCATGCAAATGGAAAACCCATGACGCAATAGTCAAGTAGATCTTCGATAGGCTATGACGTTTTGTAGCCGTTTATATGAAGATATGCTGTTTGACACAGTAATCAGACGAATAGCCTGCGGTTGCAACCACACAGCCCCCATCAGACAGGGCGTTTCGAATGGTTCTGCGTCAGAGGAGGGTCACCACACCGGAGACCGCGTCCATTCTCCATCGGAATGGCATCCCTTTTGCAATATGGCCTGTTTGAGACGATCGTGGTGGTGATGTCATCACGAGAGGCTCTAGCAGGCCCAAAACGGAAATATCCGTATCAAAGGACCCCAGGTCCGAACAAGGGCACTGAGTGTCACGGGGCTACTACAAGGTGACCCTGGCTCCCAGCGTCGATAGCAGGCAAGTGAAACGGAGTGGATATAGGAGTGACGAGAGGAATGAGGAGAGTGTGATATTAAGGTTTCTGCCCCTCTCCACATTGGGAGTCCCCTCCCAAACTATCCACCACTCGAAAATACACTTGGTAACGTCATAGAGTGACGTACGTGCGGTTCGCTCAGTCCCACAACAATAGTGACTTCACTCCCTGTATCGTTGCAACACAGGCGCCTGTTATGCAGGACGGTGAGGCGAGTGTGGATGCCCGAAAACCACACGGCGAGGCCGCCCGCGGCCGCTGGGAGCTCCGTTCAAGGTGCCATGGGCCTTCCTGTTATGGGATAGTGAGACACGTCACAGAAGCTTCCCGGATGCTCCTCAGAACCAGGTGGAGTGACAGCGTAACCCATGTGGAAATGGTTAGTCGCTGTTATCTTTGTCAGATTTTCTGGGTCGCTTCCGTTTTGAAATGTCAACATTAAAGTTACAGGCGTAGGGTGTGGCAAAGTACAATTACTGCATGCATAATTTTTTACCCGTGGTGCATGACGAGCCCCAAAAAAATCTCTGGGTCGCGAGCCCTGTCGCCATGCATGCACCGGGCTCCAAGGTGGCTACAAAAACCAAAACACCAAGCGAAAGGCCGGGTTTCCAAGAATATTACACAAAAGCGCAAAACACGGCCCCCCGGGCTCGACACCCGATGGTCCCCCAAAATGGAGGCTGTGCCACGGGCATGTCAAAGAGTTGACTCAAGAGCGGTGAACAATCAGACCTCAAAGTATTCGGCATGGAAATTGGCGGAGATTGCAGCACTCAAGGTTTGTGCATCGGAAACGAGGGACTCGGGCCCGCAGGCCACCACCCACCTGTTTTCCACCGGCTGCACGTCCACCAAGGCACGGAGCGTGGGCTTGCCCACCTGGATGTTGTAGTCTGGCGGATACACGCTAGCGTCATCGAGCTTTTGTAATTCCACCCCCTCCTGGTCGCCTAGCAAGCCGTCGGTGGCGGCGTCGTCGCCGCGGCCGGCCCGCTGGCCCCGTCTCTTGCTGGCGGACGCCTTGCCAGTAACGTAGATCAGCGTATGTTGCTTGGGCCATTCCACCTGATGCAAGATGAACAAATCGGCCTCGTTTCGGACAAACCACACCATCTTGGCTCGTATGCCCTTGGCCGTCAAGTATTTCAAAAGCGGCAACCCAAAAGAAATTCCGGACCCCCCCACGAAAATATCCGCTTCTCTAACGGTGTTCAATAAAGCCGGTGGCACCGACGGAAATGGACCCTCCACAATCACTGGGTCGTTCACGCTCAAGTCTCGGGGAAACGTGGTGTTGCCGGCAATAAACGTGAGGCTGTCCGTTTCAGAAACAATGGTGTACGGATGTGTGGGCCTCATCACGGACTTATACCCAGGAACAGAGAGCCTCACATGGGAGCCCGCCAAGGCGACAGGCGAGAAGTTTGCGGGTTTCGAGATCTTGATCACTTGCAACAACGACAAGCTATCGTGCTTGATCTCCTCCACCACAGCCCTGCCCGAAAAGTAGTACCGGTGGACCAACTGGAAGGCCAAGAGCCCGAGAACCACAATGGTCAAGTCCAAGACGCCGGGCCGGGCGTGGAACACAATGGCACACGAAAACAAGCCCACCGTGATGTTGTGGATCAAGTAGAAGACCTGGTAGTGCTCCCTCCTCAACCACCGGATGGAAATGAACAACAAGACAAACAGAAACAAGACCACAACCACCCCGATGAAGTTGTCAATCAAAAACACCTTCTCCACGGTGTCGTCCAAGATCCACTTGGCAAGGAAACCCAACCCGTGGAACAAGGACAAGACCAAGATGATTCTGGCCGTCCACTTGTGGAGCCCAACGCTCTCCAAGTAGTACCCAAAGAAGAAGTTGTACTTGTTGACGGGCCTCAAGGCCAAGGCGATGTTGAAGGGCACCAAGGCAAACGCCATCCGCCCTAGTCTTTTGATCACAGTGGAGTACTGGGTGTCGAAATTGAGCTTGTACTCGGACAACCACCCAAGCACCACCACAAGCGCCGGCACGGTGAGCCACAAGGGGAACCTGGCCAACCAGCGTGTCCACACGTTCGGGGTCGACTTGGTCTCCCACTGGCGGAGGTACAAGTAATGCATCGCCACTCTGCACACGTAGAAGGCAGCCGTGGCGGCCACAATGTAGTAGCCGTACTTCACGTTGGCGTAGTGGAGCAGCTCATCGTGATGATGGTTGGCGTGTCTCTCTTCAAGGGACCTCATTGATGTTTTTGATTACCAGCGAATTCCGAAATCGGCCATTGGCTGCTCACGTAAGCTCACCACTCCACGTCCCAAAAGGTTCGGGCTGGTGAAGCGCTGATTACGTCAGCAAACGCACCGCCGAAGCAGGGTTCCCCGGCGGCAGGAAGGAAGATCCTTTTGTCGATGCGCCGTGTCTAAAATATGACTATTGTTTACGTAAGAATGCAAGGAAGCCAAACTCTGGAGGATAAGCGGGTGTGTATGCTTGGATAGAAGTCCTGAGACCCTTAAAGAAGAATGGGGGGCTGTACCAATGGGCTCTAAATTGACGTGAGATTATCCGCAAAACAGCCACAATGGAACCGGGGTGGGAATTCGTTGGCATAGATGGTTAACGTTTCTAAGCGGCGGGCGGTGTGGTGGATCGGGAATAGAGCCACGCACCCATGTCTGGGGGCCACCGGGATAACTGCTGAGATAGCAGCCGTGTTTGTACAATCGTATTTTGCACGTACCGGGCAGGAGCGAGGGTTTGCAGAATCGTATACGACCAGCTTTGTTGAGCGGCCGGGTTTGTAGAATGGTATACGGCACCGTGAGCCATTTTCTCTGGTTAGAAGTGGCATATGTGAACAACTGATACCCGGTACCAGTGAGTTTGTGCAACGTCTTCCCCTTATGGCTGTTCCAGACCCAGACCAATTACCTGGTTAATTATTTAACTTTAAACGTTGCAGTCGATTAAATGACAACCCTGAGGGATTTTTGGATCACGGCTATGGCCCTAACCATGCGCTGGTCAAACGGGGCATTTTGGTCTTGGCTGCCAGGACGGATCCCGGCTACTTGGTAGTCCGGAGGACACTTATTCCTTGAGCTAAAACAGGCTTTTCCATGTAGCAACCCGCCGGATAGCCGACGCCGAGTGAGCAGGCGAAAAGTTCTCTGACAGCTTGGGGCTTTTTTGGACCCCCGATTTCTCACAGCCTTACACGAATGTCACATCCTTACGGTAACAATCTCGTAACGGCTACGGCATTGTGCCGATAATATCAAACACGAATACCTTTCTAGGAAAGTCTTCGATTTGAAACCTTTCCATTGCTGGAGGGCACAGAAATTCAATTGCACCGTCATGCGCGGGTCAGACCAATTACACAAAACTGTTATTGTATTATTTTTTTAATGCATTTTCCATGCATGAAAAGTAATTATGATTTCAGCTTCCGGCTCGCACTCTGCACAATTATTTCTGCATGGACCATGACATCGATATACCCGGCACCCAAACGGACTTATACGTACTTTTCAATGTGTGACACAAGTGAGGAAGAAAAGGCTATGCCCAATTCTTGCATTATACACGAGATCTGGCTAGCGAGATGGAAATTCTCGTTCATGACCCGCTGGAGCTCCAACAAAAGATTAAACGGCCCACAAACACGGCATAACACTATTGTGCCTCCCTCCTGCCAATGCAACATGTCACGGGTTTATGGCAAGGCGGCCGATTCTGTTGGAGGCCGGCGCGCTTCAAGCGCACCGGAGGGGTGGCGAATTTCAGGTCCGTCCTGTGATTCTCCCGGTTTACTTTCTAGACCAATTCCACGCAGTCACCACGGATATCTCCTCAATCCCAACGGCGTGGCACACACGGGGTGAGAGCCAATGACGGAACCAATATGGGGTGCAATCTCGCTTCGGATTTACACCAAGCAACAATCTCTGGCTCGGCGACACCTCTTCCGCACCCGCTGGGCCCGATCTTGGCTCTTCGATCTCGCGGCCGATTAGAACGTGCCGGAGAGGCAGAAATACAGATGAAAGCCGCCGCTGGTGCTTTTCGGGAATCGCCACAGCAGTCTAAAATTGTTGTATTTCGAAAAAGTGGTGACGGAGCCGTTCCCATGTGATTTTTTTATTTCGATCGACTATAGTGCCGATTTAGCTTTTGAGGATTTGGTCTGAATTTGACAAAGCAAGCGCACTCACGGGTTTACAGGAAACCCCCAAGAAAAAAAAATATGTTACATGCACGATAAACCCGGGAAATTTATGGTCCTCCTTCATAGCCACACGCCTGTTGACGTGTTAGGTCACTCATTTAATGCACACGCAAAAAATATGGATTACGTAGGCAAGCCTTATGTTTTCATTCTTCGCAATCAGTGGTGGCTAAACCATAACACCAAAAACAGATACGAAGCTTAACTCTACGCTTGAACCCTCTCTGCAGCAGCTCAACATTTCCAGACTTTGGTTATTACCTCCCCCCAAGCACACCCTTAGAATCACTATTTTGACGTTCAATCTCCTTTTCAGGGTGTAGCCGAGGGTGAACCTCGGAGAATAGACCCGTCGTGGCACCCTCTGGAAGCAGCAGTCCCACGTTCGCTGGAGAAACCAAGCCAAGTCGATCATGGCTAGTGACCTCGTAACTTTAAGGTCTTTCAGGGTCCCTCCTTGTTGCCCGCTCTGCTTCTTGGTGGAGAGGGGAGGGCGGGAAGTTACAACCTAATGATAATAAATAGGCCTGTCCGCAGTCAAAAGGAGGGAAAGCGAAGGGGTGGCCCATGTGAGCCAAAGAAGTTTTCAAAAGCTTAAGCTATTACCCTCATAACCTGTAATCAAAACTTGTTTCAGACCTCTGGCCGGGCTACGAATTTCGGCTAATGCTGAAATGGCTACTGGAAAATCTAAACGTGCCCATTCTCTGACATAAGCGTGCTGGCCTTCTGTGGTGTAAGCCCAGTATGTAGATCCTGACGTTAATTACGTTGTTTTGTCATTTCGAGACGATTGGGGAAAAAATGGTGATGTAATGGTGACGATGATGTTGGTGTTCCACTTCATTCTCCTCCTTTCCACATCTAAATAAACTTTCTTGCATGGATTGTGGCTAGTGCGGGCAAAACATTTTTCTTGACTATGCGCAAAAATATTTTGCTCGCCACGCAGAAAACACCGCTATTAGAAATAGTGCATTTGAAGTGCACACCTTTATACCAACTAGATGCAGTTAAACGTTGTTCACCCCATCCAGGGTACCCACTTGTGCGATAAGCTCTGAGTGGGTATCCTGAAAATATTGGCAAGATAGGCTGAGAACTCCACTTTTTTTTTTTTTTTTTTTTTTTTTTGGTTTTTGTTTTTTTTTTCCCCCTCCCCAAATTTTTCCCCCAATTAGCCCCCTCTAGCCCAAAAACCCTGGGCAAGGCGCGGTGTTTTTT
>JAJLZQ010000029.1:0-200461 GCA_030572255.1 Kodamaea fukazawae | reverse complement strand
TCTCAGCTTCCCTTTCCAATTCTTCTTCAGTGATGACCATCTTGGTCAATAAATTATATGCCAGGATCAGGATCCCTCGCAAATGGGATCCTGCAAATGTGGAATTGCTTGAAATGTATCAGAGGTGTCCACCTCCATTAAAAAAATACCCTAAAATGGGGAAACCCCGAATCAAACTTTCCATTGTGAGCTTCCCAGTCATATCTAAATGCGAGCACCACAGCACGCTGATACCTGGCAATGTGGTTTGGTCCTGATATGCTCCCATTGGCCGAGCTGTGAATGTATTGCCTTACCGAAACTAAAGATAGGCGGTTGCTCTGGTCGTTTTTCTTCCCGCACTGCACCAAAGTGTCGCTTGACAGACACAGGGATTCGGGGCTGCTTGTTGGGAGAAAAATCCGGATGAAAAGATGTGCCAGAGCTGTGCTAAGAGGTTGTGGTTGGGGCTGTCGTGTCGTGGTGCCGCCTCCGCAGGCCAAGTCCGCTCCGGTGTTAGTTCCTCCTTCTTATCTGTGGATCCAAATTAAAGTTTGTACTATAGAACATACTGTCAGGAAGACTCCACAAACGGACGGCTTTGTGAAGTGTGTGGTACGCAGAGCTTTGCTAAATGGGAAAAATGGCCGACGAAGGTTTAAAAGGATTGCTGGGCAACCGGCGGGGCGCCATATTTGGTTGGAATCGGTTGCAGGCGTCAAACGATGCCAGGTCTGGCCATCACCTCACCCGGCGACGGTGCAACGTCTTTTTCTTTTGGGCAGGCCCGTCGTGCTTTCGAGCTGTTGCCCCAGTGTCTCTGCACAAAATCCGGGGCGACACAAAATGTCTCGATCAGCAAATTAGTTTTGGGCGGCACTAGGAAGGGATGAATCCGAGATTTAAGTACCTACACAGCAAGTCAAAAGTGCGCAAGGTTGCGGAATGAGAAGGAGCAGGAATTGAGGGGGTCGGAAAAGGTGCAGCGGGCGGTTTGCAGTGCCCGTTGCCCACTCCGGAATTAACGCCAATCGAATTACATCCATCGCTCTCGATTGTCCGTTTTTCTTTTTTTGCACCGGCTCATCTTTTGGTGCAACCTTCTGACAATCCTCAACGGTTTGAGTTGATTTTTCACATCCGGCTCCTGTAGGGAAACCTCGGCTTTATATGCACTCCCTTGAAAAAAAAAAATCTGAACAGCTAACTACTTTATCATGGAAGAGATCCTAGCAAGGCATAGAAAGGAGCAGAAGGAGTTGATTGGCAACATCACTGGCATGAAGAAGCAGGCCACCAAGAAGACGAAAAAGGCGGTTTTGGAAAAATGTGACAATTTGCAGCGGGAATTGGACGAGAGGCACAAGCAGGAGCTCGAGGGGGCGGCACTGGACAAGGCTACACCACACACTCAAGACACACCACAGGCACACGATGAGGTGACGCCAGAGATGTTGTTGGCCCAGATGAGCTTGGAGAAGCAGCCAACCCCCGAAAGTGCTGGTGTTGGCGGCGAAAACTCGACCGACACGCCGGCAAGCAGCATCGGCACCAGGGCCCCGGCCCATTCGTCCGACGCCATTGGCTCCACAGGCACACCAGGCGGCAAGCGCAACCGCCAGAAGGAGCGCCTAGCCCGCCGGGAGGCCAACATCCAGCGCATCAAGGAGGAAGCTGCCCTCGAGGCCGCCTCCCAGACAGACTACAGGCAGATTGAGCGGGAGTCCATGGACGCCATCCTCTCGATCCACAGGCTCAAACTCCACGAAATCCAGCCAGATGGCCATTGTTTGTTTGCCCTGATCCAGGACCAACTCGCCCACAGGCACAGCATCACCAGGTCTGTCCAGCAGCTCCGTGACGCCGCCGCCGAGTACATTCTCGCCAACAAAGACGACTTTGTGCCGTTTCTCTTTGATGAGTCCACAATGAGTGTCCGAGATGTCGACGAGTACACCACGGAGTTGGTGACGACGCCCATGTGGGGGTCAGACATGGAGATTCTTGCATTGGGCCGGACCTTTGACTGTCCCGTGGAGGTGTACATGGCGGGCGCGCTGACGTTGAGGATGAACGAGACGGGCACCGGCACGGCGTTGAAGTTGGGCTACTACAAACACTCGTACGGCTTGGGAGAGCACTACAACCTGTTGAGAGACGAGGTGTAACGTGCTGGTGCAGCCACGAGACGAGGTGTAACATGCTGGCAGTGCCGCCAGAGGGCTCGCCATGTGGATATCCCACGCAGCACGCTTCGATCCAGCTTGATCTGTGGTATCGCGTTGTGCATGAATGTGGCAAACCGTCCTGGATGTGATAGAAAATAGAGGAATTTCATGTTGCAAGTGGATGCAACATGGCGGGTTCACTGGTGAAGCCGTGGCACGATCCGGATAACGCGAGCCATGCACGATAAGGTGGTGCCCTCTGGGGCCGGCGTCAACCGTTGCGCCGTGGCGGGCAAGTACCACATCACGACACAACCCTTGCGGTCGTATTTTCCCCAAACCTGGGGCTCCCCTCCATGCGTCCACACCACCATGCCGAAGGCTTGATTGGAGGGTTCTTTTATTTTTTAGACAATCTCGTAAATTCTTCCTCCATCTATTGTGCAGAACATTTTAGCTTTTGTGTCACCGCAGTCAGGGGTAAGCATGTAATTATCTAAAAGCGGGCGTCCTGCACACAGCAGCCGTAGATGTAAAAGTTGAATGCGGAATTTGGGAGGAGGATGGGGTTGCGAGCCCGCGCGCACGTGCGGCGGGCTGGTGTTGTCTCGCAGCCCTCGTCTGTTTGACAACAGTCGGCCGCTGGCCGCAATACAACCGAGACACACCTTAAACAGGATAGATTTTCACCAAATTTAGACTGTAAATAAACAGGACAATGTGACAAGGAAACAACAGAACAAGACAACAAAGAAACAAACCCTATTGAGGTAGGGGGAACTAATGCCCTATTCATAAGCTCCATTGACAAACTCTATATGTAGGGACAGGTTTCGGTGTGCTCCCACCGTGTGGTCAAATAAGCGAACAAGAAATTCGGGTGGTTGAAAGTGGAAAATTGACAAGATATGATGTCATGTGAGGGTTATAGGTTTTCGAAAACCGCTAAAAATATTATTACATTTCTTGGACATCTAGGCTACTGATGGAGCTCAGGTCTGCGAATTGCACTCCACGAGTATCCAGGTAGAGCCTACATGCTGCCTTGCTATGCCACTGCACCTCACTATGCCACCGCACCTCGCTATGCCACCGCATCTCGCTACTTTGCGTCCCCACTTGGTCCTGCTAGGATGGTTTTTTTTTTGCAGGCCTTCTGTGTGGCCAGCTTCGAAACCCTTGCTCAATGTAAAACATCCAATATTCCCCGGCCGGGTTTTGCTACTATTGTAGTCCGTGTTTTGCATAGTATTCTTGCAGCTGTCGAACCTCTTATTGGGTTTGTGGATAGAGTGTAAAAAATGAAAAATTGGACGCACGAGTTTAACCTAATATGAATTACTCCTATTTGGGACGGAATTGATAAGAGGTTGGCTAGGCTGGGTGGACCGAATGCACCTGCGCCGATTCGTCTTGTCTCAGACTCAGCTGGGTCCAAGCAGCATTGTCGTGGGCCGCAATGGTGCTGTAGCAACCGTCGGAGCATTGTGCCATCTCATTGCATCTCAGCTCATCCCATCTCAAAGCTGTTACTCCAAACAACCGTCAATCACCTTGACAATTCTTGTGGCTGGTGGTGCAAAACCACTAGGCCGTTCCGGAGCAGAGCAGATAGCGACGTAAATCAAGATTATATTTCCGAATGCAAGTTGCAAGCAGACATCTCTGCTAGGCAGCAGCAATCAAGCCCTCCTGCAACCTCTACTAACATACATTTCTCCCCCGTACATGGCTATTGTTCTGTTCCCGTCCATTATCCACTCAGTAATTGGCAACTTATTTTGTATCACATATCTGGAACTCTAGCCGAAGTGTCCAGTAATCACAGAGGTAACCGCAGTAAAACAGTCTGGGGTGGAATATGTCCAATGGAGTTAAAATCAGCACGACTGTATTAATGGGACTGCGATTATTATTTGCATATTGTAGTTTAAACACCATCTGTGGATGGAAGACCTCTTTTAAAGTTTTAGAGTTCGTAACCTACGAGTGCAAGACAAGCCATTGTCCCTTAGAGACGACAAGCATGGCAAAAAGGAAGGGGTTTGGAAAAAAGAAGACAACGCCTGAGTCAATTATATGCGGGCACAAGGCATAAAAATAGAGTTAATATAGGGGTGGAGAAGAGGACTCAACGGAGTTTGCTTGAGAGCACCGGGCCCACTGCCCGGTGGCACCACCAGCCCAACGTCTGCCAACCACACCATCCGCAATTTCATCTCCCACATTGTTGTCTTTTGTTCCAACCTCACAATAACTCACAACAAGAGGTGTGATTATTTCCCCTCGCCCAAAATCTACATTATGCCCATCTAAGATATCGTCGACTCCTATGCTGTGGGAGCCCTCCGTGATTTTGTGTCATGTCAATAATTAATTTTCCTAATCGGGCAGTCTCGTGTTGAAAGATACATCGACAAAGCAAATGTGTACAAGCGATGTCTGGGAGTTAATACCTAACATGGGGGGGCACCAATTAGCAGAGGGGTCCGGCGTGGAGCGGAGTGGAGCGGAGTGGGGGCAAACGGGGAACTCCATGTGCCCGCTGGGCCCTCCCCCGTCCCGCTGGGGGGCTCGCCATCTGAACCGCCCGGCTGTGGCACGCCTAGGGTCCGCAAACAGCTGCCATTGAAATTTCACGTGACCTGCGCTCTGCTTCCTAAAGCTATCAACAGATGGGGCTTTTGTTCGGATCTGTTCTATCAGCTGATATCAGGAATAGGAGACTGCGAAGGGATGCTACGGCAACCTGGTCTTTGTGAATGTGCGCTCTGCGAGCCAGCCCTCTCAACGTTTCTCGGTTACGGAGCTTCGTCGGCCAATGCCACTCCGCCTGTTTGCACACCTATGTGGATCTCCTTGGGTGGACTGGCGGTGGACTGGCGGTGGACTGGCGCAACGGAGCAGCTCCCGGTTGCCGGCTCGTCGCTGGTAGTGCTGCAATGGGCCGTTTGGTAGCGCTTGCCGTTTTTTGCTGAAAAGGCCGTTTGGTAGCGCCGGCCGCCTGGTAGCGCGCTCGCCGTCCTTCTCGCGATGCCGGCTGGGGTTTATCCTCACGTGACCCCAGAGCAACAAATTTTTATCTTCAAACATGGGATGGTTCTGGGCTTCTACGGCCAACACTGCTGTTTCTGGCTCTGATTTTGCATCTAGCGGCGCCTCTTTGGCGTCTGCCTGTCCCGTTGACCACGGAAAGCTTGCCGGAGGGACCTCCGAGGGCGCGTGTCCGGTGAACCACGGCGGGTTGTTTGGATCATCTCGTCCCCTGGCCACCCCAGCAGCGTGTCCCGTCAAGCCAGCCAACGATGACGATGTCGAAGTGCTCAACCCCATGAACAACATGCCGATGGCCATCTCGTCCGAAAGAGCGCCAGGTCAAAAAATCGTCTTGTCTACAGAAAGAACCATCTCCACCATTCCCCGTGGAGAGAGCGAGGACCAAGGGTACTGGGAATACCCATCGCCACAGCAAATGTTGAACGCCATGTTGAGAAAAGGAAAGGGCGAAGGGGTGGACGTCGAGGCCGTCACATCCATGGTGGAGGTCCACAACTTTCTTAACGAGGGCGCCTGGGTCCAGATCTTGGACTGGGAAACCAAACACACCTTGGAAACCAAGGTGGAGCCACGTTTGCTCAAATTCACAGGTAGACCCCACGACTTGTCGCCTCGTGCCAGGGTGTACTTGTGGTTGGGACAATGGTTTCCAGACCATTTCAACACCACACCTCCATTCGATAGACACGACTGGACCGTGTTGCGCTCCAAGGGATACAACAAAGGCTGGGACCAGGTCAGATACGTCATTGACTACTACGGCGCTCCCGATGACGAGGACACGGGAATGCCTGCCTTTATGCTAGACACCCGCCCTGCCTTGGACTCTGCTGGCGCTGCGTGTGACCGCTTCACCCACTGGGCCGGGCCCCTCTGGAAAAAGGCCATGGGCGACAAGAGCCAGTTTGAGTAGCGTTGCCGTGGGGAAGGACGGCTAGAGCCCTCTGACGTAACACGCCTGTGCCGCTCGGCTTGAAGAAGCTTCTACTGGTAGCTCCATCTAATATCTGTGGGGCAGGACCTTCCTTTTTCGTCTCGGCACTTTGGGTATCTCGGTGCTTGTAGCACACCAGAGATAAGGCAAGCACCTCCAGAGACCATCTAAATAGCACCCCAGCACCTCCCTAGTGCTGGGGGACCATGTCTCTTTCACGTCCCTGCCCGGGTCCTCAGTATGCTACTCCATGTTTTGTATATAATAAATGAAATTTCTCGACCAATTGGGCAGCCAGCGACAAGGAACACGCTAACGGTACGCCGGCGCGACGCTAGCACAGCTTTGGGGCGCCCGGACGAACACCGGCGCATGCAACTACCTTATCGACGGTGTTTTTCCTGTATTTCGGATCCCTAGGGGCGCCTGCGCCCTTCTGGTCGGGGACTCCTCTCTAGTGGGAAGCACGATCTCACGTTGATTATTGTTTGTGGTTTGTGTGATTCTGTGACACCCTGATGGACGCCGTGTAATCTCAGCGATGTTGATAAGAAGGAGTTTCGTCATGAGATCCTCGGTGCACGTCGATCGAGCGATCACCTGCTCCCATGCCCTTGTCTTTTGCTCCGCCGGCCCTGTGCACCGCCCGTGTCCATCGGCCATTTGGCTGCGATTTTCAATTTTGCTGGAGCGGCCACAATGCCTGCCCAGGCATCGCCCCTCTCCCACCACACGTTGGCTGCACAGACACCTCGTATACTGCTCGGGACCAACAATAGCAACCTGGCGTGCTGCCGGGGTCCCCCCACTCGCCAGTTTCGCTCTGCTTGTCTTGTTCCGCTCTGGTTCGCCCTTATTGTTAGGGCTCCAACAATCTCTCTGTGCCCAAGCTCGACGTCAACAATAAACTTTGTCCACAATACGACGTAGGCATTTAAAAAAAGGGGGATCTTCCCACCAATAGCCAACAATAGAGAGTATTTTTAGTCGAGGGTTCCAAACGTCCCGATTTCAGGCATGTGTGGATGGAACTCTGGTTATCTACAATGGATGGAAGGCCGAAGATCTGTCATAAAGCACGACACAAAACGTGAATCTGTCCTAACACGCCTACCCAGTTTGTGCACCTCTCCCTTATTGCTTTAGACAACCGAGCGATGTCTCTGTCCTCGCACGTACGACAAACGGCACTCCATTGTTGGATGCCGCGTTCGTTGCTGATCTTCGTCCAGTTGGGTCCTCGCTCAGTGGCCCCACACAACCCACATACATCCTTCTCGCATATCTCCTTATCGGACTCGCTCCAGGGTTCTAGTGGCCAGCGATCTGGGCGGTTTCTGGGCACTCCGCTGGGCTCCGCCGGCGCCGGCGCCCTTCTCCAAAGTGTGTATTCCCACACGGCGGGCCACAATGGGTGGTTGCTGGCCACAATCCTATTGATGCACCGAACGACGGTCCTTTGGGCCTCGAAGCTGCCCCATCCGGCTGTTTACAGCCCATCTCCAGCTTAGTACCACCTCTGTTGGGGGCGAACAATCTCCATCCACGTATTTGTTGCTGCATGAATTATTGCAGGATTGGACGATTTGCAGCCGAGCACGATCGTCAAAAAGGCTCTTGCAACCTCGAGCAGCTCGAGACGCCCTTCAATCGGGATCGACCTCGACAGGTGTGCTGGTGGGTTTCTCGGCGGGCCCCCAGCGTTCCCCACCGCCTCGTGGTGCTCCCCCTGCTGTTGCTTTCGTGATCCAGATTGTGTACGAGGGGAACCATCTACCTGTGCACATTTCCAACCGGGTGTTGCAAGAGGTGCCACGCCTTCGCCAGCCTTTCAGTCGCTACGTCGCCGAAACCGCTCCTGCCACCTTGCTGGCAACCTGCATCCCTTTTGCTCTTTTCCTCCAAACTTGGTCCAGATTTGCAATTTGAGCCGAGCGTTCAGAACTCCATTGAGAACGGTCCACACAGGCAAACAAATACACTGCTGCAAGACACAATAGACACCCTGACTACTTTGAACTACTCTTGGTTGACACTTACACACTCGCGTCGCGGTGCAAAGTGCTACAGACAGCAACTTATGCCCGTAGTCGGCTTTTCTGGTCCACTTGTTGGTTGTCCTATCGATCTGGATTGGGTTCACACTTTTGACACAGCGTGGGCTACCAGAGTGCATGAAACAGCAGGTGGCCGACCCCACTAGCAACCCACTTTCAGAATCTGTATCCTATGACCCTGTAGCAGAGTTCACTCTTAGAGTCACTCTCAGAGTCACTATCAGGGTCTATAGACCACCTCCATCAAACTCCACTGTCACCACAATCCATTAGCAATCCACAACCTAGCAGACAACCTGCTAGCAGAACTCACAACCTGCTAGCAGAACCCACAAGCACACTGTACAACCCACTACCAGACACATCTAACTAGCCAAATCCACATCCCACTAGTAGAATCTACAACCCACTAGTAGAATCGTCTATCCACTATCACATCCCACTAGCACATCCCAATAGCAGAATCCTCTATGTCAATCCACTATCACAATCTAATATAACAATCTGCAGGCTACTAGTACAACCCTCTTCATCACCCACTAGCACAACCCACTTCACCACCCACTAGCACAACCCACATCCTAACAGCACCTACGACAATTACCAATTATATATATTCAACGCTGCCATTGGTGTTTGACAACGCCCATATTCACCACGTCAGTCGTGGCATCCTATTTACAAAACCTCCTTTGCCAAGTGAGGAGAAAACTTGTAGTTTGCTCCCAATGAACGCAACATCTTTGGCACCTCTGTTCCCAACTCGCCCACCTGAGCGTCGGCAAGTTCGTCGATCAAGTACTGGATCATCTCGCTCTTGTTTCTTCTGACGGCGTAGTTCAACAAGAAGTAGTAGGTGAACGCATTGGGCTCAACCTTGGCGTTGGATTGCGCCTTCATGTTCTTGTAGTAGTCGAGAGCCAACTGGTCGTTCTTTCTGAGAAGACCGCTGATCATCATGTTCCACACCCTGGTGTCGTTGGAAACGTGGGTGGTGTACTTCTTGAAAATGGCCTCAGCTGCTGGCAAAGACCCGTTTTCCAACTCTCCCTTCAACATGGCGGTGAAAATCTGGGCAGATTGCTTGTACTTCTTGATGGCCGATGTGAAGATTTGTCTAGCGGCAGACATGTTGGAACGCACCAACCCATCAATCAAAGCACCGTAGGTCACGTCGTTCAATCTAACCTGGGAGTTCTGGATGATTGAGATGATCTGGTCGACGTTTGGAGCCAACCCCTTCTCGTTGTGCGCCTTGAAGAAGACATCGATGAAGATGGTGAAGGTGGCCACGTCTTCCGCAATGCTGTGTTCCTTCATGAACTTGAGAATCCCCTCCACCGAGGCATAGTCCTTCTTCTTGGCATAGTAGTTCAAGAAGTTGTTCATGGTGGTGGTGCTTGGAACAAACTTTTCGGCAACAAACGCCTTCAACTTGTCTTCGGCGGTCTTGATGTCACCGTTCAAAAGATGGCCCACCAATATGTTGTTCTTGGTGGCGGCAATCACCTTGACGTCCTTGAAGGTCTCCAAGGTCTCGTCCACCTTGGCAAACTCGTTCAAGTTGGCGTAGCACGACACAAGCGCAGCCAAGGTTCTGGGGGTCATGGTGGAAGAGCCCAACATGGTGGTCACAGTTCTGTCGATATTGTCGAGAATCTCCTCCTTTTTGCCGTTCTTGATGTAGGTTGGGTGGCCCATGGCTCTCAAGACCTCTTCCCAGGTTGCTGCGGATGGGCTGGTGATGCCGTTCTTCAACAAAACCTCAAACAACTTGAACACCTCCTCAGGCTTGTCTGTGTCCAAGTATGCCTTCATAAATCTGACAATGGTTTGCTCGTCAATGGCAATGTTGTTCTTTTCCGAGATTTGCAAGAGATCGGTGAAGATCTTGGTCACCTGGTTGGAGTCCTTGTGCAAGGTGGCCCCGTTGAGTCTGCTCAAGAAGGCGCCTCCGTTTGGATCCAAGTTCTTGGCCTGGAATTGAGACACAACGTTGTTGAATCTTCTCACTTCGGCCGAGTACAAGCCGCCGAGCCCCAAGTCTTGCAAGGTGTGGCCGATGAATCTGTAGTTTGGCAACTGTTCCAGCTGCAACAACTTGGTTGCGTTGGGGAACTCAACGGCCATCTTTTCGTTGATACACTGATGCACAAATGCAAAGTACACGAGGTTGTCGAGGGTGTAGGGCTTGATGGTGTTGCCAATGGTGTAGGCAGCGACATTCAAGTTCATGTTCTTGTACTCGACGTACTTGAGCCAGAGCTGGAGGATCTGGTTGAAGTTGTTGAAGTCTTCCTTGCCCGTCTTCAACTGGTGGATGGCCACCTCCGTGAAGTGGTACTTATGGGCCAATCTGGCGTTGATTAAGATATCCAACACTTGTTCTGGCGTCTTGGATCCATCGCCGGCAATAGCACGTTGCAACACATCCGAAACAAGTTTCTTAAAGGCGTATTGCATGTCCTTTTCGCTGATGCTTTCGGCAACCTGAACTTCACGAAGGTACGTCAACCCTTCCTCAAGCATGTTGACCACCTCAGAAAGGTCGCTGTCTGGGTTTTCGACGGCCTTGTTGATCTGTCTGGAAATGTCCACGAGCTTGTGGTTTCTCTGTTGGAACGGCTTGCGGGGTGGTTTCTCGTTGGATTTGACTGGAGTCTTGGCCACAGGCACTGCTGCAGTAGATTGAAGTCTACTGAACACAACACAGGGTGCACGTACCTTGGCAAGGTTGACCCTGGTAAGGTTCCTATACAAGCTTTGTCTGAGCATGGTATGAAAATTTTGCAAGAGAGCGAAGTAGCGAAAAGAACTATGTCGTGAGGCTAGTGCTAGTGCTATCTAGGTAAGGACTTTTGGGTGATACTGAGATGAAAAAGAGGAGCTATGGGGCTGGGGAGTGTTACTGTGGGCCTAGTTACAAGTTAATAGTTATAAAGCACCCAATCTTAGGCGTGTGGCCTCCATTTGCCCTGATTGGATATCGACACTGGCTCTTTTTGGCTGCGACTGCACCTCCAATAATAGTACACTCGAAACGAAGCTTCTGCCAGATAGACTAACACCTGGAGCATAACCTAAGGGGTTTGTGCAAAAGGAGCACTCTTGCCGATCAGTAAGACTTGGCTAGTTTAGATTGTAATAGTCGGGATTGTTTCACGCTTAAACTGGTGTGTGAAAGAATATGCGGATCAGAGAATACGAATGTGCCAAACAGGAAGTTGGTAGAAGTCATGAGGTATTGAAACAAGATGTGATTAAGAGAGTTTTGAGATTAGAGGTGTGAAGTGGTGTAGAGTAAAGGTGGAACTTGGGTAAAGGTGGACTTATTGTGACTAAGTGGGGATCATTTCGTGATCTGGGGTATTCAGTTCATTTGGAACCTGAGAAGAAGGTCCATTTCAATGCAGTTTAAGCGTGTTTGGTTTCGTAAACTGCCCATATGCAGATATGGCCTAGATTGGGCAGTAATCCGAGCTATCTACAGCCAGATTCAAGCGAACCAAAGCGATATTGGCGAAGCATGCCAGATATTGACGAGTCAATGCCAGGTAATGGCTAATCAAAGTCGAATTACAAGAATAGTCGAGACGTGCACGGTGAAATCAACACACAATGGCAATTGCAAAAGCAGTGCCCACACGTATAGGCTCTGATGCAACCACGGTGTGGTCCTCATCGCAAATTGATGGTCCTAAATGTTAGTACTGTAACAATCTCAGATTCAAACCTTCTTATCATAAACAAAATATCAACTGAGCTGGGTTTAAATAGAGTCTTGGACTCGTTATCATCATATGATTGTATACATACTCTTGAAAGAAGATGCAGTGGTGCTGAAAAGTTTTTCCCAGCCAGGTTTTGTAGTGGGCGGCGGCGGGTGGGGGCACGACCACCCCAAAAGCGGTGGGGGCACTACGCTCGGTGGTTTGGAGTAGGGCTCCAACGGCTGCTGCTGCGGCAAGGAAGGGCCCGGAAGAGTGTGTGGCAGGTGGAGGCATGTCAATTGGGGAGGCAGTAGTTGACAGGATGCTGTGCATGAGCATCTGCGTTTGGACCGTGCGTGTGTAGAAGCCCGCAGGGTCCAGGCAAATGGGCAGATATCTGTGGCTGGCTGGGACCGAAAGCATCAATTGGCGGACCCTGTCCTTCGGAGGTGTGTTGATTATCATCATAGGGTGACAGCACCTGGTGGTCAGATTGGGACGTTCTGTTCCAGATATATCTGACTGAAAAGGTAACGCTAGTGAGAGATATGACTCTTCTGGATTGGGCTGGCCACTCGAGGGTGGTTCCATAAAAAAATGGGCACCAGCAAAATAGCAAGGAAAGCAAGATATTCGGGCAGCTTATCTTCAAAGACGCTTCCCAGCAGAGGAGGGGAGTCCCAGCCACACATGGTTATGGATAATTCCAGAATGATAAGCAAAGGACATTACATGTGGCACAAAGCAGCGGGGGGACGTCCTTGCCTGGCCAGCGACAGAATAGTCAAGGAAGAGTACATTAGCAAATATAGTATATTGTCTTCTTTGTGTATCCACCCCACCCACATGCCGTTTGCACTTACCATATGGATGAATTTCAGTCTCCATTGGAGAGGCCCGGAAGGCTCCACCTGAATTAGCTTGGCGGGGACTAGGGTACAACGTCGTGCCTGGCACCACTCTCTTATGTGCATGGAGTAATAATGGCTACGAGGGTGGTGTTGGCGAGCTTGTTTGGCTGTCCGGAGGGCACTCCCATTGTTTAGCAAACACGACCATTGAAAATGGAAGTGGCCAGATTTCGCTGTGTCCCGGTTTCAGCGTCCACGCCAGAAAGGCCAATCACATCACCGTATGCTGGTGTCGGTACTTCGGATAAATTTACGTTGGTGTCGTGAAATTCCATTTTGTAATTATACCAGGGTACAGGGATTAAGTTGCAACTAGTGCAGAGGAACACTTTCCTCAACGGGAACAAATACGGTTTTACTGAAATGGAGGCGGGCACGCGCTTCTCGAGAGGAAGGGGCGTGCCAGCTCGATGGGATAGGAGCAAGAGATATGTCAAGGTGGGAATTTAGGAGTCTGTGCAGCAGGGCTCGGGCCTAGGGTTCATACCCCAACGTACCAACAAACGTACGTCAATGACGTGCCAGCTCCTTTAGCCACTTTCTTTCTGCACCGAGGTGAATTGGGCTCCGCTATAGGAGGGCCTCGAGGTCGACACTGGCACCCTCTGCTATCCAAACATTATGAACTCGTCCCCTGCACTTTGAAAACCCTTCACATGTAAAGGGTTGCAGTCCGGCTTTTGTTTCGAGTCTTTGTTGCGCCGGCTACCAGGTCAAAAAAGACTGTCTCGCAATCACCACCTGTGACGCGGTCCTTTTCATGCATATCTGGTTGCTACCCGGTACAGCTGCTGCTTTGTTTTTTGTCTGTCGGCGCTGTTCTTGTTGACTGGGGGTCCTCTTGTTGTGCTTGGTTCAACAATTGTTGATGGTATTTTTGGACCTCGGTAGCCATTCCAATTGTCGAACCACTCAGAGGTTCCTCTTTGAGCTAGTTCACACCACCCAAGACCTCCATAACCATCCCATGTGGAAGAATTTCAAAGAACATCTTGAAATTCCCTTCCCTGGCAGGACAAGTCGTACCATTCCGCTGCAACACCCACCAGACACTAACACGTTTTTCTTTGTGTGGCCCAACCACGCAAGTATATTGCCTCTTCCACATGCCACCTCTCCCAATACAAAGGTGTTTCATGCCTCTTGGTTAATAATCGGCATTTACCACCTACGCGCTTACGTGAACCGTGCTTTTGACCATTTTTTGCAGCCACTGTAGCCGGCATTTCCAGTCTAAGAATTTTGACAGTAGATCTTGACATTCGATGTGATTCTGAAATTGGTTCAGAATTGGCCGTCTGCTTCTTTTCTCCTTTGCTTTTTGAAACACCACCGCTGCTCTTAACGTTGGCTTGTTCACCACATTAACCTTTCGCAGCAATGGGTGTATGCGCCTATTAGTCATCAAGCCTGACGATGCAGTTACGAACCATGTCTTTACCGGCTACGTTGAGGGGGGTTACTCACCACATTAGTCATCCTGTGGGATGTATTTAACTCGTGAGGCACGGCTCTATTGATCACCACTTGCCATCCAACCAACCAGTCGCAATGATGGAAACAAAGAAGTGTAGCCGTGCATGCGAGCAACCCAAATCTAATCATGTGCAGCCATGCCTGAATGGGAAACCTGCTTCTTCCGAGCACTTAGGTGCCTTGGACCACCAAGACAATAACGACAATATCGACTTTGAGCCTGACCAATTACTGACTACTTATCACGAGGTCCCTGCCGACGACATTGAACTGCAGGTATGCGAGCCTCCACCAGACGGCGGGTACGGCTGGGTAGTTACAGTTGCAGGGATGTTTGTCATAGTGTCGGTGTGGGGGCCAACCTCCAGTTATGGTGTTTTCCTTAATTATTACGTCACTTCGAACTCATTTGAGGGCGGTTCCAAGTTTATTTACTCGTTGATGGGAGGGTTCCCTTTATTCCTTGGGCAATTCCTCTCACCTATCACCACCTTGATGTACCGGTTATACGGGCACAAGTTGGTGCTAATCTTGGGGTTGATAATGCAAGTTCTTTCATTTCTTCTAGCTTCTTTTGCAACTCAGATATGGCAATTGTTTCTCACCCAAGGTATTCTCACCGGTATTGCTGCATCCTTGTTGTACGTCCCTACCACCCTTATTGTGCCTACCTGGTTCACCTCTAGAAAAGCAACAGCAATGGGAATTGCCATTTCTGGTGCTGGTCTCGGAGGTTTAGTCTTTTCTCTTGCTATCAATCAACTTATCAAGCAAACAGGAGACCAGAAATGGGCTCTTCGAATGATATTCATTGTGACCACGGTCACCACAGGTATCCCGGTATTCTTTTTGAGGCCCTTCAAGCCAAGGCCAAGGGAGTCCATAACAAGAGAGAACTTCTTTGTTGCCTTTTCAGAAACCTGTGATCTTAAGATTCTTGTCACGTACTACCACCTCACATTCTTAGCTCTCTGGTTCGCCTTTGCTGTTCTTGGATACGTCATGATCTTGTACAGTTTGTCCAGATCCTCGACCGCCATAGGGCTTACAGCTACTCAAGGTTCTGTTCTTACGTCTCTTTTGACCGGAGTCCAGATCATAGGAAGATTCTTGGTTGGAGTGTTTTCCGATAAATTTGGTGTCATCAACACTACGGCGGCCTATAACTTGATAGTGGCCGTCTTGGTGTTGGTTTACTGGGTCAATGCACATACATTTGGGCCATTGATTGGTTTTTCAATATTGCTGGGTCTCACTGTCGGTGCTGGTCCGGCCATGGTGGTTCCCATATGCCAAGACTTGGTGGCTGGAACCCACTTGGAGCGTAAATTGGCATCCATTTGGGTGGGAATTAACGTCACCAACTCGTTTATTGTGTTGTTTGGGGGTTTCATTGCTCTTGGAGTAGAGAGAAAAGGTAAGGCTAGACCTTTCTTGGAGACTCAGATGCTCTCGGGTGCCTTTTTCGTTGCTGCAGTCTTGTGCCTTCTTGTGTTGAGAGAGTACATTGTGAGAAACAAGATGAGAAGACAGTTACATGAACTAGAAACCTCTCTGGAAAAGGCAGAGATGGACGATTTGGTACCTCTCAAGAGACGTATCTGCCTCCTAAAGAAGCAGTTGTCAATGTCGCCTAGAGGGTTCATTAAAAGGGGCATATCATGGGGAAAGGTCTGAGCCTTTCCAAGACATCATTCATGATTGGTCTTTCTTGAAATGGCCTTTTAACCGCAAGTCGATAGGGAAGACCTGTCACTTGTGATTTCGGTACAAATTTATACATATAAACACAACCAATACGTAGAGTATCTTTGCCTCTGAACTTCAACAACAAGTGGTTTCGTGGTCTAGTCGGTTATGGCATCTGCTTAACACGCAGAACGTCCCCAGTTCGATCCTGGGCGAAATCATTTTTTTGATCTGTGTGATCCTTTTTTTTTTTTTTATCTACATGGATCCCACAACCAAGTATGGGCTCAATAGAGTGGAAGGAGAGGCGAAAGATGTCTCTCTGACTGACGACGCCGTGGAGAAGGACGTCCACACCGAAGAACCACTCCTTTTTTTCAATTATCATGAGTACTTGGTGAAGGATTACAAACAGATCACAGAGACCTTATCCACAACAAAGACAGTTAACACCAATAACAGCACGGACTCGCCGTCGCTAGTGGTAAACCATTTTCCCAACAACTACGTGCCACGAGATCTGGCCGCCTTTAAAGCGACTCGGATAGTTCGTATCCCTAGAATCTACGAAACCAGCATGTTCTCCGACTTGATCCCCCAGTTTTCAACTTATACACCAGGACAGGAGCCTGCTGCGTTGATGATGGAGTCGGAACGGTTCGAGCCACAAGGTTCTGTGGACGGGCAGGTGTTTGGATACTCGTCAGCCACGCCTTTGGTGCCGGATCACCTTCTGGCGGACGAACTCCATCGCATTGTCACTACAATCAACGAGATGTTGGTGCAAGCATTGAATCCAGAGGCATTGGGAAACGTCCTTGAAGGTACATTGGACGTGATCACCTTTGGCATATACTCCAGCATATGGTGCAAGTACATCTACCAGTCGCCGTCCAAGCGCAAGTTGTTGGACGTCGAAAAGTACATTGAGACGGTAAACCAAGAGTTGGCCAATAAGAAGGTGAGAATTATATCTCTACGGAAGTCGGGCTACCTCCTGCTTGACTTTGAAATAGAAAAGCCGGTCTTAGGTAAGGACTTGGCTAGTATGGGCAGCATTACAGAGGGGTCTACTTACGCCAGTTCCCCAAGGACAAACAAAGGGTAGGTAAGGGTAACAAGTGGGTGTAACTAGAGAAATGGGTATGATTTGAACATCAGGGAAGGATTTTGACGGTAGAGGTGAATATCTCATCAAGAGGAACTCACAGAGATGGAAGTTCATATCACATAAGAGATTCATTCTGCAGCAGTACTGAGGCTCAACAACAGCTCTGAGACCCTCTCAGCACTGAAACTATTCATACCATGTCACCATTCAACAGAGACATAATATCCCAACTCTCTACACTAACCTTAACCACAAAACATATATTGAACATAATAAACGTTCACCGAGAATAAACCGCTATGTACACTTGGTAACATGTCAGGCCAAACATGCCTGTAAATCAGAAATCAAACTAAAGTAAGGCGAAGAAAATAGCAAGAATGGAGACACCATACTGGATGGTGTTGAATGGAGCGCCGGCCTCGTAGGTGGTGATGAGGCCAGCAGCAGAAGAAGGAGAAGCGGCTTGAGCAGCAACCGAAGATGCAGAAGCAGGTCTGGTAGTGACAGGAACAACTGATGCTTCTGCAACACTGCTGGACTTGCTTAAGGTAATGTACTTGAACACCGTGACGGACTCGGTGGTGGTGGAGCACTGGTCGCCAGAGCAGGAGGTCTTGGTGACGACCGAGGTGACGGCTGCTGCTGGACCGGAGGATGCTGGAGTCACAGCTGGGGCCACGGAGTTGGCACTTGCGGACTCAATGCTGGAAGCAGGAATGGCTGGAGCACTGGATGTTTGAGCAGCAGAAGTGGTGGTGACCACTTGGGTAATAACGTGGGTATAAGTTGAAGTGCTGGTCAGGGTAGCAGACTCCAGTGGGGAGACTGGGACACCGGTAGCAGAAGACTCGGCACCTGAGAATGGACAGTAGGTGGTGTACAAGGTTTCAACGTCAACCACAGTGGTGTAGGAGTTGGTGACTGGAACCTTGGTACACTTGTTGTCGGCACAACTAGTTATAGTAGCAACAGTTGTGAAAAGAATGGTGGAGGTGACGGTCGAGTAAGCAACAACAGTGGTGGAAGGAATGACAGAAGTGGCTTCAACAGAGCCGTGGAGAGAAGAAGAAGTTGGAAGAACAGAAGGAGTGACAGAAGAGTTGGTGAATTGAATAAGAGAAGAAGCAGATGATGGAACAACTGATGGTGCAGCAACAGAATGAGGTGCAGAAGAAGAAGAAGAAGAAGAAATGACTGGGGCAGCACTAGATTCAATGGAACTGGCAGCCGAGCTTGGAATAATAGAAGTTTCAGCAACGGAACTTGGGGCAGCTGAACTTGGAGCAGCGGAGCTTGGAATAACAGAAGTTTCAGCAACAGAGCTTGGAGCAGCGGAGCTTGAAACGACTGAGGTTTCAGCAACGGAACTTGGAGCAGCAGAGCTTGGAATGACTGAAGTCTCAGCAACAGAGCTTGGAGCAGCTGAGCTTGGAGTGACGGGAGTTTCAGCAACAGAGCTTGGAGCAGCTGAGCTTGAGGCAACAGTAGTGGCAGCAGCTGGGCTAGATTCAGCTGGGGTGTTAACGGTGGAAGAAGTAGCAGCAACAGAACTGGCCTCAACCAAGCTGGAGGTGGCAGAAGTAGATGCAACGGAACTCTCAGTGACAGAGGTTTCAGCAACGGAACTTGGAGCAGCAGAGCTTTGAGTGACAGAGGTTTCAGCAACAGAACTTGGAGCAGCAGAGCTTTGAGTGACAGAGGTTTCAGCAACAGAACTTGGTGCAACGGGACTTTCAATGACTGAGGATTCGGCAACAGAACTTGGAGCAGCAGAGCTCTGAGTAACTGAGGTTTCAGCAACAGAACTTGAAGCAGCAGAAGTAATAGCAGGAATGGATTGGACGGAGCTAGAAGCAACTGAGGAAGCAGCTGCAGAACTTGGTGCAACGGAGCTTTGAGTGTCGGTCAAAGGACAGTAGGTGGTGTACTCAGTGTCGAAATCGGTGACGGTGATCACACCAGTAGAAACAGGCAAGGAGCTACATCTGCCACCAGCACAGCTGGTAATGGTGACAACGGTGGTAGCAATGTCGGTAACGGTAATGTAAGCTTCAGAAAGAGAAACAGAAGAACCATCGGTGACAGGACGGGTGACAGTGACCACAATGGAGGTGGCACCAGACTCAGCTGGAACAGAGGAGACTTCATGGCCGGCTTCGGAAATGACTACGGCACTTGAAGTTGCCACAGAGCTGGATGCTGCAACAGAACTGGATGCTGCCAAGGTGCTGGATGCAGAGGCTCTGGTGATAATACTAGAAGTGGTTTGGCCAGATTGACAACCCTTTAACAATCCCTTGACAGTTTGGACAAAGTTTTCACCGTGGGCGTTGAGATTCAGAGCAGCGAAAGAAGCATCCCAAATGGCAATACCACCAAAGTTTTCACTTTTGGCAATGACAGCCAAGGTAGCATCCAACTTGACGCCGTCAACATAGCCGGTCATGGAGCTGGAGTCAGAACCTGGGAGACCCAAGTACAACTTGATGTTCTTGTTTGGAGAAATGGTGGCTGCAAAGTTGCTCCAGGTGTCCCAGTTGAACTGCTGGTTAACGGCACATGCGTTGTTGTAGAATTGAATGAATGCAAAGTCAACTTGGGATTCGGATAAGACGTCACCAACAGAGGCGTCTGGGTAGACACATTGAGGAGCAGCACCAATGTAGTACTTTCTGGAGCAGGAGTCGAAGATGGAGTTCAAAGCGTTGGCCAAGCTGGCGAAACCCTTTGGATTGTTGTTTTCCAAGTCCAAGTTGAACCCGTCGACAATGGCGTCGTCGAATGGTCTTTGGGCGTCACCGGTACCAGCACCAAACTTGTCCCACAAAATGGTTGCAAATTCCTTAGCTTCTTCGTCAGAAGAAAAGCTGTAGTCACCAACAGCACCACCGAGAGTCAAAAGCACAATCTTACCCTTCAGCTGACAAGTCTTGATGTCGTGCCCAATCTGTGGACAGTGCAACAAGCTGGTTCCAGGGAAAGTAGATGTGCATGCGTTGGCAAGGTTCAAGCCGAGAGGGCTGGATGGGAAGTTGTTAAGGAAAGACAAGAGGATCACGTCGGCGTCGTTGTTCAGACAGAAGTCACTCAATGACCCTTGGTTGCCGTTGGAGTTTTGGCCCCAGTACACAGCAACGTTGGTCTTGGCCTCGACGGAGAAGGCCTGTGACACGCCCGCCAACACGGAGACAGTGGTAAGTAAGCGAGTGAATAACATAGATAAACGAAGGACTAAGTTGGAGTTTCTCGGTGTGGACTAAGAGCTATCCATTGGCGGGCACTCTTTGATATTTATAAGGATTGGGATCATTTGCAACCGTTTCATGGCACAATGATATTTGTTATGCCACAAATTGCGGAGTGTGAAACCCCAACCGAAAGCAACGTCTTTTTCAGATGCTTTTTGCAGCCATTCCTTATCATAGAAGAAGTGGTCCCCAGGCAGTACAAACAGTAGTAACAAGTGAAGATCAACCAGCCAATGTCCCCAAGGCTCACTGTGAACCTTCAAGTGGGCTCGACACCCTAGGGAGCGCGGTCGTTGGAACGAAGTGGGCAAAGCAGTGGAGAGGCCACAAAATCATTAGTACCATCTCGTCAAAACTCGCGATTTAATATCTTAACAATGAGATCCTACATTCTCCCAAGATGCCGTGTGTGTTAGGAGGGAATGGCATGAATAAGATAGGCGTTGCAGCGTGAGGGGGAGATTGTAGACGTTACTTGTGGATCACCATGTTGGACTTTGCAGCCATTCAAAGCCAACCTCAAAGGTAAATCTGCAACCAGTGCACCTGCTGATGTAACCACTTCGCTTAGGCTGAGGTACCTCGGCCACCTTCCCCTAATGCAGATGCCTCGCAATGCAGCACAATCTCCAACAATCAGATCATGCGTACAGCCAATGAAAACTAGCGTAACTAGCCTATTGTTGAGTATGCATTGTGTTCCTTGCGGCACCGGTTCGTTAGAATTGTTACGAAGGATAGTACGAGAAGTGGGTTACTACTGGTTTTTTGCCTATTGTGTGCAATATTGTGTGCATAGTCGAGGTTTTGTAAGTGTCGTATTTGTATTTGGGGCAGTATCAGGTAATTATAATTTGGGAGGCAGATCAATTGCTTGCCGAGGAAGCATTGGATTGATGTTTCAGGCAAGTTCAATTCGTTAGCCAAAGCTTAATACCTCCAATACCTTTGCATTCTTGTGAGTGGCATTAATTCTTGCACCACTAGAACTCGATAAACGGGGTCCATGTGTATTGGAGCACATTCCATGGCACGTTCGGAAGGAGTCGAGTTTGTTTTCATTCCGGTACTCTTCAGCACAATTCCGTGATAATTTTCTGATGCTAATAATGTTGCAAAAACAAAGGCAACGGGGGGGGAACCATTATACAATAGCATTCACAACACAGCAGGCGGTGGTCAAAAGTCGCCATAATAGGTTGGAACAAGTTTCTTGGACGAGTCCAGTATAGCGTCCGTCTTGGCGCGTGGGAGCAGGCTCGGGAGCTACCTCTCGCAAGATTTACGAGCAAACTCAGGACGAGAATTCTCGTCAAAACAGCAAAGCCCCAAGATGGAGATAACTCCGAGTATCTGCTGGTCCATTCGAGACGAATTTATGGGCGTTGCAACTTGTTATTGTGTAGCTCTAGAACATACTCTGGCTTCACCCGACGCTGCTGCTTGTGAGAGAAGAAGAGTACTGCAATGGAATTGGACTTTCAAATTGCCCAAAGATTTACTTTTGGAATGTAGAGAAGGTTCTGGTTTTGTCTATGCTTCCATACCCAGGTTGGGGTTTTTGCAAGCTTTCTCCGACATTGTAACGGTCAGGAAGCAAGCAGCCAGTTTCGTACAATATCAAAACAAAATTGGGTTGAAGCCAACCTCACAAAGTATGCCAGGGTCTCATCAAACAGGGAAAGCTGTCCATTTCAGCTCATTTGGGCTCTTAAGAAAGTGTTGCAACTGTTTTTTGCGGCCATCACCAGTATGCGTCGCTACCAACAATGCGATGCGGGATGAGAAAAACTCTGTGCAAACCAAATTTCCATGCTCAAACACTTTCCTATGGACGGAGTCTTTGCTATCTATAAACCATCAGGTTTATCATCCTCCAAGTTTGTGGGGGACATCCAAGAGATTTTCACCAAGTCCCAGGTTTTTCAGGAAGATCTTGCCAAAGCTAGAGACAAGATGAGATTTGACCTTGGAACCAACAAGAAGATGTCCAAACAGAGAATTGAGTCCAAGGCCCGCAACTTAAAGGTCAAGATAGGGCATGGGGGTACCTTGGACCCGTTGGCCAGCGGTGTTTTGGTGATCGGGGTTGGTTTGGGTACTAAGAAGTTGCAGTACTACTTGACCGAGTGCAAGAAGCAGTACCGTACCAAGGCACTTTTGGGCATCTCAACGACCACAGGAGACTCCGAAGGAGAAATCATCTCCAAGAACAAGATTAGTCACATTGGCAAGGAATCCATACAGGAAGCCGTCAAGAAGTTCACTGGGGACATCAAACAGACCCCACCCATCTTCTCTGCGTTGAAGATGAACGGGATGGCATTGTACGACTACGCTCGTAAGGGCATACCATTGCCCAAGAACATCAAGGTTAGGGATGTCTCTGTGCCTCTAATCATTGTGCATGAAGAAGACTCACTCAAGGTGGACCATGAGTTTGAAACCTTGAAGAGTGAGTTGGACGAAGACGGTAAGCCTAAAGAGCATGGACTCATCAACAACCCTACTTTGAATGACTCACCACTCTACTTTTCATCTCAATACTTGGAAGAGGCCGAGAAGAACGGTCTTCCAAAGACCACCGGCAAACCAAGACCTCTCGATGAAGGGGAAGACTTGCCTGCCAAGTTGCCTATGATGCACTTGACCTGCGATGTTTCTTCCGGTACATATATCCGAAGCTTGATCAGTGATATTGGGAGGGCCATGGAGACCTCTGCCTACATGGTGGAGTTGGAAAGAACCCGTCAATCCCAATGGGAAGCAGGCAAGAATGTGTTCCAGCTCGAGGACTTCACTCAAAGAGACGAAAAGGTTTGGGGTGCTGTCTTGAAGAAGGTGTTGGATAGCCAAGGGGAAGTTGACATTTCCAAGGAATTGGAGATTGCTGAGCAGGCATTGAAGGACAGTGCTGAAAAGGAGAGTGACACTCTGAAGGAAAGTGCTGAAACACTGAAAGAAAGTGCTGATGACACTAAGCCCAACGGTGTGAACGGTGAAGCTGACCAACCTGCGGAAGCTTCAGAATTGCCAAAGAAAAGGGGAATTGACGAGGTGGACGCCTAAGCGTCATGTTATGTGTATAGATAGAAGATTGCTTGAACATAGAATGTTACGATAAGGTGTAGGAATTGCTGGTGGAGAGCAAAATGCTATGTCAGGAGCTCGGCGTGTAGTTGAGTGAATTCCTAACACGGTGAATGTAGGTGGAATTTGACTGGGTCGGGCATTTCTTCCAGGTATTTAACCCCATTCCACATTGCACTGTTGAGCTTTTTCATTTCTGATGTCCATTGGGGTCAAATTCTTCATTTTCGGTGCATTCGGGTATGCTCTTGGAGAGGCCTGGTGGCGTCCTTTTCTCACTCAAATCAAATCTCAATCACATCTCCACCATTGCAATGTTCAAACGCTGCTTTAGCACTACGTCCCGAAGGCTAGAGGTATACACTAGGACCACTATCAACCCATCTAGTTTCGGGTTGTCGTACCCTTCGGGGTTTACTCCAAAGTCAGTGCTCTTTTTGGCCACACCTCAACACCTTCCCCAGGTGATCCAACACAGCATTGAGCTCTACGAGAAGCACCAGCTCCAGGTAGCTGTAGCGGGTATTGACACGACGGTGCCCAACTCCCACCGCAGCGGTGTATCGGAATTATGGAACTCAGACGAGTTTGTTGTCAACTCTTCGGTGCTCTTGGACGAGAGAGATGACCTCCACGCCCTCCCCAGAGAGAGCGACGGAATCAACCCTGTGAGCGCCCGAAAGAACTGGAAGAGCATCACGTCGACGCTTTCCGTCGACGTCAACGAGTCCACCAAGGTTGAGTTACAATTGGCCAACACCGTTTTCACCACCGGCAACTTGGCTACCTTGTTCTACTTCCAGCCGGGCGAACAGCTGGGCAACTCGGGACAGACCCTCTGTGAACTTTCCATTAGCTACCCACCAGCGTCAATCACGTTGGGCAAACCACAACTACACGATAAGTTGACGCCATTGGGAACTGGTGAGGAGCTTTTCATCACCGACTCAATCGGCAACTTGATCAAGTCCATCAATGAAAAATCCGCCTCGGGCTACTTGCAAGACAACGAAAAGTTGATGGGCATAGCGTCTAAAGAAACCGAGGTGTACGCCAAAGTGTACCCGCAAGGCACGCTGGAGGCCCACAGGTACCAGGTTGTTGCAGGTGGGGGTTCCTGGGGAGCCAAGGCCAGCAGAATAGTGCTTTCTCCAGGTGCCAAGATCGCCAAGGGCGACAAAATCGAGTTTTTCATGTTGACTCCATCGGATAAATGGCTGAAGCCCACCGAGGACTTGGAGGCCTTCACAGATGCCTTCATCTTTGAGAGCAGCTACTTGGAAGAAGGGTTCCGTGAAGACGACGGCGCCGAACGGGTCTTGCACGGTGTGTTTGGCGGAGGGTGTGAAGGGGGGTTCTATTTGAACGGTTTGGGGCATTTGTCGACGGGCGAGAGGGCTGTGATGGACCTCGCCTCCAATTGAGCGTGTAATTTATTAGTCTTTTGTAAATAGCCTTGTGACTAGAGACGTTGATGTAGGCCACGGCCAAGTGTGGAGAAAACGGCCCAGGCTTTCGCAGCCAACGGAAGTGTGGACTGAAAAGGCAAGGGATGGGGCTTGAGGTGATCAGCTCCGTGCTATCGGAGGCCCGCCGTGCAACGCCCCGTCCGACAAGTATACGCCGGCCATTGTTTTGCACGTTGGCACCTCCGAGCTGCGGGCACTTTTGCAATGACGAGGGCCAGCTTCCCCATCCAAACTACCCTGTTAGGAAGTTTGTTGGAGGTACGCTTTTGCACGCCTCCAGCGTAGCATACTCCTGGTGACGGGCGTCCTGGATAGGTGGGTTCTCCACCTGCAACGGGTATTCCGCTTTGCTCTTATTTTCAATGTACCTCTGTGTCATTGTTGAGCCTGGTTATTAGTTCCGTTGCGGCGTTGCCTTATCAACGTGCCTGCTTAAACCTCCATTCCGGCCAGGACCTCCTAAACACCAGCACCTGGGCAATGTGAATTGCAAAACCCCGGGAATGTGAAGTTGCAAAACTTGAAAAACCTGGGGCATATGTAACCAGGAGCGCCATAGGCTGCTTCTAAAATAAGAACTGGGTACTAGGTCGGGGTGGGTCCTGGGATCGCTGCAAAAACAGGATTGCCTGATTAGTTCTGCTTGGAATGACTAGGCAAGCACATAGTCTACGGCGCTATATCCTTTCTTTGGCTAGACCGTCTGGAGAGTACGACAAAGTTAAATACGAGGTTGAGCGCAGCCCAATTTGCAGGTTTGGGTCCACCACAAGTGCTGCGGAGCAGCAGCGGCGCTTGTTTGATATTAAACGATGAGCAGAGCACATTGAGAGGCGGATTGGAGTACTGCAGACGTCAAGCCTGCTGTTTTCCTTGTGTCAGAGACCGAATTGCGGAAGATAAGATAAATGGGACCTGGTTGGGCTACAGAAAGGATCGTCTTATCGGAGTTGCAAAATGCTTTTCTCGTGAAGTCTCCACTCCACGGCCAGCACATTGTCAAGCCAATGCAGATACCGAATTTCAGGTGGTGCTTGTGCTAGCACTGGCTTGCTAGTGACAATGAGCTCTTGTGTCTTTCTGGTTGGAGGGTGCTTGTTTCTCCAGGAGCAGGAGCAATGGGCCACAAACACCCAAATTCATCCAATTTGCACTTGATGGACGATAAAGGGTCGGTAGATCCTACAAGTCTAGCCGGTTCCGGCCCAAATAGTTGTTGTTTTCCCAAATGACAGTTACTAAATGGTCTAATTGGGTGTTGTCGGCTAGACTGGAACCATCAGTGACAATTTTCATGTCCCTATGGGTTTTCGATCTCCATCTGGGTTTCCTCCATTTGGGTTTCCTCCATCCGGTTTTCCTCCATTTGGGTGATTCAAACATTAAGTCCCAAAAGAGGTGCCCTTGAGGACTCTGGATGCTTTGATGCTGCTCCCATAAAGATCGTCAGATTTCCACTACTTTCCAACACACCTACCTTAGCTCTCATCTCACCCACCTTGGTTCCAGCACATCCACCCAAGACTCTCTTTTGTTGCTGCTCCGACACCCTTCATCAGCTTCCCACCCGTGCACCTATTGTGGCCCTCAACACACATATCCAGAGCGCTCAAGCTACTTTGGAGACGACCAAAAATGCACACAGCCCTCTCGATTCAAGCTTGGAGGTGCTACTGGAATCCGTAGAATGCCGTTCGACAATGTGCCGTTGGTGGGTTGGGCGTCACCGTTTTGCGAGGGGGTCCAGCTGGCAATGCGACACTAAACCATCAGATAAACGGTCGGCACGGTCCAGGGCCATCGTCGCCGGTGCAAAGAGAGTCCCAACCCTGCTTTTATTTGACACACACCCTTCCAAACCCGTCGTGCACCGGTCCACAGCTTATCGCCACCACCCAGACCGACCCCTGGTCGGGCCCAAGCCCACCATTGTAGCGGAGATGAGCTGGTGGTCACTCAATCGTCAATCCCACTGCCTACTTGCTTCAGGCCTGCATATAGTTGTCTTCAATTTTTTGAGTGGCGGCTCGTAAAAGCAAATCAAAATAGAACAACTCAACCAATAGATATATAGAAATACACTACGATGGATGAGACATTGATTGCAACCATCAACAAGCTTCAGGACGCCCTTGCGCCTTTGGGAGGCGGGTCTAGCTCGCCAATCGATTTGCCTCAAATTACCGTGGTTGGCTCCCAGTCCTCTGGTAAGTCCTCTGTTTTGGAGAACATTGTTGGAAGAGACTTCTTACCAAGAGGTACCGGTATTGTCACCAGAAGACCCTTGGTCTTGCAATTAATCAACAAGAGATCCAACAAGAGCAACTCTGCTGATTTGGTCAAGTTGGACAACGACAGCACCGAAAACAATTCCGAAGAATGGGGGGAGTTCTTGCACTTGCCAGATAAGAAGTTCTACGACTTTGAGGAGATCAGAAACGAGATTGTCAGAGAAACCGACGCCAAGACAGGCAAGAACTTGGGTATCTCCCCAGTTCCAATCAACTTGAGAATCTACTCTCCTCACGTCTTGACCTTGACTTTGGTTGATTTGCCAGGTTTGACCAAGGTTCCAGTCGGTGACCAGCCAAAGGACATTGAAAGACAAATCAGAGACATGATCATGAAGTTTATCTCCAAGCCAAACGCTATTGTCTTGTCTGTCAACGCTGCCAACACCGATTTGGCCAACTCCGACGGTTTGAAGTTGGCTAGAGAGGTTGATCCTGAGGGAAGCAGAACCATCGGTGTCTTGACCAAGGTGGATTTGATGGACCAAGGTACCGATGTTATTGACATCTTGGCTGGCCGTGTTATTCCTTTGAGATTCGGGTACGTTCCTGTCATCAACAGAGGTCAAAAGGATATCGAAACCAAGAAGACCATTAGAGACGCCTTGCAAGACGAAAAGCAATTTTTCGAAAACCACCCATCCTACAAGGCCAAGTCTCACTACTGCGGTACTCCTTACTTGGCTAAGAAGTTGAACGGGATCTTGTTGCACCACATCAAGGGTACCTTACCTGAAATCAAGATGAGAATCGAGAACTCTTTGAAGAAGTACCAAAACGAATTGGTTGCTTTGGGTCCAGAGATGGCAGAACTGCCTGCATCCATCGCCTTGAGTATGATCACCCAATTCTCCAAGGACTACAATGGTATTTTGGATGGTGAGTCCAAGGAATTGTCCTCTCAGGAATTGAGTGGTGGTGCTCGTATCTCCTTCGTTTTCCACGAAATCTTCAAGAATGGTATCTATTCTTTGGATCCATTTGATTACATCAAGGATGGTGATATCAGAACCATTGTCCACAACACCTCTGGTGCCGCTCCTTCCATGTTTGTCGGTACTCAAGCTTTCGAGGTTTTGGTCAAGCAACAAATCCACAGAATGGAAGAGCCAGCCACTAGATGTATCAGCTTGATTTTCGACGAATTGGTTAGAATCTTGGCTCAGATTGTTGCCCAACCTACCTACTCCCGTTATCCTTTGCTTAAGGAGCAATTGTCTCAATCTTTTATCCAATACTTGAGAGAAGAGTTGGTTCCAACCACCAAGTTTGTTACTGATCTTATCCACGCTGAGGAAACTTATGTCAACACCGCACATCCAGACTTGTTGAAGGGTTCCCAGGCTGTTGCCCTTGTTGAACAAAAGTACCATCCGCCCGTGGTTATTGATCCAAAGACTGGTAAGCCTGCTTCCAACCAACCTGCCTCTCCTGTGACTCCAACCAACAACCTCAATGCCACCAAGGACGATGGTGGTTTCTTTGGTGGTTTCTTCAGCTCAAAGAACAAGAAGAGAATGCAACAAATGGAGGCTCCTCCAGCTGTCTTGAAGGCCTCTGGACAAATGAGTGAAAGAGAAACCATGGAAACCGAAGTCATCAAGTTGTTGATTACTTCCTACTACAACATTGTCAAGAGAACTGTTGCCGATGTTGTGCCCAAGGCTGTCATGTTGAAGTTGATCAACAAGTCCAAGGACGACATCCAAAAGGAATTGTTGGAAAAGTTGTACAACTCTTCCGACTTGGAGGACATGGTTAAGGAAAATGAAGCCATGATCCAAAAGAGAAAGGAATGCAAGAATATGGTTGAGGTTTTGAAAAATGCTAGTAGTATTGTTTCGAGTGTTTAGTGTTTAATATGACTATGAATAGAAATTGAATTGTGTTTGACGTAGATTATGAGGATTCCTGTGGGAACACAAGGGATGCAAGTTGTAGTTTTCGTCCAGGAGGGGCCGTTCCGGAAACATCTCGAAGCTTTGGCCTCCAGTCTTGTAGTGTCTCGAGTAGTAACCTTTTGAGAGTACTCAATGGAAGTTACGTAAAGATGATCTCGCTTGGCAAGGTAACCAACTTACTTGTATCTGCTTGTATTATCACATTGTTTTTCCCCCAGATATGCCAGGACCAATCTGGATGGGTATCGTATGATAGTAAGCCTAATTTGCAACCTTTGTTGCGAAAAAGTTGCAAAATGTGGCAATGCTGCAAACGTCTCCAAAATAAACATCAGTCGAGCGTGGGGATAACCGACCTACAGTAAACGATCCCTACAACAAGGAGAAGCACACCCACACAAGTTTGACAGTGTGGTGCAAAGACGTGGTGGCTGATCTCTTAGGCCGTGCAGATCAATGGCAGCTCTTGTTAGGTCACCAACGCGGCTTTTAACAAAGACAAGCAATCCTTTGTACGGGGAACTAGGAAGTGAACTCACTACAAGTAGGAGCTTTGTAACTTCGGCTACTTTCAGCTACTGCAGTTGGCATATCCAACTTGCTTGCTTAGTTGGTGGCCAGTTTGCAGATTTAAAGTGAGGTGCAGTTCAGTAAACAACAACAGCTACAACTGCACCGCCAATAGATAGAACTAGCTTTGAGGTGCCCTCACTGTGTGGCCGCTGCTTCCAGGTGGTAGTCTACAGAAAGGTAGTCCCACTCCAGGTTATACTTCGCTGCTTTGTCCAATCAAAAACCTGATTTGGGTGCATGTGAATCCCCCACAGCAAGTTGTAGATAGTTACCAAAGATTGTTTGCTGCGGCAGCTTGGCGAGCTCTTCGATTGCTCTCTAGCTGAGCCCAAATCGCTTAGACACATCTCCGCATAGTAGCTGCTGCACTGGCCATGCCTGAAGAGCTCTGATTATAATCAGACCTTCCTAATTGGATGGAACGGCGTCGATCTTCGCGTTCTGTGTTAACAGACTTCTTTGATCCCCACTTTGTTGGCCGATCGCAACGTTCGCTAACCAACAATTAGAAGCACCCGAATCGGGTACTTGCTGAGATAGGCACTTTTGGCGTGGCCGAGTCATCCCCACTGCCAACTGGAGTCCATGCGCCTACAGGTCCCTGCGGCGCCGGGCAGCCGTACTCCCACATCCGTGCTGCAGGAGCAGCTTGGTCGCCACCAGGAGGTACTTGACTGCCCCAGCTAGCACGTCAACTAGACTGTGACTACGTCAACCTTCGTAGAGGGTCCCTGGTCCACCCCTCCTTGTACCCTCTCCAGCGACCCCGGGACGCTATAATCTCTGCGACATTAAATGAAAATTTTGCGCTATTAAAAAAAAAGATATAAACCACTTCATCTGTTCCCCCAACTACTAAGAAGAGGAAACTCACCCAAAAGCCTACCAATTATTCTAGAAGCGCTCAAGATACGTCACTTCACGTCCCAGTATCTTTTTCCCACAAAGAAAGCGCTTATTTGTTACTGAAAACTCGCCACTCCACATTGGTGATTCCTGTTTACCCATTCACTAGCTGGTAAACCTGATCGAATCACACGCCTATCTCATTCCTGAGACACATTTATAAGGTAGTTTTATGCCTAGGAAGCCACGACGTATACTATTTAACATCAAAGTCATCGAACCAGGATAGCACCAGCCCTCCTGCTTCCTCACAACCTAAACTTACCTTTAAACAATCGAATCAAAGTTCGATTCCAAAGCTATTATTCATTACAATAGTATCCAAAATTCCTTCGCACGCAATTTGCTGACATAACCTTTCCCCGTCCATCCTTGGTTAATAATTTTGAAACGTTTCTTGTTACTTCTCTCTTCGTTTCTAGATTGTTAATTGAAGCAGATCCCACTATTAAGAGTAAGTTTCAATCCACCTTAAAAAGAAAAATCTTACTTTAAAAATTAAAGAAAACCCATTGCTCCACTGCAATTCAAAAAGCTAAAAAAAAGACACTTATCGGTTGCAACTCAAGCATATACTATTGGTTGCAAATTATAAAAAAGAAAAAAATTGTACTCGATTCATACAGAGTACTTTACAGATCACACAGAGCACTTGAACTTTAGATAAGTTTTGATATGGTAGCCCCAGCTTACCACGCAGACACCTATGTCGACCACGAATTGTCCGCCAACTTGGACTCCACGTTTGCCTTTGAAGGCCCCGAAAAATTGTTGGAGATCTGGTTTTGGAAGTCGGAGTCCGAGATCCCCTCCTGGTACCCGGCTGAAGGCTTGAAGCTGATTCCGTTGGAAAAATGGGTCGAGGTCTTGGACTTGGTCAGTTGCAAAATCTTGTCTATGAAGTCTTCTCCATACGTTGACGCATACTTGTTGAGCGAAAGCTCGCTTTTTGTCTTTCCCCACAAGATGATCTTGAAAACCTGCGGAACAACTACTACTTTGGCTTGTCTTGACAAGGTTTTCGAGGTTGCTAACGAGCAGAGATTGGTGGGTGAGCAAGTGATCACCTCCAAGGGGATCCACAAAGTCTTCTACTCCAGAAGATCCTTTATGTTCCCAGAGAAACAAATCCATGTCCACAAGGACTGGAAAAATGAGTTTGCCTTGCTCAATGATTACTTTGTCGACGGCAAGTCGTACGTTGTTGGCGATTTCAGTAGTGACGACCATTGGTACCTTTACACCGGGGGCGAGATTGGTGGCGGTGACAAGCCCTACTTGTCCAACGACCAGACGTTTGAAATCTTGATGACCGAGTTGAACCCCGCCAAGGCCGAGAAGTTCATCACCATGAGAAAGCCAGGTGTCCAGTCGCTCTTGAAGAACGGCAAGGACGAATCGGACTTGGGCCACGAGATTGGTATGGAAACCATGCGTGAGACCAAGTTGGACTCCATTTTTGCAGCCAACGAGGACCAGTTTGAAAGCCTGCCTCACTACTTGCCCTCGCCTTCCATGTCTGACAACATGGAGTTTGAAGAGGATGCGAAGCCCGTTGAAGAGTACGAGTTTGCCCACGACGGGTTTTCCTTCACTCCCTGCGGTTTCTCCTCAAACTCCATTTGCTCAAACAAGGGCGGGTACTACTACACGCTCCACATCACGCCTGAGTCCGGCTGGTCTTACGCGCTGTTTGAGACCAACTACCCATTCGGCAAGAACGTCCAGGTGTCCATCATCACTGTGTTGACCAGAGTCCTCAGGATCTTTGAACCCCGCAAGTTCTCTTTGACCTTGATTCACGAGGGCAGTTTGTGGGGAGGCCAGACAGAGCACGACTTTGCTCAGTTGCAAACCTGTGAACAACGCTTGTTGAAGGAGTTTGGATATACTAAGGAGGAGAAGGCCTTGTTTGACTTGAAGACTGAAAACAAGGTCATGTATATGAACTTCGAGAAGACCAACAACTAGTGAACCTGGTTGATTGCATTGTTGATTGGCGTTCTTTTTTTGTTGATACTCGATATGCTGTTTCACTGCCAGCACTATTTTAGCAGGAAGAATGTTCGTTATAGTTGGTTTAAGGCGTATGTCTTTTTTCTCTATTGGTGGTCGAATGATTCTCCGTACGTTGAATGTATGTGTTGACGATAAATTGTAGAGGTGAGTGAGATGTAGTGATAAAGGAGATGCGGAGATGAGCGAGGTTTGAGGCTTGAATGAGATAACGATTCAAGAGAGTTGTGGAGAATGGGCTTGAAAGCACAGGCTCACCGCATTTCTCTCGCCGCTCCACTTGACGTTTGCCCGGACTTATCAGGCTGCAATTTTGCAGCATGGGGAGCGCCGCACCGAGGCTTTTGATTGCAAGTTTCTCACGTGCCCCCCTCCACTTGAAACTTTGGGAGGTTGTCTAGTGCTGTTGTAGGGGAGGCCCAGCTCCGCAGATTGGGGTGGAGCTGAATGGGCAGCCGACGGAGTTGTAAGACCCCCGGAAGTGTCATGTCAAGGGTGGTGGAAGGAAGAGTGAGCGATGGCATAAGCCCGGGACTACGTCCGATGGCAGGCGGGCGGGTTTTGAAGGACGTGGAGGGAGAGTCGAGTCCGGAGGAGATTTCGGCGCAATGCAGGGGATGAGGCAAATCAAAAAATTGCTGGAGTGCATCTCCAAGGAAATCAACATCCTTGCTGTCTTCTATTGTAAACTACAGTTGAGTCAAAATCAATATCATAAACTTATATACAAACAATATTAATCATTTTCAATAAATAAGTAAACTATATCACTATACTCTAAAAAGCTAGTGTTATTATTTCACTGCAAGGGTTGAAATAGTTTACTTGAACTTCTTACCGAACATGATGACTTGCAATTGATCGTACATGGAGATGACACCGGCACCGGCGACACCTCTCAAGATGTTAGCACCACAACCCTTGAACAAGGACTTGATACCTTCAGCAGCGACAACCTTCTTGAAACAGTCAAAGGCACCGTTGTACTTGACGGCTTGACCAGAAGTCATCATCATTCTTCTTCTAACAGTGTCCAATGGGTAAGAGGCGGTGGAGGCACCGGTGGTGACAACCCAACCCAACAAGAAAGAGGCCCAGAAAGAACCTTCCAAAGGACCAACCAAAACGACAGGCTTCAAGGAATCGTACAAACCGAAGTACAAACCTCTGTAGACAACAATACCGACAACAGATGGACCGAAACCTCTGTACAAACCAGCAATACCATCGGAAGCTAAGGTCTTCTTGTAGACGTCAAACAAACCGTTGAATTGTCTTTCACCAGAACCCTTGGCGGACTTGGCGTCGTTAGCCAATCTGGTTCTGGCATAGTCCAAAGAGTAGACGAAAGCCAAGGAGGTGGCACCAGCCAAACCACCAGAAGCCAAGTTACCGGCAAACCACTTCCAGTAGTTGTCGTCCTTCTTGAAACCAAACATCTTCTTGAACTTGTCCTTGAAGGCAAAGTTCAAGGCTTGGGTTGGGAAGTATCTGATAACGTTGGCAGTGTTACCTCTCCAGAAAGAAACAACACCTTCTTCGGCAGCAGTTCTTCTGAAACATTCAGCAATACCATCGTACTTTCTGGCCAATCTACCTTGCTTGATCATTTCATCCTGGTTTTGAATCAACAACTTGACTCTTTCAATTGGAGCAGCAGCAGTCTTGGAAACGGCGGCGGAAACACCACCCATCAAGAAGTCAATAACGAATTGGTTATCCATTGTGAATATATGTCCTTGGTTATTAAGAGAATTAACTAAAAAAAAAAAACTCTAATATAAATTTTTCGAGGAAATCCCTGTCGTTATATACTCAACAAACCTTAATGAAAATTTTTTTTCCCTCCATAGAATTTCTTTTCTGGTAGTGTTCCGGGCTAAATCGGAGCCTCGCGTTGAAAACGGTGAATTCTGATTTGTCGATTTGCTCGGTGATTTCTTTTTGCCTGGCCGGGTAACCACGCCTATTTCAATTGATCAGATGAAGGCCTCCATCCTCTCTGCCCCATTGCACGCCAATTGTCGGTGGGTTTTCGGCGAAAAGAGTGGGGAAACGTTTGTGTGTGCTTGTCCCGTGCTCCAATTCATCTTTTGCTGTAATTCTACGTGAGATTCGGCTTCTGGTGGCCGCCTGTTTGTGTGTTCTTCATTCTTGCTGCTGTCTCCAATCTTTGTCGCTCTTTTTTTTTGGTTTATTTTTTTAATCAACCAGAAGCATAATTGTGTACCTCACGCGAGTGCGTCGGCTTGATTTTGACCGAAAGTTTCAACCTGGGAAGTGACTGGCTGGGGGAGTCGGGGTGGAAGCAGCGGGACTCGTGCTGGGACCAGCCGAATAAGCGTATCTGCGGAAAAATGATGCTGAGGCGTTTGCAACGGTCCCAACAATGCACTGCTGATAATGGGGCTACTGGCTGCGAGGGGAATTGCAGCGAGAATGGGTCCACCGACACGGTCCTCCAGCACCGGCTCCACACTCGTCAGGTGCCGAGGGCGCTGCGCTCGCGCTGGGCGCTGGTTCCGGCGCCGTACTGGGTGTTCTTGGCCTGCTAGCTGGCCCTGGGGGCCCGGAAAATCACTTCCGCTGCTCGGGTCGCTGGCCTGTCATGTTTGATGACCGCACGGGCCCCAGACACCTGTCATTCCCCAACTACGAGCTTGTCGCTAGTCGTCATGGGGATGCACGCATGGCAGACGAGGGATTGCTACAGCTGACCTCCGGAACATGCCATGCGCCGGGCCTGTGCTTGGGGCTCGTGCTGTGCTGGCTGACCCACCGCGGACGACGCTCAGACTACCTTGTCATTCTACCTGCCAAGTTGGTCAAAATGCCTCGGGTATGCCTCCACCACCACCAGAGAGTGTGTTTTCACGCTTTTGACGGCTCATCCTCGATGGGCTGTCCCGATGGCCAGTCTCGATGGGTCCCGCATCTTCTCGCTCTCTCATTCGCTGTCGGAAAAACGCGAGTGATCGCCGGGTTTATTCTGGCCTGTTTGTGTAGTTTCACGTATCCTAATACGGTAGTGACAGTTTTCTCTCCTCCGCACTACTCCCTCGTTCTCTCTGACCCGGGCCCGCCTTGGGCTGGCTTGAAGGGGCCTTTGCCCGAGACAAAACGCTCGTTTGCCATTCCGCCCGCCTTCTAGCTGTATTCTGCAGACCGCCTGCGGATTGTGTCACAGAACCCCACAGGATCTCTCGCCATGTACCCCCGGCAACCATCGTCGTCGGGAGAATCTCACCCTTGTGCATTTTGACGTGTTGGCCGTTGGCCAGTGGGCCCACTTTGGCGAATACGAAACTGTGCATGTCACCGCCCCTAGCGAAACAAAAGTTCCGGGATCCTCTTGACTTTCTAGGTCGTTCCATCGCGCTACCCTATGAAAAAGCAGCTTGTGCAGGTCCCACTGCCTCATAGCGAAGACTAATTAAAATCACGGTAGTTACTTCATTATTGTATAATTGGTTAAATTGCGCCAGCTTAATGATATTGCGCCAATTAGAGCGGATTGATAACCTTCTATTCTTTAACTTCCACACCTTGCCAGGCACCGCCGCTGAAGAAAATATAGAGCGTCACGAGAACGTAATCCAAACTTCCATAATCAAGCTAGTATTTTGCAGTAGTTTCTCTGTTTAAATGTTAAGAACTCTAGTAATCAAGTGTAGCATGCGTCAGGAGATGCCACTGTTCCTCTTGAGTCTTGAATTTGGCTGCGAAAAGAAAGGCTGCAGACCCATTATTGTGTCACAAAATAATTGGTCCGCTTTGCAGCCCAATTCCGCTCGTGCTGTTACTGTCACATATCCGACCAGTTCACATCAAATCTGTCTTACAGCAACTAGTTTCTCTATTTCCAATGGCTTTCCGCCTCTATGTCACCTCAGTAATGTGCACCCTTCATTTCTTCTATCATTTCCGTCGACATCTTTTTTTCTTCTCATATATGGCCGCTCAATCATCTAAGCGGGATTGGTGTCGAGATGGAAGTGTATTCATGGCTTCTCTTAACTTGCTCGAATTCAAAAAACTCAAAACCTAGTAGCTGTAATAGTCAACTGCTAGCCGTTTGCAGTGGAGCACATACCAACTGATGATGAAACAGGAGTGCGGGACAACTCTATAACTACACTAGACAAAAATGTGACTTTACAAAGTGACAAGCGCATGGTTCGAGTGTTTGAGATGCCCTAAAAACTCAAACGTAGGGTTGCAAGAGTTATCTTTGAATTGCATTTGCAGAGTATGACAATATGACATTCAAGAAGTACCGTAATTTGGACTAATTTCTGGGGTTGCAATAATCATCACGGCCAGATATGAAATCTCCCGATTTTTTGTAAATCCCAATTCACAACTTACAGATGATGCTGCTAGTTGGGCTCACTAACAGGTTATTGCAAAAAAACATTGAACCTGTCATGTTCCCCCTAATAGAGCCTCCCACTACTGACCTACAACTCATAAAAAATCAACCTTTAAACTCTTTTTATATGCAATAATTCTATATTTTTGGAGATTGGAATTGGTTACTCCATCTTCTAACTTCCTCTGAAGCTCTAGCTGCTCTTCTTCTATTGTCGTCAAAAACTTCCATGGCAATGTCCTCGGTTCTGACACTGTCACCATACCCGTCAACAGACTCGGCATAGCCAGATCTGAACTCATTGGCCGAGTTTCTGTGCTCATCACTTAAGTTGAACCTTGAGTAGTTACTGACCTTAACTCTGTTAGGGTCCGTAGGATCATAGTCTTGAGGATAAGCATCAAAGTCACCTCTCAATTCACACTCTCTAATGATATCCACATCGTGTGGGAAGAAAAGCTTTTGGATGACATCGTAGCAGAATCTTGGTAACAAGGAAAAGAGAATACCAACAAAAAGACATGCCCAGAATGATACACTACCGAAAGTCTGCAGTGCTGCCTTGAAAAACTCAGCCAGTGACTTTGCAGAAGTCCAGATACCAGTCCAACCAAACAAAATCAAAATGGAAAGGGAAACAAAAAGGAATGACAACCAGTCCCATCTGTATTGATGCATGAAAACGTAGGCGTTACATGCAATACAAGAAATGGCAGCAACAACAATACCCATCCAGAATCTATGATCCAAAACCAACCCTTCAGAGCTAACAAACCCAGCTTGGTACATGGCGTAAGGAAAGAAAAAGGAAACGGCAGATTGATACAAAGCATCAACCATGTAAAACCAGAACTTGGTCTGGGTCCACTCTGTTCTCAAGATCCCTGTCTTGTAAACTTGTGGAACTAACATTGAAACCTTGGCACTAAGATCTTGATCGAAGACACCCAAAAAGATAACCGGTAACGAGGTAAAAGCCAAGTTATAGAAGGTCAAGTAAGTAAATTCAAACAAATAAGTCCCATCAAAGTCACAGAATGCACCATACCAGAAAAGAGCAATAGAAAAGATAACGTTCTTAAAGAAAAACGATGGAATCATTTCACTGAATCTCTTGTACGACCATCTTCCATGAACAAGTAACAACTTGGCAAGATACCTAAATTGACCAATGGCATAATCTGATGACATAACTGCCTGTCTACCTTCTTCACCGGCAATACCAACACCAACATCGGCTGCTTGGATCATGGCAACATCATTGGAACCATCTCCGATGGCCAAAGTCATAACTTCAAGGGATTCTTTGACCAACTTGACAACAGCTGCCTTTTGGGCGGGGGAAACTCTGCAACACAAAACAGCCTTACACTGCTTACACAAGAGTAAGAACTTTCTTCTTGTATCCTTATCTCCCAAAGCAATCTTCAAGGCATCACCATCAATCACAATTGCAAAGTTCGGATTTGGTGGTGAGTGATCTCCAATAGCCCCGTCCAATTCTTCCTCAGATCCACTCATCTTGAAAAATTTGATCAAGAAATGGGTAATCAAGTAGTCAATCAAAGCATGGTCTGAGTTAACCTTGCCAACATTGTAACGTCTTGTTTCTTCGGGTGATAATTGGGTTTTGATCAACAATAATTCCATGTCATTTCCTAACAAGTTACAAGAGAAACCAATGTTAATGGCAGTTTCAACTTTATCCCCAGTAAGGACCCACAACTTGATTCCGGCATCCCCTAAGATTTGAATAGCGTCGGGAACACCATCTTGTAATCTATCTTCAATGGCAGTACCACCCATCAAGATAAGTTCACGTTCAACAGAGTCGGCAACAGATTCCATCTTTTCTTCTCTACCATCCAATGAGGATGCAGCTTCCAAATGCTTTTTGTTCCAGGCTAAGTATTGGTTCCACTCTAATTCTCTGTAAGCGATACACAATGTTCTCAACCCCTCAGTTGCAAATTCTTGCAAATGCTTTGATGTCTCATCAATCAATTTCTTGTTGTTGTTCTTCAGTAATCTGCCATAGATAATCGAATCAGCACCCTTGCAAATCAAAAGTGCCTTTGGACTGGCTCCGTTTTCACCTGGGATCTTGACAATAGCACTCATTCTCTTTCTGGTGGAGTTGAATTCAAGCGTGTTAAGAATTTGATACTCTTTTCTTTCTCCTAAAACTTCGACTTCAATTCCATGCTTGGTTCTGCTCTTAAATTCGAAACCAAGAGCTCTAGCAGTGCCTACCAAAGCAGATTCATCGGGAGATTGGGCTTTAAGCAACATCATACCCGGATTCTTTTCGTCTGCTTCAATAACAACAGAGTGACATAATGCCAACGACAACATGAAGTAGTGGTTTCTCAATTTTTGTTGTTCTCCACTCTTACCTTCAAGATCATCAAGGAAAGGCTTGGAAACAAATGTAAGTTCATTGCTGTATTTTCCTTTCAAATTCGTAAGCATTTGCTCTCTCTCTTCTTCAATGAGTTTTCTCTCTTGAGCTGCTTCGGTCTCAACGTCAATGCCTTCTCTTTTTCTTAACCCGGCCATGGCTTCAGTGTATGCTCTACCGTAAGAAATACCATTGATGGTACACTTTTTAAACTCCATCAAGTTTTGAGTGAGAGTACCTGTCTTGTCACTAAAAATGTACTCAATTTGACCAAGATCATCCGAGATACTCCAGGATTTTGGAGTACAAGGATAATCCAATTTTTCATAGTACATCCCAATATCGGAATAGATGAAGAAAACTTGGGCTGTCTTAATGATTTCAATTGTAATGTAAAGCGAGATGGGGACCAATGATTGATATAAAATCAAGGCCACAAAGAAGTCGACAATACCATTCTTTAATGGACTTCCCGCAATAGTACCAAACTCAAAAAAGTTTCTACTAACTCCGTCTCGAGTGTAATAGATCCCGTTTACCAAACCCAGAACAAAACAAATAATGAACAATAAAACAAAGTTCATGAAAACATAATAGTTCAATTCACGAGAAATTCTCAGTTGTTTGGTAGGAGTGATACCTGCGTTCAACATAATCTTAGTGTCGTCACCTGTGAAGACAACTATACCTATGACCCATTTAGTGTTTCTAAGAGAACAACCTCTCAATAAAACGTTGTTGATGGTAATTGCTTCTTGCTTTCCTTCGCCATATTTCAAGTTACCTTGGTAAGAATACAAATTTGGGTGAGGGCCTTCACTTTCAACTTCGAAGGTCCTTCCAAGAAAATCGTCTGCTCTATGGATATGGTCTTCAGCGTTTCCATACTTCAATGACTGTCTAACCTTTAAGTTCGTTTCACCGTCAAGATTCTTTGTTTCGACGTAACAACAATGATCCTCTTCGGAAGTGTTAAGAATAATGACATCTGCTGGCAACTCATCGTTATTGTAAATTCTTAAGATATCACCAACCTTGACGTCTTTCCATTGACGTCTTGCAAATTTCAATTGTTTTGTGGATGTTTCATCAAAAGGATTTGCGGATTTGGTTGGCAAGATTTCACTTTCAAAGGACTTACGGACTTGCTGTGATTCCGCTTCTTGACGAGCTTTTTCGGCTCTAGCCTTCAGAGAGAACTTTCTTTGGAATGCATAGATTGCTTTGAAAAGGAGACGAGAGTTAGCCTTTTTGAATCTTCTCCACAATGAAATCTTCTTATCGTTGACGTTGTAATTCACAAACTCATTTTCGGCTGTGGCCAGGCCAAGGATATGTGTGGGTTGGTTATTGACTTCCATATCAGTGACTGTTCTTCTACTGTCTTCGATGGCATCTTTGATTGCAGTGATCGCACAGATAACGATCAAAGGAACTGCAGAGAGAACTGGGGAAGGCACACCAAAGATTCTGAAAGCACCCATAATAATCAAAGTCAAGAAATATAAGTTGGCAATATTCCTGAGAAATTGGTTTGAGATGTTTTTTGGGATAAATGACAATGGAGTATACTTAGTAGTTCTTATCTTATTTCTTGGGTACTCGACCAAGGGATCTCCGGTTTCAGGGTCGACATGAGTTTCCGGCAATGGTTTGTTGAAGGTGACCAATCTCTTTTCACCCTTACGGTCCTTTGGATCGACCTCGGCCTGTTCCATCTCGATTTGTTCTTCAGAGTCACCGTACTCGTCTATAATATCTTCTTCCGTGGTGTCAACTTTATCGTGTTGGTTTCTCCTCTTGCCTGGGTTAGGCAGCAATAAGCCTTTCAAGGTCTTTGATCTACTCAAGTTCTCTTTCATGGGACGGCCATTTTTATGTCTTGTTGTACCCCAACGGTGTCTTTTCATGACAGTGCCCTTTCTGTCGACTTGGTTATCGGATAAATGCAAAGGAGGAGGGGATGGAGGAGGCAACGGGGATGAAGGGACCTCTGATTCCTCGGGTATGGTGAACCTCAAGGACGCTTTTCTGCTTCCGCCAAACTTTTCATTGGAAGGAGATCTGAGTCCTCCAATGACGGAGCCACGAGGGGAGGCTATTGGAGACTTGACAAAGCTGACGTTTGTCGAACTGAGGTTGGGGGAGCTCAAGGGAGACCTAGGCCCACCCGAATTACTCATTCCGCTGAGTGTGGTCGAGCTCATGTTGGGCGATGACAAGCTTATCAGGGACCCGTTGATATTGGGTGTGGGTAGCACCGGCAGTCTCCCGTCAAAGGAAAAATGACTATCTCTATTGCTCAGGTGGTTGGGCGACATCACGTCGTCGACAAGTTGGTCTGCCGAGTGGAATTGGTCTGCCTGTTGTTCCAACCTCAATCCGTATCGATTACGTGGTCGTGGATCAGTCATGGTTGTGTGAATATGCTAATGAAAAGGTGGTGTATTTTGAAAAACAAATGCAATCTGAGGTGACCACTATAATGACTATATTTTTATCTTTGATCTTGCTCTGTAGAATCCCCCTTTCTATTCGAGAGTGGTCGTTAAATGTCCTATGCTAGCTTAAAAAGGTGGCAATCGTTACGATTAAAAAGTTCCGGGTCGGCCTCTGATCCGCAAAATTCTCACTTCTAACAGGGATGTAGGAAAAAAAAAAAAAAGAGTTGAAAATTGACGCGATTTATTAATAGCGTAGAAGAGAAGGTCGCGTACGAGAAAGGAAATTCGGGTCGAGGGTGGGTGTTTATGAAAGGTGAGAGTGAAGTTGTTGAGCCGAGGAGAGTACAGGGGAGGGCCTGTTGGTGCCGACCTTGAGGTCCGCCCTACTTCCATTGCAACCGTCAAGAAAATTTGCCTCCACCTTTATTGACTTTTTCTCTTTTTCTGGCTCTCATTACTAAGAAAATGTACGCGTGTATGGAGTTCGTGATGATCCTTCACGTGTAAGAGGTATTGTTTGATTTTGTGAGTGATCTAAAGCCAAGGCCGACGGGTAGCGAAGGAAGCTGGGGAGCCACCGAGGATTGCCAGTGCAGAGTGGTTTGGGTTACTAAATCTGTGTGATTTTGGGACTATTCTGGGTTTGAGTATCTGCGTATCTGCTGCGTTGTTAATTGTTGTTGGACGATGGGCTGCGGGTGGCACGGTATTTTCCTCTTTTTGGTTTAATCCCGTACCTACCTCTTCGTCGGATATTAGCAGTCTCCGTAATCACCGTGCACATCCGAGTGTCTATCACTACACATCAATAGGGGAGCCTTTGAACCAGCGGTTTGTGCTAGAGGGTGGTCTATGATTTGAAAATAAGCAAAGGGTGTTCTTTTCAGGAAGGTATATATAGAAGTGGTGCTTTTCAGCAGTTGATGCCACCGAGTCGGTTGTAAGATTTGTAGAGTGCTCACTTTTCCGACTACACAAACTCAATTCCAAAATTTTTCAAGTTTTCGGAAAATTCTAACCAAAACCCATTTTTACCTAGACTGACAATAAATGAGAAGGAAAACACAACGGGATGACATTTGGAGGACGTTATAACCTGACTGAAGCTTGCAAGTGGACCACACGCGTGTGTGTTGCCACGTATGCGATGGTAAAGCCATACAAATGTGGCAACCACAAATATGACGTAATCCGCATCGCTGGCCAGCATAGAGCCGATGATGTAAGCCGATAAGAGACGGCGATTACATAAGCCGTTGATTTAGTCTCTGCGTATACGACAGACAAAATTACATACGCTGTGATTACGTAATCCAAGATAACGTAATCAATGATTACCTAATCACACATTACATAAGCAGCGAAGGTCTTACCTAATGCTCGAGGCATGAGGGTCTCGATTTCCCATTCACCTTTAACCGAAGCTGTCATCTCCTCCGACAAAGCTTCTTTTACGAGATCTCTCGTTCCTTATTCACCCTTGTATTTGTTGCTTTTTGTTGTCGTCTCGACAAAAGTCGCTCTTCCGGGGGGCATTTCTGCACCTACAACCGTTACTTCATGAACCTTTATCAAAACTATAGACAGTGTAATACACCACCACCCATTTCAAACAAGTGACAGAACCGTCATCTCCCATTCCTTGGATCTTGTCTTGGAATCTTCCTTTTCTAGATAGGAAAATAGCAATTGTAGCTGCTAGCAGCCAGCACCACGACGCTCACACAACGTAGAGGGGGATCACGACGACGCCTCCTCCTCGGCGGGCTTGTCGTCAGCAACCGCATACTTCTTGGTCCACTCTCTAGCAACAGAAATAGCCTTAGGCTCGTCTTCCTTCCAGTCTTGGGCAACGTCATTTGCCAAAGGATCGTCGGGATTCGGAGCGCTCAACAAGGCTTGGATGGACAACAAGACGGTTCTGATTTGGAACGCCGGCGACCAGTTCTTCTTTAACACGTCAAGACAGATACGTCCCAACTTGTCAATGTTGGGATGGTAGATCTTGGTCAAAAAACGAACTTTTGGGGCCGACATGGGGTAGTCATCTGGCAAGTATAATTCTAATTTGAATACACCTTCGGCGTAAGGAGACGACGCTGGGCCGTCGATAGTCACCTGGAAATATCTGAAGTTCTCTTCCAGGGGTTCTGCGGTAATCCCTGGAACTGGATCACTCACTAATCTCTCGGTTTCTTTGATGATTCTCTTGGATAAGGCTGCCATGAGTGCTGGGTGTGGTTTCAAAGGGAGGCAATGAAACTCATGCGAGCAAAAGAAGTGGGCAGCCAATTCTGTGTCACGTGCAGAGGGTCAGGTGTGGCAGCAGATCTTCATCCTCGGGCTTCCTGTCAGCCCAGTCCAACCATGAGGTAGCTGAAAGTGTCTCTCAGCGTATTAGCTTCTACTAAGAGCTCTACTAAGACGATCTTAAGACTTTGGCCTGATTTTTTGTCCGTACGGCTGGCCAACTTGCTTGACTATTGCCAATTGATTCCCACATCTCCACTAGAAAAAATAACAACCATGGCTGTTCCTCCTACTCCACCATACACCCACAGAGTGATAGTAGGGATACTCGCAATTATTGCGGGCACTTACGTGACGTACGATTCTGGAAGGGATTTTCAATTCATCAAGTTCGAGCCTCATTCCGAAGAGGAGATTGCAAGAAGAAAGAGAGAAGGCAACACCGGGTTGAGCATGAGTTCTCTGAATTACAGGACCTTGGAATACACTCCTGAAGCAAAGGAGAGATTGAAGAAGTTGGCACAAGAAAAGGAGCAAGCTGAAAGTAAAAAGGATTAGGGTACAATCCGAGGAATCACCAGTTTACTAGCTGTAAGGATGAACAGCATTGAAAGGATAATTGTACATAGGCAAATATACGACTAATTGAACATGTGGCGTACGTAGGAGGTGGGTAAACAATAACACGGGCATGCCAGAAGTATTGAATCCAGTGAAAATGTATGTGATCCCACTGTTATCGAAGCATACGCATGCTGGGAGCTCTTGTCGCCAGTGAAGGAATGGAGGTATCGGTAGCTGCCTTGATCTGCAATCTTGTAGAAACCTATCCACTTAACTTATCACCCTAACATTTACAGCCTTATAAAAACCTGGAAATGACCCTTGAATTGGAACTGGCCACATATTGGGTATTGGTTGCACAGCTATAGTTTTCTCAGCTCCAAACAAACTATTTTTGTTGCAAAACTCCAATCATCATACAACAAGATTGGCCCTGCTTCTAAGCAGGTAAATAGCATTTTCTAGACTTACTGGCAACGGTGAAAGTAGCCTTTACGGGTTAATGAAGAAAATTGTACCTGAGTGGATCAGACTGTACTACTTTGAAACATTCTACCTAGGCTCCAGCTCCTTGACAACCGTCCAATTACAGAAACCCTTAAATACTCACCAACCTCAGACCCTGGCACCTGGAATGCAGCACCTGGACATAAAGAATGCTTCTACGCTGGGATTGACTGGGAGTCTTGAGACTTCCCATTCCGTAATAGCCACAGCGGATATCCTTTTCCGGCAATTTCAACATTCCAGTTACCAGTGGTTCATAGCACCACACGTACGTGATGAATATGCAGCCGTGAAATGAGCCCTTCAAAGAGTCCAGGTCCCATAAGACCATAGTATCACATTCTTCAACGATGTGGAACTCTATATGCTTCCTTTCGACAAAGTATGTGATGAGCACGCAGCACCATCGGAGTCAAAGCCAATATACGACTCAATTCCGGAGGTAAGCTATGACCGAGATGCAATCTGATCTCATTTAGCTTAATTACAAACTAGTAATTTACCCACCACACATGTTACAATTGAATGGCTAAACCAATTATTCCGGTACAGTGTGCATACTGTAACCAGCATGAATCGTCTTGACGCCCGAGGACACTGATTTCCTAGCCTGTAAGGCAGAGTGGGGTAGTTTTGACCATTGTGATGCAAATGCTACAATACCACATCTCTGTGTCCGATAAAATATCTGCAGTTGGGTATGAAGAGCATGATGCACCCAATGGCTAGAAGGAGCATGGAGACCCCAGCATGTGCAAGTAACCCCCCCTTGAACCACTTCCTCGGTTGACTTTGAGTTGCCATTCCTTGACTTTACGATGTTTACAATAGCAGGGAGTTGAAAGTCAGAAAATGTGAAATCGGAATATGTGCGCTTTATTCCGGAGGTAACAAGACTGCTGAAAGGTGCATCAACGAGAGGCAGTGTGAGTTGCCCAGAAAAACAGAGACGCCAGGGAATGTTTTAGTCAACTGCATGCTTTCAATAGACAGTCAAGTGCATGGGGCGGCCGAGTAGTTCGACCCGAGGAACTACCCTCCACCTAGGATTCCATTTGTGGATTCAAATGTGGGACTAATTAATGAATGCCTCCACCTGTCCAGAGATGAGATCACCTGAATTGAGTCAAATGTGGGCCAGTCCTACCCTATTCAAATAATAATCATCCATAGGACATGGTGTACTACCTTTGGGTTCATCTTTGACGTCCAATAAGCTAGCAATGCTGCAAGCAGAGTCCTGTATTCCATCCCACCGAGGTCCTTCTCTATCTAGACATATTCTTTCCAGTCTGGGCCACGTCTTGGTGAGACGAAGAAGCACACAGCTCAGCACGAATACGTCGCCCACTTCACAGAGCAATGCATAGCTCACAATTGTGGTAGAATAAGAAATGCCCGGTGACGGCAGACAGGCAAGTAGCACACCCACAAGGGAAGCATGCAATGATTTCAAGATGCAAACTTCGGCACATTAAGGAGTACAAGTCTGAGAGTACCCTCTTTCAAGTGGCATTGAATATTGTGCTTTTTTTTCATCACATATTGAAATGGTAAGGTTGACAGAACCGAATTGTGGAGGCAGATTCGAGATAGCAAGATTAAATCGACAGGGTTGCGGTGACTCTTAACGACTATCAAGAAAGGACTAAAAAGCTATCACTTTACGTACCTTACGTCTCGAACATGTGTCGAAATATCCCTTTCACTCGGAGTCCGCTCCAAGCGATACATCCGGCCGACGACAATTTCACCAAATAGGCGCTAAACCTAGGCTTAATCCCTCAACTCCGCGGGAAGGGGAGAGGCAGAAGATGTTGCCTAAAGAGGCAGTAGTTTGGGAATTTAGACTTTCGTACATCCGGAGCCTAAAGTGTATTCTGCATTATCAGGTGCGAAGCGGAAGTTAGTGCTCATAGTAGCGCTCTTAAACTGTGCTCATACCAGATGTTCTAACATGATTCCTGGGATAGCAAAGATTTGGAGAAGTTGATTATCAGGGCCTCGCAGAAGGGGGCATCCGCCTTCCCCCCGAGAAGAAGAAGTCTTACTGAAAGTTGGACAAGAACCAAGTTGTCTTTTACCAAGGTACCCAAGAGACCACCCGTGTATGTTGTGCAGGAGGCGTTTTCAGATTCCACATCGAATGTGAAGGGAGCCCTAGGGCCAATCATCCTATGATCCCTGTAGTAAGAGTAGGCTGTCTTAGTCAACTTGTATCACAACCACCAGAGGATGTAGATAGTGTGCAAGTGATACTGAGCCAGATAATAGTAGACAGATCTCAGGTGGAGCATGACGTGACGTCAGACGTAAACTATCAACAGTGATGGGGAATGTATAAGTCCACTTTAAACGAGAGCACTTTGTACAATAACGTCCATGCTCTTGTATGAAGGAATTGCAGCTTTCAAGAAGCTTCTTCTGAAGTCATTTCTGGTTCAGCCGAACACCTTCGAATGGTATGGGGATACTACCAGACCCCCACAGTTTCATGGATGTTCGGGCTCGGGCAAAATGGTTGCTGTTTTGGAATGACGTTGTTCGTTGACGAGGAAATTTGGGATGATCATCTCGCAAGCACTGACGCTTCCGTACGGCGAAAATGGTGGGGTCACCAGGAGGCCAAAAGGCGTGGGGCCCAAGCAAAGATCCAGACCATCGAAACTTATCACGTTCGCTCGTTGTAGTCCCCTCAACTATCAAGCAGCATCTGGCAGTGAAAAGGTTATCCAAATGAGTGTGGCAAGAGCCTAATTAGGGTTCTCGGTTGGTGGCCTGAAAGGTTATTTTTTCGAGAGTGAAGGAAATGTGGATTGGAAATGTCGACTCGGGGACTGGCTCAGATCAACGTGGAGGTACCGCAGCAAGACATACATCCTGCCATTCGCCCGCATGTCTGACTCCACATTATTGGTAGCGAACGAGAGAGTCAAATCAGGTCCCGTTTTGTCGTTTCATCTTATTTTCTTTGCTTATCACCTGCACACAGCGCCCCGTTAGGTATCCCAATCCGCAAACTACATGCATCAAAAATGCGGGGTCGTACCCCATGTCGTTGGACGGACACTGGGGCACAATTTGGGGTCGTCGAGACCCACACACAATAGGCGGCGGGACAAGAGGGATGCAACAAAGAGGGACGCAGACATCGGGGATGTCCTCCGACACCGAGGATGGAAATCCGAGCGCCATCTTATTGTCAATGTGCGTGAGGGATGGAGGATATGTACGATATATTGGTTGCACTGGCACACAAAGAGCAAGCCCCAAATCGAGGCGACAGCGACGCCGGCTGGCTAAGGGGACTGGAACCCGCCACAAGGAGACAGGTGGGATTATGAGTGCACTGAGAGTGGATTGTGTGGCCCGAGTTACCAGGAGTGCTCCCACTGGCAACCGCTGGTACATGGTGTACATTGTCACCGTCCACAGGAGTTATTGTCCTGTTTAGGACCCCCGACATGAGCACATTCCAACGTCCCACATGTGTTTTGATACCAGGCCGTATTGCTCGTACTCTGAGCTCCTCGAATCCCGTTGCGGGTCCCCATGTCCCGATCCAACCGCTTTCCTTCCAGTTTCAACCCCCAGGTCCCCGCCATTCTATCCTTAAACAAAGGCTCCGTCATGACCTCTTGCCATCCTTCAATTGCTAGGCAGGGCAGCAAGACGGCAAAAAGCGACTAGTTGGGAACATTCATTTCCCCGTGCATAAAAGTCCCAAATAGGAAAGCCGAATTTTCATACTGAACTTTAACTGAGCGTCCATCTCATAATGTCTGGTTATGATGGCAGGGAGAGAGAATGCATTAAAGCCTGATAATGATGTGATGTTGCTAATAAAAGATATGACGTACGGGACGGCTAGGCTGCTTTAGCAATTACTAATAAGGGATGTTTAAGGGGACAAGGAGAAAGTGTGCAAACAAGAGTGTGTGAGTAGTGGTAATAAAAAAACTGGACTGGTGGGAGTCCAATTGTCTCACAATGCCTCAGTGCTCAATTGAACAAGCAAGGGGGCAGACTTGGCACTATGCCCAGACCCTGTCTGCATTGTGGGTTTAGGGATAGCAAGTGCCAGCCGTAACTCAAACTAGCCCAGGTCCGCATAACCTCGATTAGTCGCTTCAGCAGTCAATAACTATACTCTAAATGTCCAGCGTAGGAACTCTGCAACTTCAAACCAATTAGGCAAGGGATACCAAATCCGGACGCTACAGGGCTAAGCCGCGACGCATACATACGAATTTGTCCTGTGAAAGTTGATTTAGTGGGGGTGACATGTCAGTGATGCAGCTTTCTCCTCCTAAGCAAAAGGTACCTGAAATCAGCAGAAGGCATTGGGTATTCTAGAGGATAAGCAGCTCATCCTCGAGCTCTTAGGGTCAAAACAAAGAGAACCGGAAGCTGAGGCAATTGAGCAAGACCCCTTGGTAATGCGCACATGTTTCATTGTCAAATCCTAATTCGTCAGGCATTGACCAATTAGGAAAGTGGAGTTTGCAGATATGCATTGTGCGGGAGCAAGTCCGTGCGTCCAAGACAATAGCCTTGAAAGTGGGGCAGTCTACCCCATTAGGCTGTAATTGGCAAATGAGGATCATAAGGAAAGCAACAGTAAATGACACAATCATGACAAGGAGTAGCGAAGTGTCGGAGGTGTGGTTCGTAGCTAGGGTTTAAGTTTCGGAGAAGAATAGGCAGTGAGTGTTGTGGGGTCAAGGTTGGGGAAGGCAATCGGGGGTACAACGGACAAGAGAACTTAGTAGCTTGTGCTTTAGTGAATTTCATTGACAAAACAAGAAGGTGGAGTATGGTAAGTCTGGAGGCTTCTCCAGCCTTGGGATGGGCGGCGGTCAAGACGGTTCGGCTAGCCGGAAATTTGGCGGAAATACAACCTGAATGTGCCGCACACAATTGATCCGTTGATCCAGAATACGCAGTCAACAAAGCAGCTTCGTCCTATTGTTCAGAGAAGACCAAACCATGAGCAACGGCACTTGTCTATGCTTGATCTTGTGTATCTACTTGAGGCCATATCTGCTGAAATGATGACATGGGTGCTAGCGTCGCAGTGTCACATACGCTGCATCCACTACGCCTTTTCGTTGACTAGATGTCATTTTTTCATCACATGACGTTTCCCCACATTTCTTTCCTCTTCCACTGAAATTTATACGACGACCGTTGCCATCGGTCCTAACGATACTACTAGGGACTATGACAAGGAAGGCAAATTTCATTTACTGTAGCAAAGCTTATAGCCTCGCAAAAAAAGCCATTAGGCTCATGATGACTTGTTGGGCATCCAACAAAGCACCTGTAGGCGTGCTCATCGAAGCGTTGGGTGAATTGCACCGTGGGTACGCACTTGGTGTAGGTGGGGAGACGGCCATTGAGGTGGACCCACCCTAGGTGGCAGATTTAGCGATTAACAAAACCCCACAATGCCGCTTCCTCCCCCGAAGTTCCCTCGACCCCCTCGAGCGAGTGCCCCTCGACATAGAGCCCCCTTTTTGAAGGAATGTCCTACATATAGGACTTAACGTGGAGGTTAAAGAGGAGAAGAGAAAAAAGATCGAATTTTCAACGTAAACTCCTTTAGGCTACCCCAAACCTACTCCTCACTTGCCTTACGAATGCATGATGTTGTGACTAACCCGATTAGGCCCAACAACTTGGTCTTCTGCTGAGGGCAAATCTCGTCCATTTCGCTTCGGAATTGTACCTCCAGATTGTGTCGTTGGGCGGGTTGTGTGATGCAAAAGTTCTCCCTGGCCCCTGTCCTCCTTGCCCCTTTTGTTGGGAAGACTAATAAAGTAAGGCCGTCCTAAATTGGAAACATAAATCACACACACAATGCGGAGAGGAAATTATGGAGTACAATACCAAATCCAGGTGCATTTGCACAGACGATTGTTCGCTCATGTTGCTATTTTTTGAAAAGTGGAGATTTAAAGTTCTTTCCTAATTAGGCTGTTATAGACACATAATGATACTTCCTAATTAGGAAATGTTTTATATTAATTTAACACAAAGGGAAGTAGCCGAGCGAACAGGGAACTAACATAGTTAAGCGATAAATGGGAAGCTGGGGAATGTAGACAAATATTGACTGGAAAGAATGCGGAATTACATAGGCCAGTTCCAAAGAAGTGGGACTATACATTGGCCTTTTTTTCGGCCTCTTTAGGCCCTGTTTGCTGCCGTAGTTCCGTTCCTCCTTATGTCCTCAGCTCCCCTTCGTTATTTTATACATCACGCACCTTGCGGTAAAAAATAAAAATTCACCTACATATTTACAAATTTCTTTTTTAAACCAAATTAGGAACGGCAATTGATTTGACAATTTGCAGCTTTGCATTCACCAAGTCCTCCTTCTCAAATCCAAAGATAAATATCCTGGTGTTTCCACAATTTTAGAGCTTCCATACTATACCAATTACTATGAACCAAGTATTACCTCCTGCCAATGGAAAGAAATTGTGGAGAGTCAAGCGCAGTGTCTCTGGACATGCAAGACTGGACTCCACATCATCAGAGACTCAATCACTGTTGGAGTGCCTTAACAACTCCCTCAAGATTAGTGCTGCTGTTTCCAAGTTTACCATGAGAAGACCACCATTAAGAAGACCAAAGAACAAGCCTGGTCAAGCAAAGGACTTTGTCTTTGTTGACTTGTCGCCTGTCAAGAATGACAATGAAGATGAAGACGTCAAGCAAGCTCAACTGAGTGACGACGAGTCCATCTTCTCTGCTTCCTCCATTTTCGACACTTCGTTTTCTCAATACGTGGAAGACACTCCATTGCAAGAACAACTTTATACCCCAATGACTTCTTCTCCAGAAAGTGTTGCTTACGGTAACGGTGTTGCTTCTTCTAACGTTAACGACTGCATCGGTTTGGGCATCATGGGTGTCGACTTCCCACAACATCTCCAAGAGGATGCCGACTCCTTGAACAAGAAGTTGATGAACTACCAACAAACCATGATGCAACAATACCAACAAATCCAATTCTTACAACAACAATTAGAAAAGCAACAATTTGCACCAGCACAACAACAACAATCTTCTGTCGCTTCGTCTCCTACTATTTCTGTTCCAGTCAACATTACACCAGCTGTCTCTCCAGACGCTGCTTCTACCTTGACTATCAAAAAAAGATCCAAGTCTACCTCCTCTCAACCTTCCAAGAGAAGATCATCTGGTCAATTCCAATTCAAAACCTACACTGGTCCAAAGAAAAAGAGAAGTGTACTGGAACCAACCATGAGATCTCCAACTCTGCCAAACCAATCTCCTTTGGGTTCGCCAAACACCATGGCCACCTCTAGCACATCTTCTTCCCCAATGATTTCCATTCCCATCGACGACCTCTTTTTGCTTAATGAGCAATTGAGTGTTCCTTTGGGCTCTGAAATCAGCTTTGAAGATAAGGACATTGGAACAGCTTGTGGCATTGACCAATTTCTCTTGCTGAAGCCAGAGGAGTTGTACACTGGATTTGTTTCTATTTAATTTGCATTTGATACCCGTCCTCTAGTGGCATACTGGGGATTCCGTTTTCGGTTTTATTTATTTATTTGGTTTTGGGTTCGGTGAGCAGGGCTCTATGTATTAATGAATGATGACAAAAAAATTGCTTGTAGCCTACCAACTAGTTGGTGCTTTCTAGTAGGAGTTTGTTGATGAGGTGCTGGGGCTGCCCTTGGTGCTGGGGCTCGGCCAGCAAACTGTAATTGGTGGTCTTCTTTGTGCCTCGAATCCATCGCTGCAGCGGGGTGTGGGACCCCGCTAGATCATACTTAGTGCCCCTCGCGCGGCCCACAGATGACTCCCCCAATGCCTTGTGATACCGGCGCGCGGGCCTCGAAAAAGCCACACTACTGGCGGCCGTCCCACCTCTGTTGCACCCTCAAGCACGAACCGTGACGGAAGTGGCTAATCCCCACATACACCCTGATAACTCCATACTAAACACATTGTAGAGCTACATCAGCTGACTGTGCCTCGTTTAATTGACTTTGTATCCCAAAGTCTTGTTCATATATTGGGCGGACTTGACGAAATCGCGACGTTGGGGAATGCAAGAGTTGGGCAGTGAGAGTGAACAATGGGAGGGTATTTCTTGAAGCTACAGGCAAAGACGAATACATGACCACAAAAATTTGACGAAGCGGAGAAGTCCAGGTTCTCTGTGAAGGGCGAGAGGCAGTCCGAGTGTTTTGAATCTGGGGTAAGGCGAAGTCAGCAATACAAGTGATGGGAGTAAAAAAAAAAAATTACGAGTGGACAACTGAAATTACCAACAAAGAAGACGTGGGGGCAGAGGGCGGAGGACCAGCGGAACCCCAACGATGAATTCACCGTGAGGAACTGACGCCATGGGGGAAGACATCGAACAATGGGTTGGACCATCCTGCTATTACTATGGTGCACCAATGGAACGCAGCGTCCAAAACGCAGTAGCTGATTCTTGAATCTGTGGGTGGTTTTCGATGGGCGCCGTAGAACGTAGTCACCATCCGACAGAATGCAGACAGGTAACACTCCAGCGTGCTTGACGAACGGGTCCCAGCATAAACCAATGGCAAGGTCTGGGGGGGGGAAGGACAACCCCAACACCTGGAAGTGCAAAAGAAAGCACGCAACTGTAACTATCTGTTTTCTGCGACAACTCAAGTTCAGTTCAAGTTTGAAAGCATGCTCGTTTCGGGCGAGGATTAGAGTTATCCAATGTGCCAACGCTCACGCAACCTACGGGGCTGCAAAGCTCAGCATTCGCCTGACCCTTCTCGCTTAATTTGGTCCCTCCAAATGTTGCTTTCCCTAATTAGTCTTCGTATCCCTAATAGTCTCCTCTCTTCTGAAACACTTGCCTAATGCAGCACTTTAATGGGACATTGCCTATTTGGGCAATATGCAGAACGTTAAAATGCATCTCTCCCAAATAGTCACCACCTTCCCGATTAAGCCAAATTTGTCCATGCACCTCAAATTTCTCACCGACTCCCTCTCCTGCTTGCATCTGCGTCAAACACTGTGCTACATGCGTTCAACTACAAGTAAGGGATGTTTAAGATTGCGCAGCAACCGCAAGGATGCTCATGTTAGTTGGAAAACCCAGGTGTGGGGTGGGGGGTGGTAACTTTCCAGGTTTACAGTTCAAGTTAGTTTTACCCCTAAGGCTTAACAGGGGAAGGGGCTCGGGGTTATGTGACGTACATCCTGTTATTTTCGGCCTTTCGTGTGAACCTTTGGGGGTACGAAACCAAGCAAGGGAGAAATTTGTTGGGTTTTTAAGTCGATGGACATGAAGCTGAGTAGTACAAGATGGTAGACACATAGAAGCTAGGAGTCATGGCTCACAGAGATTGAAGGTGGTATGACAAAAGCTTTTGAGTCATCTGCGCTCAAGTTACATGGGCTCGGCCGCAACGAGCGCGGCCACTCATCGAGTGGCATCGGCAATTAACTGAATTGCCGGAGGAGTTCCTTCGAGTTGTTCAATGGAACTGAGAGGATGACTTTGGAGGTGACTTGCTATGTTCAGCAAACAAGTCGTTACTGGCTGCTTGAAGGAACAGGGCCTTTCCGCTTTGCTTATTCGCACAACGTGATGGTGACAAGAAAATCATCGGAATTAGATTTAGAAGACTTTACAAGCACTCAAAAACAAGTTAGCTATGCTAAGGGATGCCCAACACCTCCTAGAGCTAATAATTCAGCTACCTGTTGAGCTCAACCTACGTACGTTGGGTTGTCGATGCGGCATTCATATATTTTTTGACTAAACGAAATTAATTGTAATTTGAAAAATGGCCAGTTTGTAGTACAACTGTGATGTTGGGTAGAGTGTCTCCTTACGTCTATAATTTTCCATGGCAAAGCACAACAATTTCTACACACAGTAGACAATCTCGTTTCCACAAATACCTTATGTATAAGTCAAATCGTTCACCGGCGACAGATCGGTTAACAACGGTGGACGCGGAAAATCTACCGTCGGAGTTGTTCGCCCGCGGCACGTGATGCCGGAGTGATCAAAGAGATAAATGCACCTCGAGCACCGTTTATATGCGCCGGAATTATGTCGATTTCTCGGATTTCCACTTTCTTATTTAGGAAGTCCATCGCAATCTGCCTATGCCAGATCAAGTGGCTAAGATACACATATGTCCACCATGGGAATGCATGCCAACTACTAGAAATATTCAGGGCCCTTGGGGTAGACCGCCCTTATTGCGACCTATAGGTGGGCTCAGCTCTAAAATATCAAAAAACAGCTGGACTCGACCATTATACATGGCACGCCACAACGTACATATCTGCGTCTTAACGTCTCGACACTGAGGACGTACTGGTGTGTTGAACTTGAGTGCCTGTACGCCTGTCTTACGGTGGACGTTGACCTACTGCTCTATATTTACTTTCTATCCCCTTTCTCCCTATTGTTTGCCAACTACCAAATCGGGAAGTTAAATAATAGAGGTCATGTGACAAGAATTCACCCACCTTGAAGTGTGTGGGGCTAGCAATGCCCACACGACAAGAAAGGTGGTAAAAGATAGAAGGTGGGTACATTGTCCTGGAGCATGACAGCCGTGGAGTCCCACCTACTAAATGTTGATTGCCTCAACGAAATTTTAGAGAAAGGGAGAGCACCATCGCTCAGCCAAGGAACGATGCCTGTCAACCGGTCGCCTTCAAAGCTAAAGCTTGTCACGGCCGATAGCTAACCCCGTGCCGTGCTGCTGTGCCATCTGTTGTAGACACCCTCATCATTGTGGTTCAAATAAGGTACCGTTTAAATTCCGTGTGGCTAGATCGGCAACCTCAACGTATATTTATGTTGAAATTACCCGATTTGGAAGGCTCATTAAAGGTGCGTACTTCAACTTACGTGGTTGGAAGCAGTAGAAGGTAAACACGGCTTTATTGATTGCATCGATGATTATGTGGTATAGTTTAAAAGTTAAAACCGATATTATTATGCACTGTACAACGAGTTCTATGTACCTTGTTAAATGGGGAAAGTAAATATTGATGCATCGATTCGGAAGGTGGGACCAAGGCAAAGAAAACATCCGAAACCTGCGTCATTGTTACCACTCAAGAGAAAACCGTAAACTCAACTACAGTAAGGTGCCCGGGGTTGCACGCTATTCCTCCAGTTTGCTCCTTTATACGATGTTTATGAATCCGAATTGGTGATTTCGTTTCAATTGGCACTTACAGCTTTTTCTGTGTGCCGGTCAGACTGAGCATCAAAACACAAAAATTAAAAATCGATAGCGCCCTCTCTGGTTAGTGTAGTATGACCATTTAAACGAATAAGCAAAACTAAAATGGCAGATTTTCCAATTCGATGCAACTAGTTAAGGACCATTTTTGAGATAATTGATAAAATTGTTCTTTCGTAGTTTGTTTATAACTGATAACTCCAGGTGTCATGTGCAGTTATTTACCAAGAAAGACAGAACAGAACCTGAGTTTTCACGACTTGGTAACCAAGCTACGCCAAAGCACTTACCATTTTCAAAATGAAAATGGCACTTAAAGTACGTCATTTTTGGTGTAATTGTTGCACCCAGTCAGACAATGCGGGGAGTTTGCTGCTTCCGCTGGAATTTCCATAGATCGGACCCTCTTGCAGCAAGACATAGCTGTATGGTAAATCATCTTTGTTTATCAGCTTCCTTGCAGATGTTGCATTGCCCGTAGTCACACCTAATTTGGAGCCTTGTTATTGCCCGTCGAAGACAAGTGGGAAGCTGTAATTTACTTCACATGTGGTACAAGGAACACCCTAACCAAGTACAAAAGCAACGCAATTCTAAAACCGCTACTTAGTATGGTTATCTTGTACTTTACGTATTTTGGGGTGACCATGGCTTCTGGGTGTTTATTGTTCGGAAAGCAGCAAATTTAACTTTTTCGCAGCAATTGAAAATTTTGAATTTAGGTTCCAAAGGAGTTATCACAGATACTAGCTCCACTTACACAGAGTAAATATATATAAGGAATGAAGTGAAGTCAGCAACATGATTGGGGTTACAAAATTATAAAAGCAGTCCCAAGAATATGAGAAAAGATCAACCCAACTATCAAACCTTCAAAAAGGAGTAGATACTAGCACTCAGGCTAGGTCCAAAGGCCACCGTTGACATGAATTAAACAAATGAAAAATGTACAGGCTAGAGCTCGCAACACAAAGGTTGTTTAGCTATGTGGTATTGGTACTCTACAGAGCTAGCAAGACCTGCTGGAAAAGTTTACCCAGAATGGAAATGGTACGCCCGATTTTCAGACAGCATCGCTATTTCGATTGCTGCGAACTTAACAGTAGATAACGAAGTTACTTCAATTCTGAGACATCCAAACGAAGTAGAAAAAATATAGCAGAGATGAAAGTTCTGATTGCAAACCGTAGACCTGACTTGAGGCAGTACCAAAGACGACACTGTTAAAAGTCGACTTCACACGGTTAGTAGACCGATGTATACAGATTAACTATTGTTGGGTTCCCCCGAGAATTGATGCATGAAATGAAAATGATGCTGTCTGTGCAAAACTTCTGCGCTCAAGACGTGTGTGATTGAAATATCTAAGCTATTGAAATACCAAGTTATCATTATTGTGAAAGATAACAGCTCTAGAAATCAAACAGCTTGCCACAGAGATCGAGCAAGTCTATCTCTTTCTCAGTTTTACCATGACACATCAAGCTTGAGGATACAAGTTTAAGAATACTGTTGAAGCCCTATAGGACCGACACGCCCCGCTACCTAAGCAAGAAACGTATGATTTTGAAATCCAATGCATATTGTGTCTTGAAAATAAAGCTTTGATGGCAAAAAAAGCATATTTTAGATTAAGCTATCAACTGTCTTGCCATAATAAAGACCGACGCCGTTCAAAATTACTTTGAAAGTAAGTTGCTAAGCGCCTTCAGATACTTGACTCAACAAAGTGTTATTTCAAGACAAACCATTGCGTTTTGTTGCGTGAGAGCCTGCTCCATGCTACCTGGGAGAAAGTAGTCACGCTGGTTAGAGACACAGGCCCGCTCGGCGATATAATTGCAGCAATAGTGGTACTAAGGCAAGTATTCAACCGAGAGTGCATCTGAAGGAAAATGCTGATTCCACGCAAACGCCCTACAAAGGGGAACCTGATTTTACCTATAGATGCAGAGGTTACTTAGTTTGTTGCGAAATGGCCGAGAATGGGCGAGTTTGAACGGTGTACGCGATGGCAATACAGGGATTGCGATTTGTCGGCCAGAAAATGCTCTTAGAGGTCGGCATTACCGTCTATTAAGCATTGGCCATCGCTTCTGTAAAAAATAACATGACTTAAGCCAACAATGATTTTGGGGCCCAACAGACAGCAATGCTGCTGGTTGCAAAATGGGGTTTTGAAGTGTTGAGAACAAGCCTTAGAAGCGGTGCGGTGGCTTTCCGGTATCTAAAGTGGACAAGAGAACCAAGCCAAGCCATACGAAAGCACTGCCAGACTGACCTACACTCTGCTGCTTTCGTGACTATGTACTATTATATACTATTTTGGGTGAGAGGTAAGAATCCGCTTATGCGTGCAAGGTTGAGTTTGTAATTGACCCTCGCTCATTAGGCACCGTGTCCAGATGGAACCTGTCTGCGAGGCTGTGTGGGATGTAACTGACGGTAGAACCGAGAGCTAACCCTGTGTCCCTGGTGTAGGGCAAACAATATAATGCAAGGTTAGAGAAAACACAACCAAATTGCTCATCTAGCTTCTGCTTTAGCGACATTGCAGCATCTTTTAGACCATAACGTTCGAGTTTGTCGCTTGGCCTCGTAGGGCAACTAGATGAGAGTATATTTTCTCCTGCAGCAGCGTGCTGACGTGTTCAGGCAGCTGGACTGTATTATGTTCTGGTAGTTCTGAGGGGAAAGGTATCGTGCAACAATCTCTGGCGGTACCACTCCACTTTGATCAGAAAGCGCTCAAATCGCTTCAATTGTAAGGCACAACTCACGTAGTATTAGCAAGTGAGAAGTAAAGAATTAAAAACAAGTGCAATTCGATTTTGGCTTGCGTATGGCACAGCAAAAGAAAGAGCTGGCTGGGTGGAAGCTATTTGCAAGCATTGGTAGGGACAACAATTGCTAGTTTCTTTGCTCTTTCCTCAGTCTTGAGATTTCAAAAAAGAAGTAGCGATAAAGGCAGTTGTTGCACCCAAATTATTGTGATGCACTTGGAGAGGAAACCTGGATCGAATCAACAGGATTTTTGCATGGTGCTGTGTCACTTGGAAATAGAGGAGTTGGGAAGATTGATTGGAGGGTCAGAAGATTAGTGGACCTCCTGGCTTCGGAACTAACTCAACTCCAGAATCAACTCCTCAACACCTTCGACGTTTCCGCCAACTGTGGTCAAAATCCCCAACAACAAGCTCTTATTCAAGCCCGATTGGATGTCGACAAACAGCTTGTTGAACTCGACGACTCTCGCCCTAAAACTCTGATGTTTTCTGATCAACTCTTCAGTCTCCGATATAATTGATTTGTTCTCATCGTCTAGTCTCCTTTGGGCCGCCAAACTCTGAATTAAAAACCCCTTCAATTGCACTATAACTCCCTCAGGAAGCACTTTTTCCAAGTCATTCAACTTGTCAAGGGTCTCGCTGATGGTGAAAGGAGGGGGTCTATCGTCGTCGGCAGGAAGCTCATCATTTCTGTGGAAACTGACGTAGCCAACCTTGCCCAGTTTCAAGGACTCGCTCAAATCATTCAACTTCAATAAGGCTGCCTCTAATTCCCACAAGGAACTTGTCATTACTATGTTGGAGTCCACTAAGTTAGACACATAGACCTCGTCCTCCTCCTCTGGTTCTCCTTTGTCGTTCAATCTTATTTTATCGAAGACACTATCGGTCAAGCCGCTTTTCAAACGGTCTTGCTTGCGAATGGTTGCTTTCCTGATGGCTGTCAGTAGTTGTCTTTGTAGTGTTCGAATGGTAGGAACTGTAAACTTGGGCTGTGTTGTTGTTGTTGTTGTTGAAGACGCTGAAGATGGAGGTTTGGGCGAGGTCGTCGTTTGGTCGAGTTCTCGCTTGTATTCCGAGAACCGTTCTTGTATCATCTCCCACTTTCTTGTCTGACTTATAGATCTATCCCCAACGTACTTAAAGGGTTTTACCTGGGTAATTAGATACAATATAAGCTTTATGTCCTCAGATGACAACTTGGCTCGCAGAATGTTGGGATTCACCAACTGCCATTCGGTCGCGGCAGTGGTTCCAGGATTGGGCCTTGCATCCGTAGAATTACCACGAGGGTGGTTCTGATCAGACTCCATATTCATCTTGCTGGTTCTTTAAATTTCCATTTACAAAACAAATGATGTCTATATATATTATAACTGCGAATAATCAAAACTTTTACACACAAAATGTATCAAGTATATGCGTGCACTCGCCATTTGAATCTACAATGGTTAGACCATCCTACTCTCATAACCTTCGGAGAGACCCATTGGGTTTCTGTTGTCCAACCAGCGGGCTTCCCAGGTCAGATAAAAGACTAAATATCGAAAGGTCATGAGGTTGCAAAATTTCCAGTTCGAAAAAGCCTTCACAACTTTGTTTGAGCGTTGTTTTTGGAATCCAGATGGTAAAGAAAACAACAAGGGTCTGGGCAACTGCCGTCATTCTTTTGGTGGTAAACTTAATAAGATTGAGGTCCAGGGACATATTGCAGTTAAGATGTATCAATCTTACACAAAGCAGCTCGCTCCTTGAAACTCCCCAGTATACAGCTGCCTGGACCGCCTTAGTACGGACGAGCAACGATTAGAAGGATCTCAAAGCCGGATTTGAGCCGGTGAGCAAAAAGAGCAACCTTTGGCAAGCACTGCATGTGAAATGCCGGGAGTTGGGCTAAGGTGGAAGCCTTTCGTTAACAGGTTCCAGTGACTAGTAGATGTATATGGGCCGCATATAACCACTGTATAGGCGACGCTGAGTGGGTTAAACCGTACATCTGAGCACACAGAAGTGCTTCTTTATCCTTGTTTGTCTCGGGGAACTGCGAAACAGATTGTTGCAAGATGTGTTACGTATTTTTGTCGTATTATTAGCACATCGTACATACGAACAAAATACGTCAACCTGCACCTAAGCGCACCTAGCGTCTCGTCCGCTCCACACAAATAAATGTGCTGCCAGGACCCTCAGCACGGCACAACTATGGATTGTACTGACATAGTGGCGTTCGGTATGTTTGAGATGTTTTGTTTCGTGCAGAAATTCGAAGCCCTTGGTTGGGTGTTTTAGATGGGCCATTCTTTGACTATTTGTTGGTCCTGGAGACCGTGCATATTTTGGAGGGTGTTAAAAGCGATAGATTCCCCACCGGCCTTACAAGCCAGATATGCCATTCTCGTTATCTTAATGACGTCAAGGATGTGCAGATACACACGGCACTTGTTTACTAGTGCCAAAATCTTAGGACTTGTCAGAAAACCATTCAGTTAACGGGCCCTTTCGCCATGAGACAACATGCCTGAGCTCTTAAGTCGAGCCAGCTCCTCCGCTCCTAATCCCACAATTATCAATTCAAGATTTGGTCATTCAGATTGCAGTATTTCCAGAAATTGGCCCCAGGCCAAACTGCAGGCCCCAAGTCTAGGTTCATTCGTGCTTCTCTCATCTCCAGTCTCTTGATTACTACCAAGTTCTTCTCTTCTACTAAGCCTCAAAAAAGCTCCAGTGCATATTTGCTTTAATCTCTTGCATCTTTCAACGGGGTTAATGTTAGGAAGCAACAGAAGAGCAAGTGAGATCTCTATGCCCACCAATATCCAGCACATTCGTAGTATCCAGTATTCTGAAGAAGCCCGAATAACGACAACTCAGATTCATTTCCATCCATTCTGGCTTGGTTTCAGAAGCCAGGATCCTCTTATTTTGCTCTGTGTTTGACGGAAGTTTAGTAATCTTGACAATAAGTGTCCACAAAAAAAACAACATGAAAAAAGACCTCTTGATGAAGAGTGCAAGGGGGGATATTAAACTAGCTCAAGGTCCAACTGGTCGACGAGAAGGCTGCTTCAGTCCCCCAAGAAGCAAAACACTTTATTTCCTAAAGAATGATTGACCAAGATGTATCTTTGGGGCAAACACGCCTTTATTGGGCCTGCCAACGAAACAATAAATCAAGGATCTCAATACGGTTTAATTCATCATCTAGCCACTTGGTCAGAACAAGCACCAGTCAAGTATGTTGGCGTCATGCAAGGAAGCTTCTTCTCACCTTTCCTCTATGAAGAATTTAACAAACTTATTAGTTGTATCCCAGGTTGGTTCAACACCTTTACATTCCAGTCCAGAATGAAATCCCCAAAAGCTAAAATTTGCTTGCAAGACCTCTCCATAACTCGAATTGGCCAATATCGTCTGGATAGTGCTGCAATTCGACACACATAGTGACATCAAGCTAGTCTCAAGTTGCCTAATGCTTCAATTATGGAATTTCCCGACCCAACACGCTTTTATCTCCATAAAGAATGTCAAATGTCCCAAGTTTCCATCCATCCTTCACTAACACACTTGAGTTGTCAATAGTGTCAAGTTGTTGCTTCCTTCTACTGGATGCGAGGGCCTCCCCTTATAGCTGTGGGTGCCTGTCACCCACATGCACACCTGGCCGTTTTCCGCCATTGGCGCACAAAAATATTAAGCCTATTTTGCAGCCAAACGTGTCGGCTAGGTGCCCATGCCGTCTTGCCCCCAAATCTCCCGAAACCAATACCCCTAGTACCAGCTATGCCCGGCTGACGTTTATGCTCATTTAATTTTGACCAAAAAGCTTAATTAAGGTTCAGGTGGTCAGAAAAGATCTCGGTTCCGATCAAAGTCCCAGCTTCCACTCATTCAAAACCCACTCAATTGAGCCAAAAAAATAGTCCCTATCTGGAAAGGTGCGACTTCGTCGTGGTCTGAACGATATCCCTAATCGGGAAAGTGCCCTGCTTGAGTTTAACGTTGGGCATACGCATCTTTTCCGTTGCAAGCTTCTCTGCATGAGCCATTCCTGGTAACCTCTCCCCGTCTTGGGCTCCTGTGAGCGAGTGACTTTGTTGCGTGTGCTGAACAAGGAGCCAGCTCACCTGGAGGACTCGAACCACGTCGGCGGCCTCACAAGTAAAAATCTGCTCAATTCGCCTTGTTGGGTGGATCTGTTGGTGAGTTGGGTCACTGATGTAGTAGGAGTCGGTAGGAGATGTTGCCGTGTGATTGACGGTGGGTCAGCCTCCTTATTTGTTTTGACTATGGTGTGTCTACGAGAATACCTTGGTCGCCAACAGGTCAAACAATCAGAAATGCCCAGCTTTCGTACTCTCTCAATGGTCAAGTCGGGTCTCTCTGACATAAAACGGCTCTGGTTTGAGAGTTGTGTTGGTGGTTCCGCGTGGGCCACCAGGTCGTAACTTTTTTTGGGAGGGAGAAGGCACCAGTCGACTTAACGTCAGCTCAAACACCAAAGGGACTAGGATACCAGTGTGTCACCTACTAGATGAACTGGAATTTCACACATAGACGGTGGGACAACGCTTGCGGTCTCTAAAACAGCTTAGGCACTTCCTCTGGCGCAATGACAGGAAAAGCGTCGTTGACTTACACCATGATTGGTAAAAGCGACAATTTGCGTGCCAGGACTCCCAAAGTCGTCAACGAACTACTCATATGGCCACTAAGACTTCTTGGAGAAGTGAAACTTAGTCATAATGGTAACAGGCTAGCTAGTATAGCGATGTGCCAGTATGTTGTTGGTGGTATGAAGAGTAATTAAATGACGCTAAGTGCGGATTTTCAACTTTTGACAACAACAAAGAGTACCACCCCCTCACCGTACCGCCACCTTAGGACTGAGTTATACTGAGGGCCAACGTAACAGATGGTTCTAGCTAAGATGTCAGTCTAATGGGTGCAAATACGGTTATATTTGGAAGACATAATGTGGTTATTCGACCAACCAGTTGATGGTCAGACCACATGGGAGTAGAACGCCAACTCACAATACAAACGGGTGACAATCCACGGTTACTGGTTGTGTTTTACCAAGAGCAACGGAAAGTGACTTTGGATGGACCAGTATTTGATGGAAAGAGCCAAATTTGGTTCCATCAAACGGTTTCAACCTTGCGAGTTGGCACAACAATGACAAATCGTTCGGCACAGTCTGCTCAACCTTTGAGTGACTGAGCGGAGTGGACAAAGGGAACCTGATAAGGACTTTGAGAGTCAGGTTTACATCGATTATTCGAGTTATCCAACTATTTACGGCGAAGTTAATCAGCACAGTCAGCCTGAGCTGGACTAACAGCGTCGTGTCCAAGAATGTCCCAACCAAAGTGTGTCATTGCATCCCAAAGCACCAAAACTACACTTCAGAGGTGTGTCTGCATGGTTCTGACATGTCAACATGGCTCGTTTTTTGAATAGATTACGAAGTACCAGTCTATGTCACTGTTCTGAAATGATCAACATGGTTGGCTTCTTTGAATTGATTAAGAAGTACCAGCCTGAGTCTACATTGATCTGAAATCTTCAGCATGGTTGGCTTCTTAAATCTAACAATCTGCCAGGTTGAAAGGTCGTGCTCTGCTTATGGACTCATTTTTACGAAAGAGTGTGCTCTGAACCTGTCACACTATTGCTAGCACCTCTTTATCTTGTAGTAGCCACGCTTGACAGACTAACGGGCAGTACCACACCAGAAACACCACTTTCAGGGCGCCAGATCTCTACTCTCTGCGTAGCTTAACCACTTGACAGGCACAGACCAACAGGTTGCATCACCTCCAGGCCATTTCACCAACTCTCTAATCCTACTCTCCTTTTACTGCACTAACCATCCATATTCATTACTCTATATACGATACCATTAACACCTAGGATCCCCATGTGTGCTTTTTAAATGTTCATCTGCCCAACGAATGAACTAGTGATAGTTCTAATATCCTCCTCTATGTTCATATTGTTGTACCTACCGCCGTAAGCGTTGTTGATCTCATTCAACTTCCTGACAAAGTTCAGGTTGATCGACACGTCACGAGTGTAGGTGTTGGTGCGGGAGGTGGTGTCTCCCAAAACCGGCCACTGGTGTTCACCCAAGGAAGGCATGTCGGTTGGAACATACGACATGACACTGGTTGAATCAAAGTCGGTATGCACTCCGTTGAACGAGGATTGAAGTCCAAAGGGTTGGCGAATCCTTGGTTGTGCCTTTTGTTCTGACTGATTGCTCAACACAACCGTGGACAATTGCAAGTTTTCGATAGGGCCATCAACAAGACAACCCTTTTCTCTGAAGTGAACCAAGAGGTGGTTCCACAATCTGTGACGACACAAAGCTCTTGGGTTCCCCAAGATAATCAAGCCGTACCTTGCTCTTGTGAGGGCAACGTTCAATCTTCTTGAATCGGCCAAGAACCCAATGGCTTGTTCTTCGTTGGCACGGACACACGAAAGGATAATGAAGTCCTTTTCACGGCCTTGGAAAGCATCGACGGACGCAACCTCCACTTCCAAGTATTGGCTCAAGCGGTCCGTCATAGCACCGTTCATTTGCATGTACTGTGTGATGTAAGCCCTTTGTCCCTCGTAGGGAGTGATGACACCAATTTGACTTGGTTCCACGCCATCTTTGAATAGCTTGGTGACAACCTTCTCGACGTTCATGGCCTCAACTCTGTTCAAGTAGGAGTTACCCGACCCACTGATTTCTTCACGCCCGTAGTTACCCCAGAACATCATTGGAGTTTCTGGAATAGGCCATGGGAAGGTGGAGTGGTCTCTTTTTCTTTGGTCGGCAGTGACACCGTTCTGAAGAGAACCTTCGTAGAACATGTTGGATGGAAATTCAGACAAGCAAGGATGCATACGGTATTGCACTTCCAATCTGATTGGAACATGTCCCAACACAATCAATCTTTCAAAGAGGGATTGACTGAGACCAGCTCCCCCTGCCTTACGGTCCAAAATCACAGGCCCCAATTGCTGGTGGTCTCCAATCAAAATGACCTGCTTGACACCTTTAACGATAGGAATGAGGACCTCGGGTTCTGATGCCTGAGTACTTTCGTCAATCAACACCGTTCTGAAGGTCATTGTGGCAAGCCTCTTATCTCCAGCTCCGACACATGTAGCACACACTACGTCAGCTTTTCTGAGGAGATTCTGCTCAGAGTGACGAATCAACTTGTAGTATCTCTTTGAATCAGTGTCAGAGAGCTCGCCTAGCTCGTCCCGAAGCTTGATAAGCTTCTTTAATTCACCCAGTGCAGATTTGGCAACCAAGTTATGAAGGGAGAGGTGCTCGACGCTCAGATCAACATCCTCTCTCGATTTGGCAGTAAGCCTGACCACCTTAAGACCCACCATGTGCAACTTGGAAGCCAAGTGGTCTGAAGCCACATTCGAAGGGGCACAGACCAAGATGTGCTTCTTGGAGCCGTCCCTCTTCATCTTCTTTTGCATAAGATTCTTCAAATGATAGATAATGGTGGCGGAGGTGACTGTTTTACCTGTACCAGGAGGACCTTGAATCAAAGACAAAGGTTTACGCAAAGCAGCCCTCACAGCGTTTGCTTGGGAAGCATTCAACTCTCCAAAAGCAGGGACGGAAATGACCTTGGGAAGGGTGACTTCAAACTCAACTGGTTGGACTTCATGACCCAACAACTTGTGATAAATGTAACCAGACACAGACTTCTCGGACTGGGCAAATTTAATCAAGGCCCCTTGCATACGATCATAGGAGGTTCCCTTCCACACAAACTCAGATGTGAAACCCGAGGATAAGTGAGTTGGAGGAGGATCCTTGCAACCCACCAACTCCAAGGTGAAAAGCTCACCGTTGGAAGCGTTGGGTAACTTGATGATGAACCCACCGCCTTCCCACTCGTACATTTCGTTTCCTTGGAACCCACTGTAACGGAGCTTGATTTCTTCACCAACCGCAACCTTTAAAGCTTGGGTTTCAAAATTGGCGATGCTGAATGAGGCCAAGTGCCTTTTGTTCAAACTCATGCTCCACTTGACCTGAATATGCTCGAGTGCAGACGATTCCTTCAAGCTTTTGTCGAATTCTGCTTCCAAGTTGACCAAAGGCGCAAACGAGTTCTGGTAATCAACTGCATCATTGTATCTCATCAAAATAGGCATGACATCTTGCTCTTCCTCTTCTCCTTTTTCGATATCCTCAATAGTGGCGTCCTTGTTCAAGCGCCATTGAGACTCCAATTGGGCCATCTGTTGGTACGTGACAAACTTGGAGTTGACCAACTCATCTTCCGTAGGCACTTCTGCCACCCACGGCAAAAACAGCTTGTTGTCTATGATGGGCTGCCAGTGTGTCGTGTCCCACACCAGGTTTTTGTTCTGTGCACATGGCAATCTACACAAGATCACCACGACTGAGTCGTGTTTGGCGCTAACGAACCCCAAAATGAAGATATTCTTGTTCCCGCAATTATAACATTCAAGGGTTGTGTCTCCCAAATCCGAGTCTTCATGCAGCGATACTTGGTTGTGACGGGCAAGAACCAAGTGGGTCACAATGTGGGACCCGCTTTTGTTTGTGGAGGCATTGCAGAACCATCTGTTGCAAATGTTGCACTTGACCACGGACTTGGTTGAGTGTACGGTACAGTAAGAACAAGCATGAGGAGGAAGGGGTTCCAAATCATCAATATCACTTGCCACCAAGTCAGTCACATTGTCATCAAAGTCGTCTGCGTCCTCGACTTCTTTGTCTGTTTCGTCGTCCTTGTCGTCACGGCCGCTGTTGTCGCTGTGATCTTGCTCCAAACTGGCTTTAATTGATTGATCTTCCAAATGCCCACGTAAACCGTTAACAGGGACCGCCTGATTATCACTTAACCTTTCAAGCTCTTCGTCATGGTTGTGAAATAGTAAGTCACTCATACCAGTTGTCTGAAAATTTTTCGGAACACGCGCTGATACATTATCGATACTGGAGCACGTGAGCATCTCCATGGGTCCACTGGTAGCTGTGCAAGCAGAGAGAGAATTGGGCCGAGGCAGCCGAGACAAGCATCAACGCTTTGATTTGGATGGTAGTTAAGTGTTAGGTGGTGGCGCTGATTGGGTGTCGAGTGTTATTTGGGTGTCCTACTGCCATCGTATTGACGGTTGTTTGCAGCTTTGGTGAGAAGCATACCAAAAGGAGTGCAACCACCGAGAAGTAGAGCAGATTTATACCCAGTTGCAAACTTACAGAGGCAGAGACCCACCGTCAGTCTCCACAACTCATGTTTTTGTTACCATTACTCGCATGTGTTGGATAAGAGAAAGGAGTCTAGACATGCATGAGGGTTGCAAGCTGCAAAATCGGTACACACTGGCAATGCACGCTCAAATCAGACACGCCGGTTCCAGTTGACCACAAGAAAGTCGTCTAATCTAGCTCCCGGTTTTTCCAGGCAGTTCTTACCCATCTTGGTCTCGTCAATTGGTGCTTTGTGGGCCTCCGCTATACATGCACATTCTCATACACTTGACAGCTTTTTTCATGTGTGAGAGTGCAAAGCAGCCAGTACGAAGCAAATCTGAAACACCAACGGTTGGACTTGACAAGATCAACGGTTTCATAGGCTCAAAAGCACCAGAGCACCGGGGAATGTGCTGGGCCGATCATACGAGTGGTTTCCTCGGAAAATATCCACGTTACGACAGGACAAAGAACGACTGACAGCCTCCGAGAAGAAACACGCAACCAGACCATAGCGGAGGCCCGGGCCGTCAACGAGCCTCGGACTTTAGCGGAAAAGCGCCGGCGGCCGGCGCTGTGTCTACACTGGCGGCGTGGGGACCCAGCATGCCAAATTCTCTGGCGGCTGTAGTCCGAACCGCCAGAGGCCAGAGGTGAGGAAGCAGTCGAGTGCGGGACTCCTGGCTTTTTGCACCACAGGCTTTTGTGGCCACAACAGGGCCCACACACAAGTTATACGAAGGTGAAATTGGAGGGGCTCGAGATGAAATTGCTCGAAAGGGCAACTCCTCTGGAGAGTTTGGATGTGTGGGCAGCGGAATCCGACCCCAGCACCGCTCCAGACCGCCAGCACACCTTTCTTGGGGACACCGGAAAATAAGCTACATCCGTTGCATTGCCCACGTCATGCTGAGGCACTCCTGCCTCGGCTATCTGAGGACACCTCGAGCCTAATGTGACCATGAGGCAGGCTCCGTGTGTTCTTTCCCAGGACTCCTGGCCAGCATCCACAAACAGATACATCCGTACAACAATCCCACGGGCGGTATTATGTGGAAGCACGTTGCGATCCTATTGTTGCAACACACCCAGCGGGCCAGTCCCGGGCCCGATGCTCACGTGCCCCATGCATCGATCCACCATCTCTTTCACTCGTCTATTTTTACGAGTCAATGAATGAATTATTGGCATATTTTGGACCCAATAAGGCAAAAAGTCTGCCATGTTTATCCGTAAAATAGTGACTGGCGGTGCCAACTGCCCTTCTTCTCTTTTTTTGTCTGGGACAGGAAATACGATTAGGTCCCCAGCGGCGTGGAGGCTCCAAGTGGGGGTGGACGTAAAAACATGGCCCGCCACATGGGCACGCAAAGACTCCCGATAGACTCACTTATCTCGATAACACCATGGTGCCGAAGCGTGGCTCGAATCGAGCTACGACAATTGATGGATATTTCTCGTATGAGGTTCCCTTGACGATCTTTTTTTTGTCTACGTGTGTTCAACGAGGGCTGTTGAAGAGGGAGCCTCTGGCGGTGGCCGCAACAGCGACCGGGAGCAGTCAGCGGTGGGGCGTAGACCGCTGGCCAGGCGGCCAGCAGCCACAGGGCGTGTAGTCAGCGTAGAGCCCAGCACAGGGGGTCTCCGGAGTCGAGATAATGTGACGCGTCACCTTTGTCGTCCATGAGTGAAAACTCGCGTACTCGTCACTTTTCCCTCAAATTATATTGTTTCAACCTCTCACAGAACGGTGATTCTCCCATTCATTCATTCATTAATTACCAAACAACAGGATGAAAACAGCCTTTCATAAACAACTATACCGGGACAAGGGGACCTTTGTGGGACAGAACTTTTCCATATCCACCGATTCTGTCAATTGGATCCAGGTGTACACGCTCTCGATAACGGAGGAGGGCCAGCTCTATTCCACGGATGACGCCGACAACCACTACCTCCTCTTGCAACTGCTCCAGTCATGCTACGTCCAGATATACCCGCAGATCCTCCCGCAGCAGGGCAACCCTCCCAGAACACAGCGGATCAAGAAGGCCGCCCCGGATCCCCCCAGTAACGAAGAGCCGCCCGTGATCTTCATCAAAACATTCGAAAACGAACGCTTATACATCAAGGTTCCCTCCAAGGCGAACTTTGGCAACTTAATATCGACCCTTATCATGTGGCAGCTGTTCAAGCCCCAGGGTTTGGTCAAGAAGTGGTACGCCGCCAACCAGATCGAAACCAACCCAGACGAATCCTACGAATTGTTGGTGTGCAGATTCAAAATCTACGGCCCAATCCCCAACAAAAGCAAGAATATCAAACTAGTGGACGGCATGAAGGCCCCCGTCTACCAACCCAAGATCGACTCGCAGCTGGACTGGCAAACTAACGAACCCCAATCAGATCAAAACGCAGAAAACGAAGGGTGGTTCTACACCATGGGTGTTTTGAAACTGAACGGGATCTTGAATTTCATTACAGAAAATGACGGGACTCTCTTGTACTCGGTCGACATCAAGCAGATCATGTCCCTGGAAATTAGAGAAATGCATCACTCCATCTTCGACTCATCAAATGTGTTGTTTATCGGGCAACTCAAGGAGTTACGTTTCAACAACGTGATTAAGACTACAAGCACCTTGCTGATTGACCAATACACCACCCCCTTCTTGACAAAGGATGGAAAACCCGTAAACAGCAACTTCAGGATATTCATCGAGTTCCCCTTGCACATTGATTTGGAAGATTGGTTTGTTGGTTTGAACTACTTTGCCAAGCGTGAGTACATTGGAACCCACGTCGATAACACACGCAAGTCCTTCAGGGTGCTGAAAAAGGTTTTCATCGACATCATTGAAGCCAAGTTTGACGTCACCAAGTCCCAAGGTAAGATTTATGCAGAAGTGAGAATGTGGGGATTGCCGTGGCTGAGGACGGCATGTGTTGATTTGACTCTCAACCCGTTCTGGAAAGAAGAATTTAGCACAGATTTGCCTATTCTGACACAAATGATCCACATACTAATAAAGAAGTGCCAAGGAGAGGGATACTCATCGCACGATAAGGTGATTGGGACTGTTTTTGTGACACCAGATATCCTAACCAAGCTGATCAGTACTAGCTCCACCATCAATATTGGTGGGGCCGGTGCTGGAAACACCATGAATACTCAAGATTTGAATGACATTGTGAGGTTGTCGATATACGATAGCAGCAATTTGCCCATTGGTAAGTTGTTGATCAACGTGAAGTTGAAAGAATACCACATCCTCGAACCTAGGAACTTCAAAACCATGGAGACCATGTTGATGAATGCTCCAATGAAAGACTTGGTCAAGTTTTGCAATGACAATGTTCCCACCTCAGACTTTGAACATGTTTCTTTGATAATATTGGACATATTTCAAAGTTTGGGTATTGAAAGCGAGTGGTTCAAAACTTTGATGGAAGAAGAGTTGGTGAGCGTGGACAACATCACGAGGCAAAACTATGTCAAGAAGAGCAGCTCCAATTCCTCGTCAAACGTATTCAACACTTTATTCAGAGGTTCTTCTATCTTTTCCAAATCCTTGGAAAAGTATTTGTTCAGAATAGGCCAAGAATACTTGGAAAAGGTGTTTGGTGACTTTTTTACCAAGATTGAGAGAGAAGGCAAGAACTGTGAGATTGATCCAAGGTATGTGGATATGAAGGAAGAAGAATCAGACGACGACGATGACGATGACTACGATTCCGACAGCAGTCATGACACACAGAAGGAAATCGAGAAGAATGCAAGAATAAAGAAGCTCACAGAGGAAAACTTCAAGAACTTATATGGATACGCCACCGAAATCTGGACCAAGATCTACGTTACTTCCAATGATTTGCCTCAGCAAATCAAGATACAGTTAAAGAACTTCAGAAGTAAGGTTGAGTTGGCGTGTGACCCAGAAGATAAGACAACAGCACTCAACTGTTTGAGTGCCTTCATTTTCTTGAGATTTTTCTGTCCTGCTATCTTGAACCCCAAATTGTTTTACCTTACCAAGAACCATCAAACAGGAAGTACTCAAAGAACCTTGACATTGATTGCTAAAATTTTATTGAATTTGGCAAACAGACAAGAGTTCTTGCCACATAAAGAGCCCCATTTGGTGTCGATGAACAAGTTTTTGAAGGAACGTCAACCAGAGATCTTGGACTATTTTGACAAGATCACTGGCCGTAAGAATGATTTCAACGAGAAGATTTTGGATCTCAGTCATGACGTCAAGAGATTTGACTTGGGTCTTAGTGGAGGGTCGTCAAACGAACTCCCAACAACACCTTACTTGATTGATAAGTACTTGAGGTTGACTGAATTGATCAACTTGTTGGATTACAACAAGATCAAGAGAGAAAGCCCCAAGACTGAGATCAAATCCATGGAGTCCGTTGACGGAATATTGGCCGATCCAATTGACTACGACAAAACGGAAAGCAGACAACTGAAAGAGAACCTAGTCCCTCCTCAGTTCCCTCCTGGTCACATTGGTCTGCCAACACAGCTGAAGCCTCCGCTGACTCCTCCTCCACAACTTCCTCGCAAGAATCTGGCGACTCCAGCCACAGAGCAACAAGACAACGTGCTTCTGTTGGAGCAGCTGCTTCTTCAAGGAAACTTTGATATCCAGCTTAATGACGAAAGAAACGTATACCAAATTGGTTCATTGGAGTTTGAGAAGTCCGAGTTTTTGGACTTGGCCGGCGACAACGAAACCGAAGGATTCATCAAGTCATTGTGTCGCAGCAACGAGAACATCTTCTCCTTCATCACTTCCAACATCACCTTGCACGATTTGCAGATGCAAAGTGCTAAGCTTGTGACCAAGGTGCAAGATTTGGAAACCATTTTGGAGAACTGTGAGTTCACTGGTAATTTCATTGGGGTGAGCAATTCCGGCTCCACTAATTCAAAGCAATCTCCAGTCGATTCTAATAGCGAGAGAACTCAAGCTTGGGAAGCGTTGGTCAATGACGTGTTGGCAAGGTCCTACTTGGATGTTCTGAGAAGCTGTTTGGTCTTAATAGACAAGGAGTTGGTACCAAACAGCGGGTTCAAGAAGGTTGTTGACCACAATGCACTCAACTCGTTGAAGTTGAAGTTCACCATTGATGACACAGGCAACTGCCATGGCAATTCGTTTGAAGGATTGGAGGCCCCTATCAATGGAGGTATGACACTGTCTTTCAGCAATAGCAGTTTGGGAAGTGTGATCAAGACCCTGACGAAGAATCCCTTCAAGAAGTGGTTAAGAAAGAGTTGATTTTAATATAATAGTGATTTTGATGTTGTAGCCTAGAATTGATCGGATTTTTTGTAGCCTGAAAAAGGTTGGTTTGATCGTATGTGTTCAAAGAAACGAACTTTTAGTTCATGATATAAAATATGGTCTTGTGGCCACCAAAGAGTGGTTTGATCTGATCGTGGTAGCCACCAGGACAAAAGAGTGGCAATGTGGATGTAACAAGTCCAACTCATCGCCATCATCCATGATGTACCTTATTGCAAAATAGCCGTCCCGCTGCTACCCGAAACACTAATCGTATACTGTTCTGGTGGACCCGTGCGCCAAATCTCGATTGCAGCTTCTGGAACATCATTATGCTTCCACTTGAAATAAAGCAACTTTCCACCTGAAAGTAAGCAAGTTTGTAGTGAAACAAATCGAGCAACCCAGGTGGTGCTAAGTTCACCAGAACTGCAACATCAAATGTTCCTAAAATTAGTTTGTGGTTAGTGAAGATTGCTGGAGGGTTATGAGAATGAAGATGGCAGCAAGGGTTCTTTGACATTGGCTGGTCCTACTCACCAAAGCTGCTCAACACTACGAGTACTAGGAACTTCTAAGTGCTCCAACAACATCATTGTAGTGCTTGCTTGCGGTTCAACCCACTCGACCTTCACATTGCTTGGATCCAATTGCTATCTCTTATCGCAAAGGCGATTGTGACCACATTCTTGCGCTGTTTGTCCTACATATCCGAACTATTGTTGCTTCTAGTCTGGGCCACCCCGAAAACCTTCTACCAAGCACGGTGAACGATTCTTGCAACCGATTTATGGTTGGGAACTCACTTGAAGCCCTTTTTGCAGTCATGGTTGCTGAAAAGAACAAAAGCCCAATTCTCTTCTCTGGTTTGCCCTATGCACACTAGCCACAAGAACACTTCTCGCTTAACAGACAAACCGGGGAAAGCTGCTGTACCGGTGAAACCTGCCAAATGTCTCAAAGGCAATTTCGCAACCGTCTGCCAGCACCAGCAACATAAGGAGCCCAAAGCAACCCCTATCCGGTCACATGCACCTCATCACGCTCATCGCAAGATTGCTGATTTGATCCAGCTATCTTTTCTCTGATCGCAGGTGGGGAGCCAGATTTGCAGCCAGCTCGCCAGGTAGCCCGGCGACAGGCACAGGTGTCAGGCACTCATGTCAGGCACCCGTGACAGGAGGACCCTTTGCCGTCGGTCCCGCCAGGCTGGAGTCGAGTCGGTTAAGTTAACTCAGCCTTTTACGAACGCCACCGGGGCCCGCACGCGCTCACAACATTCTTTATCCTGGACTTGCGCCACGTGACCCCAACAAAAACAAATAACCGCCAAAAAAAAAGAGGCCTACGTTACGGAAAAAAAAACACAACACTTTTCAAACACTTGTTACCAGTTTCTTTCTTAAATGTCTGAATCCAAAGTTGCACCATCCGGTACTGTTACTCCTGCACCCGAGAAGGAGGTTGCCTCTTCATCCGCCACCACGTCGTCCCAATCCGGAGCCGAACTCACCGAAGAAGAAATCTTGAAGTCATACCCTCAGGTGAACGCTCCCAGCCAACAAACCGGGTACACATCCAACCTTACTGAAGAGCAGAAGGCCGCCAAGGAGCAGCTCCACAAGGAATTGGTTGCCGAAGGATACACCGAGAGATTGGACGAAGCTTCTTTGCTCCGTTTCCTCAGAGCCCGTAAGTTTGTCGTCCAAGACGCCAAAAAGATGTTTATCAAGTGCGAGACCTGGAGAAAGGAATTTGGCACCAACACCATCCTCAAGGACTTCCACTACAACGAAAAGCCCATCATTGCCAAGATGTACCCACAATACTACCACAAGACCGATATCGAGGGTAGACCCGTCTACTACGAAGAGTTGGGCAAGGTCAACTTGTACGAAATGTTGAAGATCACCACGCAAGAAAACATGTTGAAGAACTTGGTCTGGGAGTACGAATCCTTCACCCAATATAGATTGCCAGCATGCTCCAGAGCCCAAGGTTCCCTTGTTGAGACCTCCTGCTCCATTTTGGACTTGAAGGGCATCTCCATCAGCTCCGCATCCCAGGTCTTGAGCTACGTCAGAGAGGCCCTGTACATTGGGCAAAACTACTACCCAGAAAGAATGGGCAAGTTTTACTGTATCAACGCTCCTTTCGGCTTCCTGACTGCCTTTAGATTGTTCAAGCCTTTCTTGGACCCTGTCACCGTGTCCAAGATCCACATTTTGGGTTCCTCCTACTCTAAGGACTTGTTGAGACAAATCCCAGCAGAAAACTTGCCAACAAAGTTTGGTGGTAAGTCCGAAGTCACAGAAGAAGAGTTGTACTTGAACGACGTCGGTCCTTGGAGAGATCCAAAGTACATTGGGCCTGAAGGTGAAGCTCCAAGACACTTTGACCCAATCTCCAAGTAGTAGAATAAATAAATAGATATCCTAATTGAATGAGTGTTGCACATCGTGAGTGTCTGTAGTGGTGGGTGTGTGTACTGGTGAGTGTCTGTAGTGGTGGGTGTGTAGTGGTGAGTGTGAGGTGGGATGGTTCGGCGTGCTGTGTAGTCCGTTGGAGTCAGTCTTGTGCTTACTTGCTATTGTCCATTCTCCAACATTTGTGCTCTGGTGGAGTTACTTGTTACACCCCATTCCCTATTGAAACCCCACACACCATGTTGTTGGAGGGTAGCAGGCCAGTACTGGTGGTGGCCGGATGGTGCCTGCTGCTGAGGCCCCGAATCAGCCTGGCGACCACTGAGACGGAGTTTGGAGAACCAGATTTCCGAATATGGACTGGGTATGTTTCAGATCCCAGATTCAGGATACGACCCGGAAACTCAACGGTGGGGTAAACCATAGCTAACGAGAGCTTATCGTCGTCTGAGTTTGGTTCTCAGGCGTGGGACGCGTCTCTGTTCACCGTGTCTGGTCCTTCTGCTGCCGTGCCGGATGTGTATGAAGCAAGCCCGATCGGAGATTGTCCATATTCCGCTCTCCATATGGGGATAAGGCGACCACTGGAAAGACGAGCTATACTAGAGGAACTTGCCACTATTCGATTCGGTGATGAGGTTATCACCTTCTTCAGTCTCTTCAGTAATGAATCGCAGCATTTTTGGCGTTACAACCTTCCAGTGACGACCCCAGTGACGACCCCAGTGACGACCCCAGTGACGACCTTCACCACCTCATGCATTTGTGCATCCACAATACCGATACAACACAACTAAGCTACATTCTGGTGTTGCAGCTACATGTCTGGTGTGGCCACGTCTGGTGTGGCACGATTCCAACTTAACCAGTGAAAAGATTCCAGGTACGTCGGGCTATCTAAAGTCACACATTCTAGCTGATGATGATGCTAATCTTTTTCATCAGTGAGCACACGAGGACACCAAAGGTGGGCAAAAACACCAATATCGGTGATATTATACGTAGTTAGACCCTCCAGGTATCTCCGCCAGTCACCCATCACCTGATTTGACTGCTTTTCTGGCATTTCCCGCGTGTGGTGGAAGCTGCCAATCGTACGCCGTTTAGTAATTCTCATCTCTGTGCCGACGGAAATTTAAACAACATGCTATTCCTTCTATTCCTAGTAACGTGTGTGGTATGCCAGACACACCGGTTTGACTTCAACGTGACGTACGTGAGGGGCAACCCGGACGGGCTAGTTGAGCGGCGACTCATTGGGATCAACGACGAGTGGCCCATTCCCACGATTCGGGTCCGGCGAAACGATCGGGTCATCATCAACTTGACCAACCAGTTGGACAGAAACACTTCGTTGCATTTCCACGGACTTTTCCAGAAAGGGTCCAACCTGATGGACGGCCCGGAGATGGTGACCCAGTGCCCCATCGGGCCCGGTTTCACCTACACCTACGACTTCACCGTCGAGGACCAGGCAGGCACCTACTGGTACCACTCCCACTCCGGGTCGCAGTACTCGGACGGGTTGAGGGGTTTGTTCATCGTGGAGGACGATTTGCCTTTTGACTACGACGAGGAGGTCACCTTGAGTGTCGCCGACTACTACCACCTCGAAAGTCCCGAAATCATGAAGGCCTTTTTGTCGAGGTACAACCCCACGGGCGCCGAGCCCATCCCCCAGAACGCCTTGTTCAACGAAACCAAAAACGCCACCTGGCACGTCCAGCCCGACAAGACCTACTTGTTGAGGGTGGTCAACATGGGCATGTTTGTGTCGCAGTACCTCTACCTCGAGGACCACACGTTTACCATTGTCGAAATCGACGGGATCTTGGTGGAGCCGTTCGAGGTGGACTCGTTGTACTTGGCTGTGGCCCAGAGATACGCTGTTTTGGTGAAAACCAAGAAGACGGCGTCTAAGAACTACAGGTTTGTCAACGCCTTTGACGAGGTGATGTTGGATTTGGTACCCGCCGAGTTGGAGGTGATTTCGACCAACTGGGTTGTCTACGATGACGAGTCGGATTTGCCCGCCAAGTTGCCCAACGGCCCCGGGAGGTTTGACAAGTTGGTCGAGAGCATCCACCCGGCAGACGACTTTGGGTTGCGGCCGTTGGATCACGTTGCTTTGTTGCCGGAGGCCGACTACTCGATCGAGCTCAACTTCTCCATGGAGCAGTTGGGCGACGGCGTCACCTACGCCTTCTTCAACGACGTGTCCTACGTGGCCCCCAAGGTGCCCACCATGATGACGGTCAAGTCCAGCGGCCAGTTTGCCAACGAAAACGCCATCTACGGGTCCAACACCAACGCCTACGTGCTCCAGCCCAACGAGGTGATCGAGATTGTCTTGAACAACATGGATCCAGGCAAGCATCCATTCCACTTGCACGGGCACGCCTTCCAGGTGATCTCCAAGTCGCCCGAATACGACGAACCGGTGGTGTTTGACCGCTCCAACGCCACCCACACCAACTACCCCGAACACCCAATGGTCAGGGACACCGTCCAGGTCAACGCCAACGGTTTCGTTGTGTTGCGTTTCAAATCAGACAACCCCGGCGTGTGGTTCTTCCACTGCCACGTCGACTGGCACTTGGAGCAGGGTTTGGCCATCACCCTTATCGAGGATCCGTTTGCCATCCAGAACCAGACGGTCCACGCCAGCGCCGAACAAAAGTGCTGTGAGTGGGCCAAGGTGGGCTACGAGGGCAACGCCGCCGGCCATGGGTCGGAGGCAGCCCCCGAAAAGCACCAGTGGCTCGACTTGTCGGGTGAAAACGTCCAGAAGGCGCCTTTGCCAGAGGGCTTCACCCTCAAGGGATACGTAGCCATGGTGATGTGTACCGTGGTAGCATTGTGGGGTGTCCGGTCCATCTTCCGCTACGGAATGGAGGATGTCAATGTGGAGGACGTTGCTGTAATGGCGGCAAAGTTGGAGAGGATCTTGGAGGAGCATGATGGGCCCCACACCCAGTAGAGTAGATGGACGGTGACACGACACCCTCCCAAAATCCCTGAAAATGGGGCCAATGACACTGGAATCGGGACCGTGGCCATCTTGCACACTCATCTAAACTAACTGCATCTGTGAGGTGGACTTTCTGGTGTGGTCTGGTGGAATAGCCGGATCCTGCCTGGGGCACCTCTCACTCGCTATATAGAATTGAAATTTCCTAATTAGGATGTGTAATTGGGGCAGTGGACTGGGGCGTGGTGGGCGACTTGGGCGTGCGTAGAAAGTGCCCATGGAGGTTAGCAGCGTGTGATTGGCCTGGATGGTGGCCCCCAAGCAGGGTGGGCTAACACCAGATGCCACCAAGTCTCCTCAATTTCATCTTTTCACACCTCTCCCGTCCACCAGGATGTCTATTGTCGTCTGTGCTTGTGGAGCTGTGAAGGTGAATCTGCACCTTTCGTGTCCACCTTTTGCCAAAAAGCTGTCACACTGCTTGTCAGTCACTCTGTCAAGTCACTATGTCACTGTGTCACTGTGTCACTGTCAGTCCCATGTCAGATTTGGTGGAAACCCCTCTCGATTATCTTGTCCCTAAACGGTTCCTGATCAGTACCTTAAATCACGGCAGGGTGTACATTATCACATCAGCGGTATGGAGGAGAAGCTTTCGTAAGTGGAGACCCCCCTTAAGCGCCAATCTGTCGAGGTGCTTAAAAGGGGTGGCAGAGGGTTGCAGCCGCTGCCTCGCAGGGCCCTGGTGGGAATTTATTGGTCTGTGGTTTCTCGAGTAGTAGGGTGGTGCCGGCCACGGTTAGGCGAACGGCCGCTTCTAATACAAGTGACGTTTGAAACAACGCACACTTGCGCTAGCGAAGGTCGATGCTTGAGGCGTTGCATTCACAATTCGGAATGGAGGGTTCGCTTTGCAAAGTCAGAGGTGGGTGGTTTGGAGGAGTTTCCCGGCAACACAGAGAATGATATCATCCGGCATCTGAGGACATCTCAGAACGGTACGCCCACTATAAAGTTAATATGAGCGGAGCTGAGTCAGGCGATGATTTCAGTGTTGGTTCTAGAGTAGAGATGGTTGTGGCATTCGGTAGAGCTTTCCTAAGGTGGTTGCTATACCCTACGGTGTGCTGTACTCCATTGGTATACTGTACTCCAACGGTATGCTGCGGCCTACGTGTACCAGAGGTCCGGTGACAGCAATCGGGTGGAGGTCGGCTGGGCCGGTTTGGGAATGGGGGTCTTTTTCAAACCTTCCTACGGAGATATCCTGAAACCACTCTAAAACTTGATGCGAGTTTCATCTAGAAAGGGTTCACCTCAAAATCTCAGATTGGGAGGTGCCCACGTCATGGCGTCCAGGTTAGAGGTTGAGGCCTGCGACAGCTGGAGGGTGTAGGATTAGGAAGGGGCAAATCAGAACAAGAAGACGGCACAACAGTTTGTGTAGCCTTCATAAGTCCGAGTCCAAGGCATTTTGCTACAGCCGCCGCAAGTGTAACAGGCGAATATGTTGCGTGCTTCAACGTTGGCCAATATCACGGCACCTTGGTGGCACAAGATGACCTCCGAGCTGGTTGTCTGCTCTCCGGAGACGGTGTTGGCACTGCAGAAATGCCAATGGCACACCTTGGAGAATCCTCGTATGTGGAGCATTCTGACGGAATGGACGCCTCTTGGCAGGCGCTGCCCTTATCAGGGGAATTAACACCCAGAGATGACTCAAAGAGACTCATTCCTGATATTTTCAGGTAGCTCCAATAGGGGTTTTAACTTGGATGGTGACGAGAGGAAGGTGGTCAGCAGGGTGGTCGACATGAAAGGCAAAGAGATTAGAAACGTCAGTTCTATTAACTTTTCATGATGAAAGGAAAGTTGAGCAGGGTCTTCATGAAAGGCAGGTGATCAGAAACGTCATTTCACAATGAAAGGTAAAGAGATTAGAAACGTCAGTTCTATTAACTTTTCATGATGAAAGGAAAGTTGAGGTCGTCATTAAAGGCAGGTGATCAGAAACGTCATTGCTATCAACTTTTCACAATGAAAGGCAATCGATTAGAAACGTCAGTTCTATTAACTTTTCATGATGAAAGGCAATCGATTAGAAACATTAGTTCTATTAACTTTTCATGATGAAAGGTAAGTTGAGCAGGGTCATCATGGTAGGCAAAGAGATTAGAAAAGTCAACTCAATAAACTTTTCATGATGTAAGGCAATCGATTAGAAACGTCAGTTCTATTAACTTTTCATGATGAAAGGTAAGTTGAGCAGGGTCATCATGGTAGGCAAAGAGATTAGAAAAGTCAACTCAATAAACTTTTCATGATGTAAGGCAATCGATTAGAAACGTCAGTTCTATTAACTTTTCATGATGAAAGGTAAGTTGAGCAGGGTCATCATGGTAGGCAAAGAGATTAGAAAAGTCAACTCAATAAACTTTTCATGATGTAAGGCAATCGATTAGAAACGTCAGTTCTATTAACTTTTCATGATGAAAGGTAAGTTGAGCAGGGTCATCATGGTAGGCAAAGAGATTAGAAAAGTCAACTCAATAAACTTTTCATGATGTAAGGCAATCGATTAGAAACGTCAGTTCTATTAACTTTTCATGATGAAAGGTAAGTTGAGCAGGGTCATCATGAAAGGCAGGTGATCAGAAACGCAATGATCAACATTTCATGATGAAAGGCAAATCGATTTGATTGATAGTTCTACTAACTTTTCATGATGAAAGGCAATCGATTAGAAACATTAGTTCTATTAACTTTTCATGATGAAAGGTAAGTTGAGCAGGGTCTTCATGAAAGGCAGGTGATCAGAAACGTCATTGCTATCAACTTTTCACAATGAAAGGCAATCGATTAGAAACGTCAGTTCTATTAACTTTTCATGATGAAAGGAAAGTTGAGGTCGTCATGAAAGCCAAGTTCATTGGGTCGTCATGAAAGCCAAGTTCATTGGGTCGTCATGAAAGCAAGTTGATTGAGTCGTCGTGAAAGCCAAGTATCAGAAACGTCAGTTCTATTACCTTTTCATGATGTATGTCAATTCGATTAGAAGCGCCAAGTGTCATAATGAATGGCAAGTCAATTAGAAGCATTCTACACTTTTCATGATGAAAGCCAAGTGGATCAGCGTTGTTCTACTAACTTTTCATGATAGACGCCGGATCGTTAGGTTTATTGTTTCGATTTATCTTTGGAATCCCAGTTTAGGTAGAGATCATGGAAAGGCAACTGGATCAGCAGGGTCATGAAAGGCAACTGGATCAGCAGGGTTATGAAAGGCAAACCGATTAGTAGCGTCCTATCATTATGATGGAAAGTCGAAGTCGATTATGAGTGTTCTACTAACTTGTCATGATGAAAGGTACTCTAATCAGCAGGCTCTTCATGAAGGCAAGTCGACCAGCGTCTCTATAAACTTCTCATGATGAAAGTTGAACAGTAGGGCAGACCGATCATCTCAACTCTACTAATTGTCTAGCTTTTCATTATGAAAGGCACGCTGGATCCTAAGAATCATACTTCCAGGCAAATGAAGAGCCGATTTCCCCAAGCGCTATTGAACTTGAACTCTTCGACGACTAGTGGAGACTCACAACCTAAACAAATACCAATTGTAGAGAAGTCTGGCCTACTTGCTCCCATAAGCAACACTTTATAGAACCACACTTGGATTGCCTGCCCGTCCGTTTGGTGTCCATGGCAGAGATTGTGGGGAGTCACAAGCCCGTAGGAGCTTTTCAATACCTAACTCTCCACTTCTCTAGAAACATAAAAACAAGACAACATTTGACAACTTCTACCTCTACTAAACACTCTCCTCCTCCTAAACAACTCACCTTCTCAACCCTATGGCCCTCTCTCTCTTCCGCTCACACACAAAAGGGGTTGGCTGGGGATCTTCGATCTTATCGCACCAAATTAAAATAACCAACAACCGTCCCAAGCATGTCACTGTTATTCGAGTGGGCGTTTGGCAAGAAGCTCACACCCCAAGAAAGACTCCGTAAGAACCAACGAGCCCTTGAAAAGACGCAGCGTGAACTCACCCGAGAAGTCAACAAGCTCCAGCAGCAGGAAAAGAAGTTGGTGAGCGACATCAAGAAGAACGCCAAGCAGGGCCAGCTTGCTCTGGCCAAGGTCCAGGCCAAGGATTTGATCAGAACCAGAAACCACATCACCAAGTTCAACGCCACCAAGACGCAATTGCAGGCCATCTCGCTCCGTATCCAGCTGGTCCGCTCGAACCAGCAGATGGCCACCTCCATGAGGGATGCCACCCGGGTCTTGGGGGGCATGAACAAGCTGATGAATTTGCCACAATTACTGAGAATAATGCAAGAGTTTGCCAGGGAAAGCGACATGATGGATCAAAAGCAAGAGTTTATGGATGACGCCATCGACGACGCCATGGTGGACGAGGACGAGTTGGACGAGAACGAGCAGGTGGACGAGATTTTGAACCAGGTCTTGGACGAAATAGAGGTCAACATGAACACCAGCTTGAAGGACACCCCTGACGGGTTCAAGCTTAATGAGGAGAAGGCAAGAGTTGCCCAGGCTGTGGGTGGTGGTGACGAGGACGACTTACAGGCTAGATTGGACAGTTTGAAGAAGTAGGAGAGAAGCATTGGCTGTATTGACTGATCGGAGTGCAGTTGGACTCAAGTGGGAGGTTGTTGTTGTGACGTTGGAGACTGCTGTTTGTTGGTGGACCACTTTGCGCTGCTGATTGCCCAAGTTGTGGGTGGTGGCGACGAGTACAACCTACAAGCAAGATTGGACAGTTGAGGAAGTAGGAGAGCAGAATTGACCACTTCTGACACTTCAAAGTGCAGTTGGACTTACTTTGGAGACTTCTGTTTGTTGCTGGACATCCTCTGACTAGACCTCCACAATTGTGGACCCTGAAGTGGAAGCTCACCATCGTGCTAGCCAAGAACCTGATATGAAGATGAGGTAGCAGCTCCACCCATAATGATGCTCCGTTTCCTCCAAACACTTGAAATGCTCCTTTATTATACTTGTTCCTCATGTCTTGTCCTCTCATGCCTACACTTCTCCAATTCTACTCCGTTTATTCTGCTCCTTTAAACCCTAATGATCCCTTTATATATACTTCTTCTCTTCTAAATACTCAATGATTTGACTGGCAGCTTCCTCAATAGAAATATCGACGTTTTTCAAGTGAATTTCAGCGGCTTCTGGGGCTTCGTATGGAGCACTGATCCCAGTGAACTCCTTGATGATGCCTTCTCTGGCCTTCTTGTATAATCCCTTTGGGTCTCTCTTTTCAGCAACCTCGATAGGAACATCGACGTACACCTCAACGAATGGCAAGTTGTCCTTGGCGTGCAACTCTCTGGCCAATCTTCTGTCTTGCTTGTAAGGACTGATGAAAGAAGTCAAGGCAATGGCACACGAGTCGTTGAACAACTTGGCAACCTCTGAAATTCTGCGGATGTTTTCGTTTCTGTCAGCCTCGCTGAACCCCAAGTCCTTGTTCAACCCAAATCTAACATTGTCACCGTCCAATCTGTAAGCGTTGATTCCTCTCTTCAAGAGACTTTGCTCAAGGGCACATGCAATTGTGGATTTGCCTGAAGCCGACAACCCGGTCAACCACACGGTAACACCCTTTTGCTTTCTCAACTCAATACGCTCTTGGTGGGTCAAGTTCTCGTGCCAGGTAATGTTGGTAGCCATCTTTCAGTTGGTAGTGGAGATTCATAAATTTGCAGCTTCAAGTGTTATATATTGCCTGTATGCACCATAGCACGTGATGTGTTATCAGAGCGTTGTGGTTACATAAGCGTGCGTTGTGTCGCCAACGGGATGTGCTGCGACATCTCCAACACGACATTTCCGCGACATTGTGGGTTGAAGATGTCGTATTTGTCTCGGCGCGCCGCGACATTATTGATCAGATGTCGCTTGCGACTTTTGTTGATGTTGTCTCTAACAAAAATTTTTCAACCGTCCACAGGCATCCAATCCCACCATGTACTACGAGTTGTTTGCCATTGCCCGTATTACCGATCCGGTCAAGACTTCGAAAGAAGCTGTCAAGATTACGTCTACCATAGGTAAGATGATTCTCAACAATAGAGGGGTCATCCGTGATATAACATCCTTGGGCCCTCGTTTCCTTCCAAAGATCATGACCAAAGAACAAGAAAAGTACTACCAAGGTTATCATTTCGTCATGGGTTTTGACGTCTCGGCCAACGTCCAATCTCACTTGTTGAGAACTTTAAGAAACGATCCTAGAATCTTGAGGGCTAATATAATCAAGCATGACATGAAGCAGAAGTTGAATGTCGGAAGTTCCTTCAAGCAAGCTGCAGAGGCTTCCCAGGACTTGTAGAGATGCATGAATGAGATGAAACACATTACTGATTGTTGAGATCATCAAAATAAGGATTGAAACTGGGTTGGAAGTGGTGGAATACCAGCGGTTACAAGCAGGAGGTCCTAGGTATGTGAGACTGTGCAATGGGTTAGTCTGATTGTGCTGAATAGCTTGTTGAATGTGTCACTGTGGTGTTAACAGACCTAAGTGATAACATAGTGCTAATAGCCCTAATTGATAACAGCCCTTTGTGCTTTGACTGCTGTGGCTCCCTACTTCCAATTGAATGTTTCCTTGACCTTATCGAACTTAGTCACAACGTATGGCTAAGCAAATAGATTTGTACATAGGAAGGTTAATGAAAGATATAAAGGAATATTCCAGGGATTGGTTGAACATTCCCACTCGAAATCTACCTGGCGTTGAGCCATAGGTGACATCTCGAGTCATAGTGACATTTCGAGTCATAGTGACGTTGACGTCCCCTATTTCGAAGCATGTAAAACGCCTGATAGAAAGGAGATCTGCTCTAGTGGCACCTAAGTACGGGTTACCTTTGTGCAATTCAGTAATTGCAACTGGTACGAGTTTGTAAGACTAAGGCGTTCTATTGACTGAGTCACTAGCCCATATTGAAGCCGATGCTCCCTTTTTGGAGTACTTCTATGGCCTTGCAAATACCGACCCTCTAGGAAGATATCTTGGCGGGTACCTCTCAAGAAAGACCGGTTGGTGGTATTTCCTAAAATGATGGAGCACAGACTTGGTTCCTTTGAGTTGGAGGATAAGTCCAAGCCTGGCCACATAAAGTTCTTGTGTCTCTACTTGAGAGACCCTGAGTCGGAACCCAAACACTCCACCGAAAACATCCCTACACAGCAAGAAGCATGGTGGACGTCGGGGTTGAACAACAGCATTGTCGAGAATGCAGACTTGAGAGAAAAGGTCAAGAACCTTACCACCTTGCAAACGTTAGATGTGCACTTTGTGGAGGGATGTGACACGAGGACTGAAGGACCTTTTGGCTCACTTTTTGATGCCCATTGGTCCTTTTGGTAATGCCAAACACTTCTTCACAATTGATTTAGGCTAGCACAATACTGCTCTGGCGTTGTGCTTCATTTGACGTGGGTTTCATGTTATTATAATATATCTGAGCTTTGGATCTGAATATGGTTCTCTGCAACTCTCATGTGGTAGCGAAAACGGCTCATTTCAATGTTGGAAATTGAACCTGAAATAGCATAACCTTGCCCCAATAGCAAACATATATACCAAGGAGGTCGTGAGCAGTTGATTGAGAAAAGAAAACCATCAATTCAATTGTGTACAGACAGCTAATTCGGTGTGAGTTTTGCTTGTGTGAGCACTGGCGAAACCCCAGACCCTGCCTTTTTTTTTACCCCAGCTTCGTACTTAAAGAACGTTATTGACTAATAAACAGCTTCCATGAAGCTTTCCCATGAGGCTAGGCATGACATAGCCAAGAATGCTGTCATTTGTGGCACTTGTAGACAAACAAGTAGATGGTCCAATATCCACCAATGGCTCTTTCTGTGACCGAATGTGCCAAGCCGTTGTGTGCAAGTTCCGAGGAGACAGCAGCTGGCACTCACACATTTCAGGTAGTGGTAATTTGGCATCGGGAAGGACCGCCTTCGGCTCGGGTGGCAAAAGCGTTTACAATACGAGGGTCGAGTACAATCCCGAATACATTTCTCGTAAATTCTCCGCATCCTTGCCAAGAACCGTGTCTATATAAGGACGGCGCGTCCCACGTCTTCAAACCCTAAATTAAATCATGGTAACGTTTGGAAAGTATGATGGTACTATTGAAGGTGGTCCTGTTTTGAAGACCAAGGATGAGAGATTGGTGTTGGAACTCTCCTACTTGATTCGCTCGAAGCAAGACTGGGTCTCGAAGATGGAAGACAAAGAGGTTGCCAACAAGTGGAGGATGGAAATACGCGCCCAGATCGAGGGCAAAACCAAGCACGTTGACGAGATCGTGGACGTCGTGTTCGAGGAGCTTCAATGGTACAAAAAGCTCAAGGTTGAGTCTGGATTGGACTTCGGGATGCTGGAACAGATCACCGTCACCGAGGTGTCTGATGACGGGCTCAAACAGAGGCTTTCTGAGCAGTCGAAGCATCTCCAGGCCCAATTCCCCCAATTGGATTACCATCCTGGCTCAGACGATAAGGTTATTGATTTGGTGCACCCTTCGTTGTTTCCGTTGCAGTATGGCAAGTCTGTGAGTGTCAGAGATGGAGAAACCAAGGTAATTGAAAATGTAGAGAACATTCAGTTCAGGTACCCAATCGAGTTCTCATCAGAACGCTTCCAATGGCTTCCCAGTGTGATGAGCTTGAAAGATGGAAAGTACGAATTCAAGTCGTACATCAACAACCTTGATCCAGTTGCTTACAAGGACTTGTATTTGACCATCGAAGACGCGTTCGAGAAGGCTATCCCTCAATTAGACTATGTCTTGACTACTTTTGCGCTGAAGGAGTACTATCGTATCCCAGAAATCAAGACTGCTGGAGAATATGAGAAGCAGCTCTACGATTACGATGAAGATTACTCCGAGGAAGCAGAAGAAAGGAAGAAAGTCCAAATGAAAGAGTACATTGCGACCGTATTGGATGCTCCTCCCAAGTACCAGGGTCCTCCAAACTACCTGACTCCAATTGACCTCAAGAAGGACTACAAAGACCTCAAGGTAATTGTGAAAATGGCGAATATCGAGTTGACTCCAACCAAGCCTAGCTATGCCGGTGGCTCGTGGCACGTCGAAGGCACCGCCAACGAAGATATCGTGGCCACCGTGTTGTACTACTACGACGTAGAGAACATTACAGAGTCGTCCCTCAGCTTCAGAGTAGAGTATGATGAGCCTATGTACTTGCAAGACGACACAGAGTACTTGAAATACTTCTATGATCTTGCTGATGAAGACCCTTTAGGGAGGTATCTTGATGGAGTAACTCTGAAGGAGAACAAGTTGGTGGTTTTCCCCAACATGTTCCAGCACAGAGTTAGACCTTTTGAGTTGGATGACAAGTCCAAGCCGGGCCACAGAAAGATCTTGTGTTTCTTCTTGGTTAACCCTGAAAACAAGACCAATTACACCACGGCAGATATCCCACCACAGCAAAAGGAGTGGTGGACTTCGGGGTTGGTCGAGACCATCGTCGAGGATGCAGAATTGAGAGAGAAGGTCAAGAAGATTGCCACCTTGCAAACGTTAGACGAGGCCAAAGAGGTCCGTGAGGAGTTGATTGAAGAGAGAAAGTCAGATGAGATGGGCACGGACGGCTCATTCGGTCGTGAGTTTAGTTTATGTGAGCACTAATCCAGTACCGCTTAGTTCAATATAATCCCACAGCTTTGAATGAAAGCTTTAACATTGTAAAAGTATATAAGTCTTGCTAAATTTGAAACTACTTTACTGTCTCAGTTAGCAGGGGATATATATCTCTGAAACACAACACGGAGAACAGCTTGTAGTTTTGTACTTCACACTTTAGGTTGACATGATTTAAAACCTAATAAGGAAGAGAGCTGATAGGTTGCAGATTCATTTATTCTACAAAGCTCTGTTTGGTGTGGGCACTTAAAACATTCCCCATTTCGGTCCTCCCTGCCAAGACACTATTTAACTGCCAAAATCAATACAAGACTAAAAATGAGAGATTGGTGATGGAACTCTCCCACTCGATCCGCTCAAAAGAAGACTGGGATATCAAGTTGCAAAATCCAGAAATTGCAAAAAAATGGAGGGCGGAAATTCGCAGCCAAATCGAGGGAAAGACCAGACACGTCAACGAGATCGTTGACGTGGTGTTTGACGAGCTCCAATGGTATAAGAAGCTCAAGGAGGAGTCTGGGTTGGAAATTGGGATGCTGGTAGAGATTGCTTCCACCGAAATGTCTGATTTAGCCCTTAAACAGAGACTTCAGCAACAGTCGAAGCATCTTCAGTCTCAATTTCCCCAATTGGACTACCACCCTGGCTCAGACGAGAAGGTTGTTGATTTGGTGCACCCTTCATTGTTTCCATTGCAATTTGGAAAGACTGTGATTGTCAGTGGCAAAGAAGCTAGGGTTTCCGATGCGCCTTCCAATCCCAAACCTTGGATGCAATGGCGTTTCCAATGGCTTCCCAGTTTAATGAGCTTGACGGAGGGAAAGGGAAAGTATCAATTCAAGTCCTATATCAACAACCTTGATCCGATTGTCTACAAAGAGTTGTATGCAACAATTGAAGACGTATTTGAGAGAGCCATTCCACTTTTAGATTATGTCTTGACAGCATACTCTCTGGAAGAATACTTTCGTATACCAGAAATTATAGTGGATGATGACTATATTGACGCTAGAGTTTTTATAGAAGAAGTAGATGGTACAGACGAGAAGTATTCTCTTAGGGTGAAGGAGTACATTCTCACTAAGTTGGACCTCCCTCCAAAATATCAGGGACCTCCAAAAAACCAGAAACCAATCAATCTCAAGAAGGACTATAAGGACCTCAAGGTAATTGTGAAAATGGCGAATATTGAGTTGACTCCAACCAAGCCTAGCTATGCCGGTGGCTCGTGGCACGTCGAAGGCACCGCCAACGAAGATATTATAGCTACTGTCTTGTACTACTACGACGTGGAAAACATCACTGAATCGTCGCTTAGTTTCAGAATGGAGTATGAAGACCCCGACCACGAACAGCATGATAAAGAATATGTTGATCACTTCTATGGCCTTGAGCATTGGGAGCAAATGGGTAGTTATCTCGACGGAGTAACTCTGAAGGAGAACAAGTTGGTGGTTTTCCCCAACGTGTTGCAGCACAGAGTTAGACCGTTTGAGTTGGATGACAAGTCCAAGCCGGGTCACAGAAAAATCTTGTGTTTCTTCTTGGTTGACCCTGATAACAAAACCACTTATTCCACTGCAGAAGTGCCTCCACAACAAGAGGAGTGGTGGACATCGGGCTTGGTAGAGAACATCGTCGAGGATGCAGAATTGAGAGAGAAGGTCAAGAAGCTTTCCGCCTTGCAAACTTTGGACGATGCTTACAAGGTTCGTGAGCAATTTATGGAGGAAAGAAAGGGCAAACCAGAAGACGAAACGGATGGCAAATTTGGTTGGGAGTTCAACTTCTGTGAGCACTAGCTGAACGCCAGCGTCACCCATGGCGTGACCATGTTCATGCCATCAAGACACACGCGTTTTGCTCTTGGCCACTCGATTACCACCAGAAAATACCCACTTTACATTCCAATGGGAATACCTTTCGTGTTCTGATCGAGTGACTTGAAAAATATCGGACTTCAGCCGCTCGTTGGAGCTTTCTGGGTTGTGTCCACTAGAAAATTGAAATGTTCAATCAAAAGCCATTTCAACTTTCCAATTAGCGTGTAGTCCACTGTAATGCTATCAAATAAACCTTTTGACTATCATAACTGGTTATTCTTTTGAAAGGCTCCTCTTTCCATTAGCTGCAAATGTGGTGCAACTTTTGGAACAATTCGCTAATGCGTGGCTGGATACCCATTCGAGAGGCATGTTGTCAAGCCCACACTCGCCTATACTACTCATGTCTGCGTGGCTACCACATTGTGAATGTGCTTGCAGGGTGAATCGCTCTCGTACATTCACATACTCCGGTTGCCTTGAGCTCGGCCGCAACGGCTGCAAAAATGTCGGAGTTGCAACCTCCGGGCAGCAGGCTGCTGCCCCCTCAACATAACCTTCTCCACTAATACACCCGTTCTGTTGCCCAACTTAACAGCCCCCTTTTCAGCCAAATGTCACACCTGTCTTCCATCGTCCCCAGTCTAAAAAAGCTTAATATATGGCTCGTTCTTGATGCTAGAATCGTCTCACTTACAGAGAAGTGTTCCCAAATAGGAAATACACAAACAAACAAACACAAGAATGGGCATCCACCAATCATTCTCTACAGTTGGGCGATGAAAATAGGGACCGTTTTGGAGTTTCCCAAAGCGAACCTTGACGAGCCGGATTCTGAAAAATCGTCCCTGGTTTATTCTCACCCGTTATCCTGGCACTATTGTTAATTAGATCGCAACTTCTTAAAGGCCGAGAGAGCTTCCTTTTATTTGTTTACAGTGCGAGACATTAAAAAAAAAGATCATCACTAACAAATCAAATCGTAATAAATTCTTGATTGATCCCATAGTGGCACGATATTGAATTGGTTAATCGAGGCAGGAACCACATCGGTAGACGAGGACATTTTACAATTTGACAAGAAGGATTTGTATACTTTTTTCGAGTGATTGAATAACAATTTGATTTCGAGTTTGAAAATCAAAACAAGGAAACCCACAACAAGGACGGCAACAACAACGGATTCAACAACAACAGCGGCAACAACATCGCAGTAGCTACAAACACACTTGCCACAACACCAGTACGAACGAAATCGCCAGGTTAATAGAGAAAAGGGAATCTCTATTGAATTATGGACATAGAGAATGGAACCAGCGTAGTGACGCAGACCATTGACATACAACCGCCAGTCACACCTCGAGCATTAAGCAAGAAGACATCGATAAATCTGATGAGCGATTCACCCTTGTCGTCTCCAAGCAAGGCTAAGGCTAGAGTGAGGTCGACTCCGCAGAGATCACCCATCAAAAGCGCCGTCAAAAATGACTCGATGAACGAATCACTCATGTCCTTGCAACAAGACTATCAGAAGTTGGAGAGACAATACACAGACTTGCTCTTGAAAAGCAACAACCTTTCCAAAGAAAACAGTCACTACGAGATGGAATTGAAGGAGAAGGAGGAAACGCTACAGGAATACAACCAAAAGATGTTGAACTACGAATCGTACATAAAAACCACCCACGATGATTATAATAAAAACAAGGAGTTGTTATCAAAAGAGATCTACTTTTACAAGGAATTGATATCGGACTTACAGTTGAAAGTCAAGAAATTGACTGGCGAAGTCAAGACCTTGAAGAAGGACAACTTTGAAAAGGAGGAGTTGTTGAAGGAAATGGACGAATCGATGAAGGAACAGCCCGTGGCCAACTCTTCAGTGCCATCGTCGCCGATTTCTCTGGAACCAACAAAGGACTTGCAAGAATTGGTTGAAATGAGCGAAAAGTTCAATCGTCTCTTGATAGACTTCAAGGTACTTCAAAGCAACTACGAGTTGGAAAGAAACTCTAGATTGGTTCTCATTGACCAGATCGAGTTGCTCACCAAGGAAAACGAGATCTTGTCCAACCAAAGCTCGAGCAAAAACTCGATCCAGGCGCTTGAGAACGATCCGTTGGAATCCAGCCAGGAAAACCTTATTGATGAATTGCATGATTTCACTGTCCACACGATGAATGAACTTACCGATGAAGAAGAAGATGAAGTGGATGACACGTCCATAATTAAGCATAATCTCACTGCCGAATCCTTGGAGGTGGCCAACGACTTCCAGTTCCCGGCCCTCCACCAGTCACCGCCATCGCCCGACTTGGCCGTCGACAAGCGCAAGTCCTTGCCCGTGAAGCTACGGGACTCGCCTCGATTGGAAAAGGAGGCATTTGTGCTATCGCCATTGAAACTCGCCAGTCACCAAACATTCAGTGACGACAAGTCTCCTCAAGTCCAGAGATACTCGGTCAGTAAACCATCGCATTCAAGATACAACAGTCATGACATATTTCCAATCAAGGTTGAATTCGAAGAAGAGGGCCACGCCAACACCCAACGAAAGTCGAGCGCCAGATCCAGCGTTAGAAACAGCACATTTGAAGCGCTTAGTGGAATTGAAGAACCCAAATCTAATAGAGACTCACTCACCACCAACACGTCGCTGAAAAGACTGAGCATGATAGACCAACCACTAGACATTTCAAGGGAAGAGATCATGAAGTTGAGGTTCGAACTTCAATCTCTCAAGTTGCATAACGAGAAGTTATTGCTGTACATTGGGTTTGAGTTGCAGAAGCAGAAGAAGAACATCCGCAAGTTGAGCCATAAGCAGAGTGCAAGGACACTCAAGAAGCTCAGCTCCATCACCAAGCAGATTGAGTATGGAGATGCCAAGCTCATAGAGCAGTCCAAGGACATGTTGATCAACAAGAAGAGAGTGTTGAGATCCGTTTCGATAAACCCAATCATGTCCAAGAACTATGGTAAGACTGATATTCCAAACCCATCTGGAGGAAGTCGACTTTCGTCGGGGACGCTTGGGATATTGGCCAATGCCCTTCGGGCCGACGCTTTCAATGACGACGAGGACGACTATGGTTTCATGAACCACAACGACAAATACACCAAACGGATATTTTCCAACGGGCTCCAAGCATACTTGAACTTCGACGAGATCGACGACATGGACGAGGTAGGGCTGATTGAGCTAGATGACGACGATTTGACCAAGAAGTACGGCTCCCAGATACTCCACGGCGCAGACATCATACCCAGCGACGAGGAGAACGAATCGGCTGGGTCGTCGTCTTCGGAGGAAGACGTGGGCATGCTCAAGCAGATCCAATACTTGATACTAGGCACGTCACAACAGAAGAGCTCCAAAAAGAAGAAAGAGGCCAGCCTTGTCGACGACGGCTTGAAGTTCAAGTTTTTGGCCATCTCCCTAGGGATAACCATTGTTGCTTTGAAGCTTTCGCATCAGACCCTGCGGGCCGCATAGTGTGTAGACCACATAAGAGATAATACCTATTTATTACGAATTAGCAGAGTGTAGCAGGGGATTGGTGCCGCCGGTGAAGGGGGAGGCGATTGGCCAGCGGCGCCCAGCGGCGAATTCCACCATCGAAAGGCGAACCCGTTCAGCACGGCGATCTGCTGGAATGCAGCCCCAACACAAAAGAGCCCCTGAAACACCGCCCAATCAAGGCGCCCGAATCCAAGCCTCAGCTGGAAGATCCACTAACCCTGCTGGTGGTTGGTGGAGCAGGCTGCTCGGTTTTGCACGCTTTGGATTTCCAAATTTACGAAGCTTTAAGCATCTGCGCATACGCCAGGAAACGCACCCCAACATTTAGTCCACGTATTCGCTGACAAACGACGTGGCGTGACCCGAGACCAAACAAGGTTGGAGGCGGCCGGCGGTAATGGGCCCATGTGTCCGCTATCGAACGGCTAATGGTGCCTGGTAAGCTTTGTATAGTTTCAGTTGGTTGTCTTGTCGGTGCTGGAGTAGCACCGGGCGCGTGACAGAGCGGAATCCCACACGCAGGGTAATCTCCAGGTGCGGTTCCGGCCAGTTGCACCTGGGTGTGCAGGCGTCGCGCGGACTGGGGGCCCGGCCCCAAGCAGAATGTGCTTCTTTGTTCTTCCATCAGTCGACCAAAAGATTTTCCGAATAAATTCCGGACGGGTTGCCTCATGGGGACGGCAGGGCTTGCGGAAATGCGGCAGAGATCAGCTGTCCACGCACTTTCCGATAGCTGCACGTTGACCAAAAATACCATGCGCTCGCAGCTGCTGACTAACACAGGGCCCCGCCGCTTCTCCGCCAACTGGCTGCTGCTGCCTATTGTTAGGTGTGTTCCTTCCACCATTTCAATTCGTAAGTTTCTCTGCACCCCACCCCCCACCAGCTTATCAAGAGCAAGCGTTGTGACACCGGTGGCACTAAACTGGAGCAAGCGTGCAACAAAAACTAAAACTCTAATCGTGCATGAAAGTGGAGCCACTAGCGAGAAAATCGATGCCAGCTTGTTACGGACGTACGATATCCACAGAAAGTCTTACGATTTCCAGAGGATGGCGATCAACTCTATATATATAAATAATTTGCCATGTCAGGCACACCCTAGTTGTAATATAGATAGTGGAAAGATAAAGATGGCCCTTAGAAACTACATGTACGCCAAACACATTGTCGACGACGAGCTCTACGCCCGCATCAACAAGGCAGAGAGCCCCAGGCCCGAGAAGCTCGAGCGCAAACCTCACAGAAAAATACGTAAGGTGAGACCTCCGAAGCAGGAGCACCATAAAGAGTGTGGCAGCGGAAAGGAAATCATCATGGAGGACGGAACAAAGGCATGCAGGAATTGCAGCGACTGTCCCAAGAAGGAGGCTGCCAAATACTACGACGCCTCGCCGGACCTTGCTCCAGTGACGGTCGAGGTGCAAGAGGTTGAGGCTGGCTTGCGCAGATTGGATTTGAAGCAAGACGAGGTTGAGGTTGATTTCACGCATATGTATTGAGGTAATGGTTACAGGGTTTCAGGTTTTAGGGAAATAGAAAAATGATAGCTATTGTAAATGGCATGATTTATTTTTTATCCTGTAGTTTGTGCATCAAATGTTGCGTGATGTAACTTTTAGCTGACGGTTTTCAGTCAAGAAAGCCCCCCCAGATATGTGGCACGTACCGCCAAAAGCGCCCCCCAGGGTGTACGTGCTGCGGGTCCCACGGATTCCGCCTCCCCAGTTCCGGGCAGCCCTGCTGGCGTAGCGGCAGAGCCCGCAGCAAAGGACGTCTTGACGTGCTACTCGCAAAGGTCCCATCTGGGATATACGTGAATGCATGAATGCTTATCAATTCATCTGTTGCTTTGGTTCTACATAGATGAACTAAAGTAGGAGTTTCGGAGGTCACCGCCCGGGGTGAGGGGTTGCAAAAGTTGAGCTCGCAACTGATTTGGGGTTGGCCAATGCCTGTTGGTGGAAATGGTTGCAACAGCATTGCCAAGCTCCTACAAGGAGGAAACAGCAGGTTTTAAAATAATGCCAAAAGAAATGGAAGGTGTTTAGAAAGGCCGACGTTTTTAATTGCTCTCTAATACCTTCCGTTTGTTTTTTCGTAGTTGCAGCCATAGCAAGTTCAGTTTTGGACTATCCAGTTCGTATTCTGGTATGGACTATCTATTCTGGTCTGGACTATCCATTCTGGTCTGGACTTCGTATCCTGGTCCTGTTGATTTCTTGCTGGTTTGCTTGCATCTGAATTCCTCCCCCGTTGGTTCCTCATCTTCTGTTAGTTCCTCATCCCTTTGGTTCCTCCATCACTTCTCCAAAACCTGCCAGTCTAATATCCCACGTTCTCCTACTTCAATAAATTACTTTGCACAAGAGTCAACAACCCGTACATCAAGTTCAAGTATGGGATATCAGCCTTGATGTCCTTCTCGTTGTTACTCCCAATCAAGTCCGAGTATATACGAACCACGTTACCCAAAATAATCTCCAATTCCAAAGGTCTGGAGTTTCTGAAGTCCACCAACATGGAAGGCTGGTACTTGTTGGGGGCGTTGTACACCTCGGTCAACTCGATCATGCTGTTGATGTTGTCGTCGCCGACCCACTCGTCGTAGTCGGCCTCCTTGTGGAACAGCTTCAAGTCCTTGTTGGCCACAAACTTGACTTCCTCCATCAAAGGACGAATCACCCTCTCAATGATGTTGTCGGACTCCTTGATGGCAAACAAACCGCCACAGTCGGTGTTGGTCAAGCAGCACACGGTGTTCATGCTGGCGTTGTAAAGCAACTTCTTCCATCTAGTGAGTCTGACGTTGGTGTCCTCGTTGATGATGTTGATGTCGTTGCTGTACAAGTCGATGAACCTCTTCAAGCAGGCTTCCCCGGCGGGGTTGTTTCTGGCGTTAACCTCAAAGAGCCCAAAGAGCACGTTATCGTACCCGTACTGGGTCACCACACCCTTGTCGTTGACGGAACTGATGTAGCTGACTCCGCTGATGAAATGTGCATGTGGGAACAAAGGACTCCAGTACTTGTCGATCCCAATACCGTTCTGGATCAACACAATCCCGGTGCCCTTGTCGGCCTTCAACAAGGTGTCCTTGTGCTTGGTCACCTCCTCCCAGATGTTGCCCAGAAGATGGGGCACAACCTTTGTGGAAACAACAATATAGTCGAACGGTTCCTTCAATTCTGCCAAGGACTTGACAAACACATCGGGTCTGTACCCCTTGATGGCGTTTTCATGCTCGTTGGGGTCGTCGTTTTCTCTTCTTCCTCCGTAGTCAATCGACGAGATGGTGTAGCCCTTCTCCTTCACAACGTCATAATCGGATCTGATGACGGCCGTGATCTCAACCTCCTTGTTGAGCGAGAGCGAGTAGCTCCCAATCACTCCGACTCCTCCCATACCAATACAAAGGATCTTGGTGGCCATGTTTTCTGCTGCTTGAAGGTTACTTTTTTTTTGGAAAATACTTCTTGATCCTCGCCGGCTGGATATGCCATATTGTGTCTCCCACTCCGGCCGCCAGGCGATCTGCCAAACACACATCCCTATTGTGTTGCATGGCCTTTCTCGAACCTTATTGGTCAGCTTTGTGCACGAGGCTGATCATTGTACACATCTCGACTCAGATGCGGCTAATTTAGCTGTGCCGATCGGCTCGAGCACACCTACAAAGAGATGTTGTCGGGACTTCAGTAGAGACTTCAGAGGAGACTTCAGTAAGCAGCGGTGGTACTCACCACGCCCATGGGGGGTAATTTTACATGTTTTGCCTAACTAAACCAGCGCCAGTGGGCATATCTGTGGTGCAATCTGGAGATTGACGTGTGGGGGAAAAGTAGTTTTGAGTTACTTTGACAGCTTCTCTATGGATTCCGGGGAAGCTTCACTTTTGTCATCGATCCAGCCAAGTTGGGTGAGAGAACGATAGCGGAGAGTTTATAATGGAGGTTTTTGAGTGGTAATCGGGTCTACTGGGAAAGCGTGTGACTTATGAGTCCGACGGTCACAGCGGCAATCCGTCGTAACATCCCTTTGTTTAGGTACCTACGAAAAGTGGCCCTCCAGAACCACTACGCTAGCCTTTTGCAGATATCAGATGAAGGGTATTTATACTTTTTGGGATGGAACGGCTAACCGTCAACGTGCCCCCGTCGTGTCAATTTGCGCTCATCCCTTAAATTCAGTTGCAAACTTATAACTACTACTTGCTAAGTTTAGAGCAATTCTTTCACTCCAACTGCCATTGAGTTAAGAAACCGGTGGTTTCCAAACACTTGAGCATCTTATATATACGGATTTGTTGCTGGATCATGTTTTTTGCAGCCCTTTCCAAGTTATTACTAGCCACTTCTAAGCGCTCTATGATAGCGTACTGGATGGCAGGATATGTCGGAGTTCTAGCTATCCAGGGAGATATCCAGCAACCTATACTGGGAGGGTTCCTGGAGGGTTCTTTTCCCGAACAGTATGTTGTTGATATTGCAATTGAGTCTTGTTTGGAGGGTCCATGTGACGTTCCATCGGCCTGGTATGGATACGGCGGTGATTTGGGAGATGATGGGACCTGGGTCCAAATACCAAAGGATTTCAAATTGAGAGGCAACTCCACACACAGTCAGTACTTGAGTTACAAGACAATTTCATCCAGCGGGTTACAGGGCAACCACACCGAAGTCATTGTTGGGATCAAGATCGGCAACTCGCCAGGGTCCGACTGGATCGACAAGGGCAACTCTGTCTGGGTTAAATATGGAACCCCCACTACCAATGCCGTCACCTCGTTGAATGTGTTGTACGGTCCGGATGCAGTGGACCCACGGCCAGACTGGACGTTGCTTGACTCGTACTTGACCAACACCTCTGCTCCTGACGGCCAACAAGCCAGAATTTCCTTTAAAAAGGGCCAGGGCGAAGATTACTACCATCCAAAATTGACATTGAGAGATGGAAAGTTGAAGATATTGCAACTTGCCGATTTGCACTTTTCCACTGGTGTTGGAGAATGCCTTGACCCTGTCCCTGCCGACATCAAGGACTGCCAGGCGGACGCGCGGTCGTTGGTGTTTATCAATGCCTTGTTGGACCACGAGAATCCGGACTTGGTTGTGTTGAGCGGAGACCAGAACTACGGTCCTACGTCTCCTGACTCGGAAACTGCCATTTTCAAGGTGTTGGCTCCTTTGGTCAAGAGGAAAGTTCCATTTGCTGTGGTATTGGGCAACCATGACGAAGAAGGCAACCTCGAAAAAGACGATACACTTGCTGTTTCCATCAACTTGCCATACAGCTTGACGCAAGTGGGACCGCTTTCCATCGATGGGCGTGGAAACTACATTCTCCGTGCTTCTGACGGAAACGATCTGGGTGTTGTTTTGTACTTTCTCGACAGTCATGGGTATCTAGGCGATGGTTGGGACTGGATCAAGCAGAGCCAGTTGGACTGGTTATCTGATGAAAACCAGAGACTCAACGAGGAAGACCTGTTGTTTGCCGACTATTTGTCGATGGCCGTTTTCCACATTCCCATTCCCGAGTTTTCCCATCTCCAAGCCAACATGACGGGACTGAAGTTAGAAGAGATCTCTGGACCTGAAACCGACAAAGGCACCCGCTTTGTATTGGGCAGAGCTGGAGTGCAAGTGGTGAGTATCGGGCACGACCACTTGAACGACTACTGCACGAACGACCATGCCAGCATCGACGGGGAACATAACAACATGTGGCTATGCTTTGGTGGAGGGTCTGGTGAAGGTGGGTATGGAGGACACAACTTTGTCAGAAGAGCCAGAGTGTATGAGTTTGATACCCACGCCAAGTCAATTACCGTCTGGAAGAGAAGACAAGACGACCCGGCAAGCATATTTGACCAAGAAACATTGGTCTCAGAAGGAGAAGTTGTTGTGAAGGAGGAGTTCTACGGTGATAGGGTTGAGTATCAGCAAGGATTGGTTATTTAGAGAACATGAATGATTGACCCCACATGAATTGGTAGATGTGTTGAGGTTTATGGGGAACTTCTATGATAACCCACATGAATTGGTAGATGTGTTGAGGTTTATGGGGAACTTCTATGATGACCCCACATGAATTGGTAGATGTGTTGAGGTTTATGGGGAACTTCTATGATGACCCCACATGAATTGGTAGATGTGTTGAGGTTTATGGGGAACTTCTATGATGACCCCACATGAATTGGTAGATGTGTTGAGGTTTATGGGGAACTTCTATGATGACCCCACATGAATTGGTAGATGAGGAATATGGAGAATGAAGAACTTCTATGATTTGATTGAGCCACACAACAATTGGAAGGTGTCTTGAAGTGGACAAAGTAAAACTTCCACGATATGATTGACCACCTCAAGAAGCGAAATATCTCGAGGTCTTTGGAAATCAACTTCTACAATTTGCTTGAGCACTTCTACAATTGCTACCACAATTACTTGAGGCATACAAATTTGCAGATATCCAACCTGTATTGAAATCCTCTATATCACTTCTAAATCACATTTAACAACTTTGACTGCTCAATCATCAACAACAGATACAACAAGTTCAAGTAGGGAATGTCTCTCTTGACTGCCTCTTCGGAACCCACAAGGTCTGTGTAGACTCTAACTGCGTTTCCGAGAAGAATCTCCAACTCCAAGGGTCTTTTGTTGCGGATGTCCACCAACATGGAGGGCTGGAAGTTGCTTGGGGCGTGCTTCTCTGCGGTGAAGTCGATCATCACGTCGATGTCTTTTTCCTGGATGTAGTCGTTGTAGCCTGGCACGCCGGCGTGGATCTTCTCCAAGTCCCTGTTGGCGACTAGCCGGACCTCCTGCATCACCGGCTTGATCAAGCGGGCTATGATGTTGAGCGGCTTGTCGAGGTCGTACAACTGCCCACAGTCCACCTCGGTCAAGCAGCACACGGTGTTGTAGGTGGCGTTGTAGAGCAACTTGCGCCATCTGGTCAAGCGCACGTTGGTGTCCAAGTCCACCTGGTTGACGTGGTTCTGGTAGAGACGGATGAAGTTGTCCAACTGGGCGGCGGCCTTGTCGTGGTCGCCGGCGGTCGGCTCGAAAAGCCCGAAAAGAACCCAGTCCCTGGCATAATGAGTCACATTTCCGGCGTCGTTCACGGAACTCACGTAGGTGGTGCCGCTGATGAAGTTGGCACTGTCGTGGAGCCTGCCCCAGTACTTTTCGATTTCGATCCCGTTCTGGATCAAGATGATGGCCGTTCCCTTGTTGGGTTTCAACAAGACGTCTCTGTGTTGGTAGACGTCGTCCCAGACGTTGTTCTCGAGGTCTGGAACAACCTTGGTGCACACCACAATGTAGTCGTAGCTTTCCTTCAAATCGCCCAAGGACTTGACCACCACCTCCGGGCGGTACCCCACGATGGCGTTCTTGTGTTCGTCGGGGTCTCCGTTCTTCCTTCTTCCTCCGTAGTCCACCGATGAGATGGTATAGCCGTTTGCTTGCACAACGTCGTAGTCGGACCGGATAACGGCACTAACCTCCACTTCTTTGTTGAGGGAGAGAGCGTAGCTCACCACCACTCCAACTCCCCCCATTCCCACACATAATACTTTGGTTCTCGTCATTGGGGCCTGTTTTTAGCTCTTGGCCGGAATCGCAGTGAAGTTGAAACTTTGACGTATTCGGCTCGCCGCAAACTTGGCAGGCGGAACTTTGGAGGGGCCAAAATCTGTCCCCCACACACTTTGCAGGCGCTTCAGGGTCCACTGTGATATGGAGTTGGTGGGATACCTAGCATCGTCGGCCCGATTGATCCAGGAGCAACTTCCTTTGGATTGAAGGTGGGGGAGGGGGAGATAAAGTTGGAGGTGATAACGGTAGAGACGCTAACGGTAGAGAAGCTAACGTAAAGGAGGCGGAGATGTGATGGAGACTTCACTTTTGCAGCCTTTTCAGACGTACCCGTTGGCCTTATTGGTTTGACGCAAATCGATCCGCTAGATTCAGACTCATAGCCCTTTCTTGGAATGCCTGCAACTTGTGGCACCTTTCAGTACCAACCACGATACCACCATGCCAGCACCTATGATACCCAACTTTTCTGAAAAAAGCTATAGAAAGCCACTTATCAAAATACACAGACTACTGAAGTGTTCATTTATCAACAATGAAGTTGATTTCCTTCTTATTGTCAAGGTTTACTAAGATTTCAGCAAAAATAGAGAGAAAATGGGCCGCACACCAAACTATTTTTGCACCCAATTTCATTCTACGAGTTCGTTCTAGATGTTGCTTTGGGTCTTGGTGTATACTGCCATTTTGAACATTTTGCTTTTGCTCTAGAACCTACATTTCTGATTCGTAACATATAATAAATATTTAATGATCCATCTTGTACCTCTTGTGTGGATGTAAGGAAGCTAGTCCGCCCTTGGAAGAGTCTGGTAGGCCGAGCTGACCACCTCTCGGTATGGGTGGACCCAAGGCATCCAAGCCCGGGCCGCCGCGAAGCAGGTGGGTGTTGACTTGTTGCATTCGGGAGTCGGGCACCAAGGTGGATCTGACAAAAAACTCATCGATTGAGGAGAGGGCCGGGGGTTGCTGGTGGAGATGCTGCTGCTGTTGCTGCTGCATCTGTTGCTGGTGGTGTCCGAGAAGTTGCTGTGAGTGGCGCTTCTGCAGGCCATGGTTGGCCTGGAGCTGCTTGCCTTGTTGGTGCAGACTCTGGTGGTCGTGCGTTTTATACTGTTGGTGTTGCTGGTGTTGGAGCTGTTGTTGTTGGGCTTGCTGTTGGGCTTGCTGGGCCTGTTGTGCTTGTTGTGCTTGTTGGGCTTGTTGTGCCTGTTGTGCCTGTTGCTGTTGTGCTTGTTGTTGCTGCTGTTGCTGCTGTTGTTGCTGCTGCTGGTGTTGTATTGTTGGAGGTGGAGCCTGTGTCGGTCTAGCCAGGATGATGGAATTAGCACTAAGAGGGTTGACGGATTTCTTGGCTCTCATGTTGATAATCATCTCATTGAAGAATGAACTTTTGAACTCTTGGAATACCTTCATGGTTTGTGGATACTCATATTGGTGATCGTGGAAAAACCTGTCAGCAAATATATATATAAACCTCTCTATATCAGTGGCACTAATAGCCAGACTAGCATCAAAGGAAGGAGAAGTGGAAGCAGGTTCCGCGGCCTGGGAGGTTGCGGAGATGGGGCCGTTGGTGATGGCACCGATGGCCAGTGCTGCCAAGGACGCTGCCGTGGTGTCTGCGTTGTTGGAGACGTTTGCAGGCGAGCCGGACCCGTTTCTCGGGCTTTTGGAAAGTGGAGTTCTATGAGGGGATGCCCGAGCACCTTGTGAGATGGGAGTACCGGTGCTGGGGCTGTGGGTGCTGGAAAGGTGGTTTGTGGTGGAAGCGATGGGAGCCAAGATGTTCAAGTTGGGCTGGGCCGGAGGCTGGTTGCCCATGATCATGGAGTTTCTGAGTCGCTGGTGGTCAAACTGCTTTTGTTTCTCGTACTGGGCCCGTATCTGCTGCTGGTACTCAAAGTTGTCCTTCAGCAAGTACTGCTGGCGATTGGGTTGTAGCTGGGGTTGCTGTGGTTGTTGTGGTTGCTGCGGTTGCTGTGGTTGCTGGGCCTGGGGCTGTTGTGGCTGGTGCTGTTGGGGCTGGTGTTGTTGGGGCTGACCCATCTGCTGCTGTTGCATCTGCTGGTAGATCATGTTGGAGATGGTGATGTTGGGGGTTGTCTGGGAGAAGTTGAGGCCCAGCTCGGGACGGAATTGGTTGCTGGGCTGGTTTTGCTGGTCGTTGGAGGGGTTTGTGGCAGCCGATACGCCATTGTTTTGTTTTCCATGTGTCATTAAGTCGTAAGTGTTTGTGGTGTTGGATGAATGGGACGAATTGTTGAAGTCATCGGAGGCCGAGTTGTCGGTGCTCGGGTCACTGTCAAAGTTCCCGAGGCTGGGGTTGGCTGTGTTGTTGGGCTGTGTGTTTTCGTACGAGGTGGAGTAGTCTGCCCGGTGGGTTGGGATTTGGATGGGTTGCAACCTCCCCTGCTGTGCCTGTTGTTGATGTTGTTGCTGCTGCTGTTGTGCCTGTTGTTGTGCCTGTTGTTGTTGTTGTTGTTGCTGCTGCTGTTGTTGTTGTGCCTGTTGTTGTTGCTGCTGTTGTTGTTGCAAAGGGTTGTTGTCAACATGCAGATGATGCAGATTGGAGGGGGATGCCGAAGTTGAGGATGCGGACGAGCGGTCCGAGAGGAGAGGGGAGGTCTGCTTGGTGTTTGGGTTGTTGTTGATGGAGGAGGAGGATGAATTGGGGGAGTTTGTGATGGCCAGCACGGTTGTTGGTTTTGCGGACGACGAGGAGGAGCCCGAATTGGCGCCGCTCATGTTGGACTTGTTCAAGCCGTGTCTCTTTTTGAACTGGGACAACCAGCCGTGGCTGAAGCCCACCAAACGCTTGGGGTCGTCGACGCCAAACTGGTGGGCGTAGATGGACCAGTGCTCTCGCAAGAGCGGCTCGTTGATGGGCTCGCCCCGCTCCAAGCGCTGCTTGACCAACATGTCCATGGCGTGGTTGATCTTCTCGTACTTGAACTTGACCTTGCGCCGGCTCTTCTTGGAGAAGTTGGTTGTCGCCTGTCTGTACCGTTCTCTCAACTCCACCTCGTTCTTCAACCACTCGCTGAAAGAGGACGTGGATATCGATATCTCGTTCTTCCACCGATCCACCGTCTCCAGCTGGGGTCTATCTGAATTGTGGTAGAAGTCAAGGATCATCACCTTTTGCTCTAGGGTAGCCCTAGGTAGCTTCCCTGGCGGCATCTCTTATACTCTCTTTTTGAATCCAAGGATCTTCAATATCAGAAAAGGAATTTTTGTGGATGTATCAACGCCTTTTCTCTAGAGGGAAGAAAAAAAAAATAATACGTATAATAAAGTAGGGCCCACTTGGCTGAAACACTACCGAGAGGCCTGGTTTGACGCTGGAAGATGGACTCGGGGGAAACGGGCACTGGCAATGCCCTGGGCGGAGGGGTTTGGGTGCTCGAAGGTCAGCGGGTCCGGGTCTATCAGGGGCCGTAGTCTCTGTGTAGTGCCCTTTAATGTGTACAATAAAAAAAAAACTTTGCGTATTCAGAGTTATTAGGGTTATGTGATTATCGGGCGGATTGTTTGTTGCTTTTTCAGGTCCCGGTGTGGGACGGTGATAGCGACGAAGAGGATGCGGGTGGGCGAGCGACGAGGCGAGAGACACGGGCCGTGTAGCAGGTCCGGAATGTTGCGTTTCGGCGAGGTTCGTGATGGTTGGGGGGGCACAAGAAAGCAGTGCTGATGAAACGTAGAATGTAGAATGTCACTGGAGCGATTGGCCTGTGAGAAATGGCGAGATAGGAGAACAATAAGCTTTGATTTTCTGGAGCAGCTAATAATGAGTAGTGCTTGACGATAGGAACGAAAAGCGAGACCAAGGGGGATGTGGGGAGGGAGGGAGGAGTGGAAACAGAGACGGATACAGCAGAGATAGTTGGGAGATAGTTGGGATAGACGCCGGTCAAGTTGCGCACCACACCAGCCTACAGGCAGTCAAAGAAACCGTCATTTTTATATGTATCATGTAACCTAGTGAGAGGACTTGGAAACCTTTTCCAAAACAGACTCGTAGGCAACTTCAGAGAAGTCGGTACCTTGGATGTCGGAGGCGACACCGTTCAAGGCTCTTCTCAAGGCGTCCTTGGAGGAGGCGTAGACCATCTTGGATCTGATAGGGGCGGTGTCTGGGGACCAGGTGAAGAAGACAATCTTGGATCTCTTACCTTCACCGCCGCCGATTTCGTACTCAAAGTCGTAGACAGCGTACTTACACTCGTTTTCTGGCAACTTTTCCAAAAAGGCGTCGTAGTCGTCGCTGGTGGAGGTTTCTTCCACAACAATCTCCGTCTTCTTGTCGTTCAAGGCGAAAATGACAAACTTATACTTCTTGCCCAACTTCAAGTCGTTGAAGGCAGTTAAGGACTCGTCGGCAACAGCAACACTAGATTTCTCGTTAGTAGGCGGACCGGAATCGCGGGGCCCCAAGGACCCAGGCCTGCATCACGTACCCAGATCTAGACTAGATTTGCGTTAGTAACTCATCAATCAATCAATGCCTCTGCCGCCCCCCAATTGGCAGTCATCCGTGGCCACTTACCATTATATTTCAAAAAAAAGTAGTTAGGCAAAAAAACAGTGATTATCTGTTAATTTCGTCCACCTCAACTGAAACCGTCAGCCCATTAGGTAATGGATTGCGTAAGTGCCTGCTTTGGGAAGTGCTGATTAGGTAAGGAATTAGGTAAGCGCACCCAAACGAGCTCTGCTCAGGGTCTACTGGCGTCCCTGGCACGTTGACGAGGATGGGCAGGTTGACGAGGCTGGCCAATGGTCCCTCCATCCCCTATTCAACCTCTCACTGTTCCCACACTTGTCTGGTCGTGGCAGTGCCCAAGGCTGAGCGGCGCCAGCAGCCAAATCAAATTGGCAGGGTGGCTCCACAAACTGTCCCGCTCGCGCGCCCCACACTCGGTACGTCACAGCTATTACAAATGGCATCTCAGCCTTATTGTGAGGGATCCTGGAGTGACGTTCTCCGCAAAACCCAGAGCGGTAGGTTCCCTGTGAAAACCCCAGAGCGGTAGGTTCCCTGTGGTCTCCCACGTCTCCCGTGTACTCACGTCTCCCGTGTAGTGCCACTTCTACGCTCCTAGTGCCTGCCCTACATTTATCCATCATTTCTCATTCATTATAGACCCGCTATTAATCACAAGTAAGCATGATTCAATCTCAACAACAACTTGATGTTGTCGTCTGGGCTGTCGCTCAAGTATGTAAGTCTGCCGTTTTCAACAATGGCGGTGTAGTTGCCGTTGGTCTTTCCAGAAGCCTGTTCGACAACATAGTTTTCTCCCAAGGCAGTGGAGAGGGAAGCGTCAGCGTCTGTTGCAAAGACAACGTAGCCGTCGTCGTGACCAGCGTCTCTCAAGGTGGTGTAGTTGGTGTCTGGGGCGTTGGAGTTCAAGAGAACAACCTTGTCAATGCCCTTGTTCTTGAGAACGTGCAAGCTGTCAAAGTAGTTGGGCAACTTGTTGTCGTTTCCGATGGCGGAAAACAAGATACGCTTGTTGGGGAGCTCTCTCTCCAAGTCCAAGGCGTGGGCCTCGTGCTGTGCGTCGATGTATCTCAAAGAAACGTTGGTTGGAAAAGTATCGTTAAACAAGGACATTAGTAATTAAGTAAGAGGTGGCAATTAGCTCTACTGCAATCCAGGTGGGGGTTCCTGGGCCCTTTATACTTTTTCGGCTGGCGGCAAACTCCTTCCATGGGAATAAGATCCCGAAAGTTATTGCAGTCTCCGAACTCCGAAATGGAGTCACAAACACAGAAGGACTTAAAACTCCGCATTGGCCGCCGAAAAAAAAAAAAAACGTGGGTAATTCTTATCTACAAATCACGTCGCCCGGTTATGGGGCTCTAACTCCGGCCGGAGGGGTTTGCCTCCGTCCCCCTGAGATTGTGGGTGTGTCCCACCAGAGCCAACGGTAAATGGGGTAACTGCCGATCAGACGTCTACTGACGCAATCGACCCACGGATCCAAACGGTGCCGGTCCACACAGGCACTCGTTTTTCCCTGAGTCATCTGGGTCTCCGCGGTTTCCCCTCCCCACAACCACAGCCACCACGAGGGTCCTTATCCTTCCCGTTTAGCATTCGGGGAGTTACAATACAGACGGATAATGAACCCTTGTCTGGAACTGGCTTTTGTTCTCTGAGACCAGGTTTGTTCCTGAAAGACTGACGGCAAAAATTTCCAAAATGGCTGCGAATCTGCAGAATATTCCACGGATACAACAAGGAGCTTAGGAGGACTGGCAGTCATAAGAGCCCACTTATTATGTAGCAACGGGTATTTGGGTTCTAAAAGAATGGAGCTCAGTACCCGAAACTAAACGTGTGCTTGCAACTAGGTCCTGGAGCAGAGGGTATTGTTTGTGAGTGGAGAAGCCAGACAATGCAGCACCACCTTTTGGTGGAGCTCCAAGCTTTATGGTTTGATTGTTTAGTCCCACGCTTGCCAAGCGTCCGGGAATTTGAAAAGTTTGTATTTCCCACTTAGAGCTTCTGACGTCTCTCCTGACACATCCTCCACAAAAGGTGGATTTTCTTGCCGGAGACGCTTCCGTCCCAGATGCCCAAACAAGGGTCCAGCAAACAAAGCATGCAGGACAAACATTGCCTGGTCTTGTGAGCCGAGCCAATGTGGAATCCCGTCTATTTTTGGTCTTGTCTGACCACAAAGGACAGCAGATCAAAACGGGCAGATCGAGAGAGGCAACGTTGCACGAGCAACGTGAGCCAATCGTCTTGTTTTGAGAAACGTGTTCCCCTTGAGCAATGCTCCAGTGCGTTTTAGTCAAAAGTATAATTCCGTTTTACGTTTCGCTTAGCCCCACCTTTGATAAGGAGTACCAAGATTTTCACAAGAAGAGGAGCGAGAACAATGTGGATATGGCCAGCAAGGTTTCTGGAAGTCAAAGTGTGGGGGAACTCATGACTGGACAGAGATAAGGAACAAAGGAGAGGGCTGAGGGGAGGGAGTCATCGGGAGTCATCGACAGTCATCGAGGAGCATTTTACAAGCACCAATTCGTGGGCACCACTGAGCTGTCCACGGAATCCTTCAACCGGACTACTGTCTGCCAAACATACCATCCAATGACAAGTTGTTGAATATACCTTGTGATGGCCCTCCCTCATATCCCCGTTTAACTCTAGATAATCGGACTATCGATACGATGGCCGAGTGGTTAAGGCGAAGGATGCAGGTTCCTTTGGGTTTTACCCGCGCAGGTTCGAACCCTGCTCGTGTCGCTACTTCGTTTTTTTTTTCCTAGTCCCAGATTTTTTCTAACCGCTCAGCTTGCAACCGAATCATCATCTAATAACCAATACACAACAACCCACCACTAGTACAGTAAGGGCCGGCGTGTGATACCATCAACCACATCCATTATTTTGCGTTTCCAATAGATTCAAACAAGATGTCCACGCTCTATGAGATACTAGAGATAGAAAGCAGCGCCACCGATACAGAAATCAAAAAGGCGTACCGGAAGCTAGCCCTTCGATACCACCCGGACAAAGTGGCCGAGGAAGACAGGGAGTATGCCGAGGGCAAGTTCAAGGAGATCTCCCACGCATACGAGGTGTTGGGCGACGAAAAGAGGCGGTCTGAGTACGACTTATACGGGTCCACCGAAGCAGACGGCTTTGGCAGTAGCCAGAGATACGACGAGTACGAGTTTGGCGGCACGCCCTTTGACAACTTTTTTGGCGGCGGCCAGTACGAGTACACGGCCAACGACTTCTTCAACTTCTTCAACGCCAACGGCGGCGCAGGCATGCACGGACACCCGGGCAATGGGGCCAAACCCCACAAGGAACGCACCGATGACGCCGAGCTCGAGATCGACGTCACCTTGGAGGACTTGTTCAACGGCAAGACGGTCCGCTCCAAGTCCACCAGAAACATCATATGTACCAGGTGCAAGGGCTCGGGGTACAAGAAGAATGCCATATTCCGGAAATGTGGCACCTGTGACGGCGAAGGGTCCGTCACCAAGGTGCAGCGTCTCGCCCCCGGCTATATTGCCCGCCAGACAGTCCCATGCACAAAGTGTGAGGCCAGCGGCAAGATATACCGTCCAAAGGACGTGTGCAAGAAGTGTGAGGGTGCCAAGGTGGTGGAGGAAACCAAGATCTTGGAGTTTGAGATTGCCCGTGGTTCCCAGTCCGGGGAAGTCATCGTCTTGGAGGGAGAGTCAGACGAGTATCCGGGCAAGGAAACCGGTGACATCAAGTTGACCTTTCACTGTAAGGAGCATAAGACGTTTGAGAGAAGAGGAGACGACTTGTACGCCAAGTACAAGATCTCGTTGGCCGACGCCCTCTGTGGGTTCTCCAAGGTTATGGTGAAGCATTTGGACGGAAGAGGCATCAAAATCGAGCACACGCCAAACCGCTCCATCAAGCCGGGAGACGTGTTGAAGGTGGCCGGCGAAGGTATGCCTTTGAAGAGCAGCAACTCCTGGTTCCCATCCTCCAAGAGAGGAGACTTGTACATCCAGATGGACATTGTCTTCCCTGAAGACCCTTGGTACAATAGTGAAGCCGAGCTCAACATGATGAGAAGGTTGCTACCAAAACTCAGTTCTGAGCTCGAGAAGAAGCAGGCCATCGATAAGGAGTCGTTGTCTCGTGAGAACATCGACCTGGTTGAATTCACCATCACAAAATAGATCATGATAGACGTTACTTGTATATAAATGATGAGTTAAAGTGTGTAGGACACTTCACAATAAGAGGTGAAAGTCGTAGTGGCGTATCTGGTGAACTAACTGGAAACATTCTTCTTGAATCTACAGTTATCAAGTATCTCTAATGTTTCCAGTTGCCTCTAATCGTACACCTTACTGGGATTTCTCTCCTGTTGCAACCAAAAATACCGGATATTTCTTGCTATTGCAATGAAGACTGGATATCTACTGCAATTGAACTAACAAGATATCTGCTGACCTCACAGGACATCTTCTTTTGTGAACCACCCACCCACTCCTACATCTTCCATCCGAGGTCGTGTATTCTATAAATGTACAAACACCAGGTTGTACTATGCAAATGGAAACTCAATCAATCCAACAAATCATTCAATTCCAGCTGGGTCAAGCCCAAAGGCTCGGCCTCAAAGCTCATCTCAGCAACGTCAATCTCGGGCTCGTCAGGCAGGCCAACGGCAGGCTCGTCAAACTCCATGTCCAATGGTATATATTCAACTGGTTTTCTGTCTGGGATGGTTTCGACTTCACCGTCAAACAACTCCTCTCTGGTCGTGTGGTGCAATCTTCTCTTCTTTATAGGGTCCACATTGTTGTAGTGGATGTCTCTGAGGCGTACATGTTTCAGCAGCAAAAGGTCGGTCTGCAGGGTCAAGGTTTCGGCCAAGGTCTGGCCTAGCGGCGGCAAAGGCTCCACTATGTGCTTGACCAAGGAATCGGTAGAGTCATCCATCAAAGCTCTCTTCCTTGTTCCCGTGCCTAAGTCCACCAGCCTCAACTGCTTGTAGTCCACGTCGTGGGCCAACAAGTGGTCTACTCTCGACTTCTGCTGCTCTTTCTTCTCGTACGCAAACCCCAAGCTGGAGTTTGCCCTCAGTAAGGACGGCGGTTGTGGCACCAACACCTTTCTGTTGTTTATGCTGCTCTGCGATCGGTTCAACATCAACTTGTTCTGGTCCTTGCCTCCCAAGGGCACCCTTGCAATCGGTCTACGAACAGGGCCCGTGCTCTTCCCCTTCACATAGCTGTTCTCGTCCTTCACTGGAACAGCACTCTTGACGTTCTCCTTGTTGATGAGGTCCATCGTCCTTGTTGTTGTTGTTGTTTATTTTTGTAAACTGCGGTTGCCAAATTTGTCGCTAGAAAACAGGGAATTTTCTGTGCAGTCCCAAACTTACGCTTCCCTTATATACCCATGGTGTTCCAAGCGCTGTTTCTATCCACGACCTCGTCGTTCCATCTACTGGGGTCCAGTTGGATCTATCTAGTGGATTGGATCTTGTCGGGGATCCTAGCGATCGCGTTTATCTTTTACTTCAACAGACTATTGGGGTTCGTGGTATCCTTCACCTTGCACATATTGCTCTGGAGGCACGGTCACGTTAGCATCAACGTGGAGTCCATCAAGCTCAGTCCACTAGGCGGCCGCCTATTGTTGCGGAACTTCACTTACACCGATAAGAACCACACCATCTCGGCGGTGAATGTCAACTTGACCTGGAGGTATTGGTTGCTCATGCTCCCCAAGGTGTCCTCGTACTTTATAGATGACGAGGACGTGACCAAGCTGAACGAACACAGGCCCCACAAGGTGTCCTTGATCTTGGAGGGCTTTGAGATCTTTATGTACAACAGATCCTTTGCATTCGACCAGATGATGGAGCAGTTGAACGGCACAGAGGTCAAGGTCAAGCTGATGCAGCCACCTTCAATCTACTTGATCAAGTCCTTGCCTTTGAAGATCTCCATCAAAAATGGGGCCTTGGTATGTGGTAATTCTTCCACTCCGTCCATTATAGCCATTTCCTATAAATCCGCCCTGGGTTACTTTGATATTGGCAAGTCCCCCAACCCACAAGATCATGGCAGGTTCTTGCAAGACTTGACGTTTGAAACTTTGCAGGTGTGGATGAGACCAAACATCGAATACAACAAGAAGAAGTACCTAAAAGAGAGCATAGACCCACAAAACGAGAAACAAGAGGTCAAGTTGAGTACTATGAAGAGATACAAGCATTTCTTCAAGTTCCAAAGTGCATCCAAAAAGCTCCACAAGTTCTACGATAAACTCACACGTAAAACGCCCGAGTCCAAGAACCAAGAACTCGAGAAGGAGTGGAAGGGTTTGAAGAGGTATATTGGAGATCAAACAGACAATGTGTTCAACCTCTTGAACGTCGACGAAGAATACGCAAAGTACAGTTTGATTGTGGATTCTGTGAGTACCAGAATACTATACTATTTCGACTTTATTGGAGATAACGACGACGATTCCATCCTGGAGTTCTGGATGGAACAACCTCCCGAACATGGGGTTGAAATCCAGCTCTCCCTTGCAACTATACATTACGGTCCGTGGGCCGATAAACAAAGAATACCCTTCCAACAAGCATTTTTCCCATCTCTCTCCAGAGATGCAAAACCAACAGACACTTCATTTAGACAGTACACTGGGTTCCAAATTAGCATCACCGTGAAAGACGAAGTCATCACCAGAGTGCCCACAAGAGAGTCGTCTAAGAACAAGGACGTTCTTAAAGAGGGCAAGAAGAACACCAAAATATCCAGACCCTTTGGCTGGCTTGAAATCAAAATGGGGCCGGAATCCATTATATCTTATTTTGCATCCTACATCGCCAAAGAGAAGTACGGCTATGAAAATACTTTGACCGCAAAGTTCAAAGACCCAGAGGTAAGAACCTCTGTAAACCATGATGTCTTGTTCCTAGCAAGCCATCATGTAATCCAAGCAGATGTCGGGTTTCCATTAGAGTGGAATGGAAAGTGTGAATGGAATTTCTACCAAAAGAGTGAAAATGCAAAGATCTTCTTCCTCAGAGAACACACACTTCTCTTTTCCGATATCTTTTCTGATTTTGCCAGTGGTGATCCTACACCGTATGAGTTTTTCAAGCCCTTCACGTACAAAATAGATTGGGACTTGTTTGACTACAAGTTGTACTTGAACGTGAACGACGCCAACATCATCAGTAACCCGCTCGACTTCAATGTCAATAAGTTCATATCATTCCAAGGTGATGACATGAAAGTTAAGTTAGACATTCCATTGACCGGCGATTTCAGAAAGACAACAACTATCAGTTATGAGTTGGAAACTACCTTTTTCAACTTGGTACTTGACACTCCTCCATGGCACACCTTGAATGCGTTTATGAACGCCTCCACTGTTCTCGGAAAGTCCCACAAGTTTACTGTCAATGGGTCTTATACTTTTTTCCACAGTGTTGAAATTCATACCTCCAATTACATTGAGATTAGATGTGTGGGGGAATACCTTACTCTTATGTGTTACGGTGGGTTGATCAAATACTTTTTCATCATCAGAGAGAACTACTTTGGAGATCATATCCACTTTCAAACCTTTGAGGAATATAATAACGATGTCAGCGATGATCTGAGCTCTAGCAACTTTGAAGATTATTCGAAAATTATCAAGACCGAAAACGATGTTGATATCTTGTTTACATTCCAAGTCAAACATGGTTTAATTGTTTTGCCATATAACGTCTACGACTCCAACTGTCACATCGGGTTGTCCTTCAACGCATCCGATACTGACATCCGCTTCACCAACTACTACATGGACTTACAATCTGATTTTAGTTTTGTTTCAGGAGCCTTTGTTGAAGGCGGAGACGTTTTTAACATTGATGAATACCGTGAACTATTCTTGGGCCCTTCCAAGAGGGATTTAACTATCGACGGCTTGTCCGTTCATGCCCATCGTATGTTTGGCTTGCCTCCTGAAGAAACCACATACTACTGTAAGTGGGACCTTGAAGCAGGAGAGCTTGGTATGGACGCAGATTATTCCTTCATTTCAAAGTTGGGAACTTGCATTCGAAATAGTGTTTTTGGATACTTGGATATTGAGAACAGTTTGAACATTGACGAACCGGTTGTTTATGATGCTCTTAACCTTTCGTTCAAAGGTGCCCTTGATATTCGTTTGAAGCTGGAAGACGCGCAATTTGTGGTTAATTCGCCCAACTTGCTCTTTACAATTAACGATATTGCAAATGAGAGATACTCCATGAGAATATCCGTTTCTCTACCCGAATTATTTATCAAGATTTTGCAAGGAAGTAGTGTCTTGACTTCCATTGAGACTTCATTAATTGTTAATAACTTTTGCCAAAAGAAAGGAATGTTAGAACATAGGGAAAAGCAACAAAACCATATTCGAATTAGTGATGGGCCTTTCCACCGTGCACCGTTCTTGTTGTTCCCCCAAAATAGAGACGCTCAATATTATGAGGGATATGGATGTTTGCCTACTCCATTGACATTACCAGACGTGAATCCTCCAATAAGATTTGAATATGACGAGGAAGACGATTTACAATTCTGCCCGTCCTACGAGGTGGATCCAAAATATGAGTACGACAACTTGATCGTTGAGCTAGGAAAAGTCAAGGCCTTTGCAACACCTCAGCTGTTGGAAGCAGTTGCTGAATTGGTGATTCAATCTACAGATTTTAGCTTGGACGTACTTATTGACGACTTGCATCTTGGCCTAGTCATGAAATTGAAAGCGTGTTTGCTGGAAACCTTTGGTGTGCTCAATTTGAGATTGGTTTCGCCAGAGGTGCTGCTTAAGTTCCAAGTGGAAGAAAAGAGTATCGACTTGCACATCTATGAACCTTCATTAGCACTTTCAGTCAAACAAGATACTATTGGAGATGGGCTGGACATTACCAAGACCTCAGACTTGACAACTGCCTTGCATGTGAAGGAAATGAACCTAGAATTAGAAGGCGCAACCGGAAGTTTGAAGGACGTTGAGTTCTGGGCACTGAAGCCTCGAGACGAGGATTTGGTTCTCTCGAAATCTATTGAGGAGATTGAGTTAATTATCGATGACGATAAAGTGGTACCCATTATTGAATTTGCGCTAAAAGTCCAGAAAGCTTTAGAGCCTGGGTTGAGGAAACTCAAGGTTTTGTCACGCAGATGTGTTGATAAGGCAATTGCAGAACTAGTGTTTGGTCTTGTGACATCATCTCTGGAACACTCTGTTGACTATGACCCTGAAATATTGACGAAACCAGTCAACATCTTGCGTTCCAGAACGGAACACGTTAGATTTTTTGAAGGCTGGAAGATTATCACAAGGTTAAGACATGTTTTAAGTCTCTTACCAGATTCTTGGAAAGAAAAACAGAATGCTAGATTTGCAAAGTACGAATGGCATTCTGCGGAGTTTGCTCGAAACCAAGTGACTGACCTTTTGTCACAATGGAGAAGTTGGGAAGCAAACCCCGGACAAAGAAGAGTGTTTTATGATCATGTTTTCAAAACTTTAATTGAGGAAGCAGAGGCTCCATTCCGAGCTAAGTTTAAGATTAACATTGCAGAGTTGTCCGTCAAGATTTTAAAGAATGCGGAGTACGATTACATCCACATCAATAACTATTCTGTTGAAGGTGGATTTTCCAAGGATGAATCGATTACCGTAGACGCTGTTTCGAACTTGGTATCTTATAAGAGTAAGATATCGCACATCTCCCTAGATTTGGCACAAGTCGCTTACAAGAAGTTGAAGGAAGAACCATCATTGCTTGATCCAGACCATTTTCTTGAACCAAGCCAGCTGCCAGAACCAAGCCAGCTGCCAGAACCAAACAAACTGCTTGAGTCGAACCACATTCCACAGCAAACTGTACCAGATACGACGCGTCAAATTATATTCTCCGTCGTGTTCAACGTTACTTCATTCCAGCAGACTGCCTTCTTCCCATTTTCGTACTTGGATGTTGTCATCATGAACCTGTTGACCACTGTTAGTGGCAACTTCAAGAATGACATTCCAATAGTGTCATTGAACCACAAGACTAGATTTCTTGACATCTCACTCTGGGGTAATGAAAATCGAATTGCTCAGCTTACACTTTCTGAAGCATGCCTTGTCCTTGCAAATGGAGGAGATCTCGAAACGGCACCAAAAGTGGTTGACTTGAGTTTGAATCAGATATCTGTGAAGGTTTTGAACAAGAACAACAGCTTGCTTCGGAACGTGCAAGAGATTGTTAACAACGACCTAGGACTTTTGAATTCTAGCTCAGAAAGCAAGGACAGCTCGTTTAAGTTTGACTTTGATTTGTCTTTGAATTTGAATATAAAAGAGGTTATCTGGGTTTTGGAAGTGTTGGAACCACTTAGCGTGACGGGATGCATATTTGACACCCTGGTGTCCTTAGAGAAGTTGGGCGGTGATATTTTGATTGGTTGCTTAGTCCAGAAGATTGATTTGAACAGTTCCTTGGCTAAAACACCGCTAATTGAAATTCAAATGTCACAATTGAACTCCAGTTTAAAGTATTCTCCAGGTTGCGATATTCATATGATATCTGGAACTGTTGGATTAGGCTACATCAAAGCATTCACTCCACAGCTACCAAAGGCATTGAATAGCTTGGAGAAAAACCAAAACAAGCTCCTCGAAAGTCTTGATCAGTGGAATGAGTTACTTGACACTATAAGCAATAATTGCGATGCTCCCCCAAAGAGCCCAAGCAGCCCACCACCTTCTGGTTCGGATGTTGCCTTTAAAGGAATGTTATCCATAAACTACATTGGTGTGTCAACATTTGTGGATAAGACCAAGTACTCATTTGAAGTGGAAAACACCAACTTTGGTGCTTACAATGTGTCAGCTACTCAGGGCACTATTGTCCCCATTTACGGTGACCTCGCGATCCCCACTGCTCGTGTGTACGTTATGGATAGATCTATTCCGGTAGGATTATCCAATATAATTGACGTGAACATTTCCATCAGGATTTTGAATAACAAAGCTACAAGAAAGTCTCTTCAAGTTGATTCCCAATACTGTCGTATTTGTTTGAGTCCGACAGTGTTGTTCAAGCTTGTTAACATTATTGATTCTTTCGATGCAGTAACCTTGAACTTCAATCCAAAGAAACCACAGAAGGTGCAAGAGCAACCAAAGCTGTCTGCTTCTTTCTTGAACAAGTTCTCTTCTGCACATTTGTTGGCCAACAACTTTTGTCTTGGTTGGATTTTCCAGGAGAAAAGTAAGGAATATCCTGGTGTAATTCTTGGAGCGGAACGCTTTTTTGCTGTTGCTGAAGAGACTTTGGGTAAGTTCACTTTGATGGAAGCCTACTTGTCTGTCGCCAACGGTTCTCGTTCCTCGAATTTCTACTCCCATCAATCTGAGAAGAGCAACCTTAACAGAGCTTTCTTACCAACTATGCAATTGATGTACACCATTGATGAGGCCAAGCATATGTACATTGACATTAAGGGAGATGAACTAGATGTCAAGTTCTTGTCCTCGTCCGTCAAGATTCTTGAAGATGCAGGTAAGTCCGGCTCTAAAGTTCAACAGTTTTTCAATGAGAGGGCAAAACATCATCCAGTTGCGGCAACAGAAGAGCCTAATAAACCTATTGATTTCAACTCCAAGTTTGAGTCAATTGAAGTCCGTGCTATGTATGCTGGTTCTACAGTTCTCTTCCAAAGGTTGAACGATGACAGTACCAAAGCAGCTCCATCATTGTTGTTGAAGTCGCCAGCAGTGAAGCTTGCAGCCAAATACACACACTTGAAAGGACAGGAGAAAAAGCACGTTATAAAAGCCAGAGTATTAACTACTTCATCTGAGAACACGCTTTACTCGTCTTGTGTTCCAGTCATTATGGACTTTGTTGAGGGAGTGAAGAAAATATTGCAAGATCGTAACAAGACCACTGTGGAAGAAGAGCCAACGGCACTGAAGACTGATTTCAATGATTTGTTGAAGCACTTTGACATTTATCTTGGTCTAAAGATTGAAAAGCAAGAATTGACCTTGAGTTGTGCTCCAACAGCAAAGGTCGCTGCAATTGTTGGGTTGGAAGGAATTGATGTTCAGATTAACGGAGGATCTGAAAACAAGACAGGCCTTGTCGCTACAGCATTGTTCGATAGTATTTCAGCATCTTTGCAGCATGTTTACTCTAGAGAAATCAGTGGATCTATTTCATTGAAGCAGACTATCTTGACTTCTTCTATTGAGTTTGAAAAAGTTGCCAGCGTGTTGTCGCTGGTTTCTATTGTGGATGTCGATGGTTACATTAACATCAAGCAATATCAAGACTTGGAAATATTCAAGGATATTTGGATTCCAAAAGTGGAAGCAGAGGAACAGGTCAAGGAAGAAAAGAAGGTCTTTGATGAGGGCCACAAGTCTGAGTTGGCTGCCAATAAGAATATCTCTGCCAGATTCAAAGAAGTGTCCACCACGTATGCTTTGCCATGGATTTTGGCGTTCATTGTCTCCAATGTCAGATTGCAAGTTGACTTTGGTCAGTCACTAGGAAATTTCAAGTTGGTTGTTGATCAGATCTGGGCAGTGTCTAAAAAGTCCACTGATTGGGAACAAGACTTGAAGGTTGGAATTGATAGCGTCGTGTTGAGTTCAGAAGGTAGATTGGGTGGCTCACTTGACGTTAAGAACATTAACTTACACTCAGCCATTGGGTGGAAGTTGGAGTCTGGAGAAATCTTGGATGTTCCTTTGATTTTGTTGTCAGCTGGTGTGGAGGTGTTGCAAGTGAAGACATCTTTTGACTACCATGTGATTGGTATGGCCAACATTGAAGGATTATCGATCGATGTGTTCAATCAAAAGTCGGAGGTGTCCGTGTCGAAGGACCACTTGTTTGTTACTACCAAGTTGGATACCGCAGAAATGTACATTACTTCTTTGACAGCTTCCAACGGATTGGATATCTGGAACACTATTTCCAGAATGATCCAAGAAAACCACAAGTCGTACAAGGAAACATTACGTGATTCCAAGAAGGATGCAGTCCATCCCAAAGAAACTGCCACCTCTCAAATCTTGGAGACGGTCAAGAAGTTAGAAGCTGAGGTCCAGGTCATATCTGGTAGATTCTTACTTCATGTCTACCCTTCTAGTTTTGACGACTCTAAGGTTTTGGTCATAAAGATGGACGAATCCAGAGCTAAGTTCAAACAACACGAATACCCTAGCGGAGTTGCCAACGACTTGCAAATCCAATTCAATGGGTTGGACGTGGCACTCTCGATGACGTCCAATGTTCTGGAAGACTTTATTGCACAATGTTCAGTCACAGAGTTTGTTGAACATGCCAAGAAGGCCCGTGGAGGAGGTATATTTGTATTCCCATCCTTCAGGATTTATATGAAGACACTTCAACCATATGACAACAACATCATTGAGTATCTTTACCAATCTTCGTTTGGAGGTACTGTGGATGTTCGTTGGAACTTGGGATCTGTGAACTTCATCAGGGAAATGTTCTCCATTCACAAGAGAGCATTGTCTTCGAGACAAGAATACAGACAGAACGGCGTGGAGTTGAAGGAAGATATGTTTGAAAGTAAACCTTCCAAGGTGTTGGACCAACAAGTTGATGAGATAGACCCTACTGAAAAGATTGATCAAATCATCAACGAAACAATCCACAAGGTTTCCGGCGAGTCCAAGTTCAAGTACGTTGCGTTGGCCGCTCCAATTATTGAGGTTCCGCAGTTGAAAGAGTTGGGGAATGCCACTCCACCATTGGAATGGTTTGGTTTACACAGAAACGAGTTTCCAAACGTCACCCACGAAATCGCCATTGTTAGTTTACAGAAGTTGATGCACGAGGTGGAGCTGCAGTACTCCAAGATCCTTGGTAAAGCATAGTGTTAGCATAATTACACCCATTTAGCATTTTCAATTCATATTGTATAGTTTATTAGTTTTATTTACAGGATATGCACCAGGTAGGCCAAACCCACTCCGTCTGTTCTAATGTGTCGCCTTTGACCAACTCTGTTGGGAACTCTCTGGCCCGTCGGTTCAGAGCTGTCTAATGTGTCAATCTCCATCTGCCCTTGGCCTTTCTTCTGGCCAAGATCTTTCTGCCGTTTCTTGATTTCAATCTAGCCAAGAAACCAAAGGTTCTCTTTCTCTTCAAAGTGGAAGGTTGATATGTGTTACCTCTGGACTTGAATCTTCTTTGCACGAGTCCCATAATGGACGAGAGTATTGGAGACTCTTGTGGTTGAATTGGTTGTATGAAGTCGACCTTTCTGGCGGCTAAAGGAAATCTGGGTGCCTGCTGTGTCATTATAGAAAAGCTCCTGGCGCTGTTCCTCAACACATTGGCAGTTTGTGCCCTAATGATGGAGCTGAATGGCAACATGTCTGGTTGATTTCTAGAGCCTGCAAAAAAAAAAAATTTGGTGATTGAAAATTCCAGACTGTGTTTTACGCGGGGGTCTCGCGGGTTTGCGTAAATTTCAAAACCAGCTCATCTGGTGGGAAAAATTTGAATATATACAGACGATAAAGATAAAGCACCATGTCCGGCGTCCCTCGTATCAGAAGAGCACAACCCTCTGCAGTCAACACTCCCACGCAAATCATTGTGCAAGGCTCCACCACTGTCGACAAGGAAGATGCTGAACGCATACTAAGTGAATTCATCGCCAACAGCGAGGCCATCGCTGCCCCAAAGATGGATGGGGAAGTTGAGGACGAGGAGCAGAAGCGCTCTGGTTTATCCAATTCCACAGGCAACAACGTGCTTCTCGGGCAATTGAAGAGAGTCCAAAGAGACTTGAGAGGGTTACCTCCACTTTCTGCCGAGATCGACACCAACGGCAAGAGAAAGGCCGAAGACACCGATGCCCCAAACAAGAAGATCAAGTTCGATGACGATGAAGACGAAAAGATGGAGGACGTGCAAACCAAAAACGAAGATGAAGACGACTCTTCTAACGAAGACGACGACGACGAAGAAGAAGAAGAAGACGAAGAAGAAGTAGAAGAATTGAAGAGTGACGATAAGAGTGAAGAGGAGGAACCTGTAGTTGAAAAGAAGAAGGAAAAGAAGGACAAGAAGGACAAGAAGGAAAAGAAAGAGAAGAAAGAAAAGAAGGAAAAGAAGGAGAAAAAGGACAAGAAGAAGTCTAAGAAGGAAGACCACTAGATAGACCATTATAGACCCACTTCTCCAGCTCTTGTCCATACGCCGGAGCCCTCCATTGCATATATATATCTGTATAATAGTACGCCGGGGTCGTGTACCACTCCCCAAATCAAAGCGCGAAATTTTTGTTTATATTTGATTTACTTTGTATACACCACAAGGCAGCATGGGATTGAAGAGGAAGAGATCCAGTAAACGGGAGCTTCCCACATCCGACGACGATGTCGACCGTCTGGTGACGGACCCGCCTTCGTTTATTGAGGAGGGTACTTTTATAAATAACAGTGATTACATGTCCACCGACGACCAAGACACGTCTATCAAGAAAAACAGCCGCGAGCCAGAGGATCAAGAAGACAACCCTTTCATCGAAGCGTCCACCGAGAACAGCTTAGAAGAGCAGGATCTTGAAGAGGAACCGGGCGTGGCGATTGAGGAGGAAACCGTTCGTGACACAGCTCAGCACACGCCGATGACCGAGAAGGACGACGACGATGTCTTTGAAGACGCCCAGAGCGGCAACGGCAGCGACAACACCTCGCCCGAATCGACCAATTCCAAGGTGGAGAAGCTCAAACTAAAATTGCCAACACCTCCATTGTTGCCCCCTAAAGAGGAATCTGCTCCGCCAGCATCGTCCCAGAGACAAGCATTGAGTTACTTGGAGCAGCAGTCGGACGTGTTGTTGCAGTCGCCATCCAAAAGGCGTGAAGTCAACATTCCAGTGAGACCCAACGAGCCACGGCTCGTCATCAACAAGCTCGTGCTAACCAATTTCAAGTCTTACGCCGGAACCCAGGTGATTGGGCCCTTCCACGCCTCTTTTTCCGCCGTCGTGGGCCCCAACGGGAGTGGGAAGTCGAACGTTATCGACTCCATGTTGTTTGTTTTCGGTTTCAGAGCACTGAAAATGAGACAAGGAAAGCTTTCAGAGTTGATCCACAACTCCAGCGGTGGAGAAAAGTTGGGTTATTGTCAGGTGGACATCCATTTCGAACATGTTTTGGACGACCCGCAACACGATAGAAAGTCAGACATCATCCCCAACTCGGAATTGGTTGTTTCCCGTAAGGCTTTCAGAAACAACCAGTCTCTGTACTACGTCAACGGCAAGTCAAGCAACTACTCCGAGGTTACCACCATGTTGAAAGAAAAAGGTATTGACTTGGATCACAAGAGATTCTTGATTTTACAGGGTGAAGTCGAATCGATTGCTCAGATGAAAGCAAAGGCCGAGCGTGACAATGACGATGGGTTGCTCGAGTACTTGGAAGATATCATTGGGACCAGCAAGTACAAGCAATTGATTGAAGAGAGTTTGTCCAAGGTGGAACAATTGAACGAAATTTGCATGGAGAAGGAAAATAGATTCGAATTGGTGGAGAAAGATAAAAACCTGCTTGAAGAGAAGAAGAATGAAGCTTTGAAGTTCCTCAAGGTGGAAAAACAATTGATCGTTCAGCAATCCATACAACACCAAGCTTCGATATACGAGAACAAGAAACTGCTTGAAAAACATGAAGCCGCCTTGAAATCGTTGCATGAAGAACTAGACAAAGAAAAAGAAGCCAATGCCGAATTGATGAAAGGAATCGAAGGCTACATTAAAGAACAAGAAGAGATCAAATCCAAAATCTCAGAAGTCAATAATGAAATTTCATTGTTAAACAAGCAGCATAGAGAATCAAACAAGGTCAACGTCGCATTAGAAGAAAAGATCAAGAACTTAAACAACAAGATCAAGAAAATTTCAAAGTCAAAGGAACAACTGGAGCACTCATTATCAGCTGCTACCCTGAAACTTGAGGAGAGCGAGATGGCATCCAGACAATTCAAGATTGACATGGAAGAATTAACCAAGAATTTGGAGATTGAGAAGGCCAACTTGGATGAGATAAGAAAGAGTTTAACTGCTAAAACGTCCCAATTCACAAAGCAAATTGACACATTGCAGACGCAATTGCTGCCTTGGAATGATAAATTGAAGGAGACTGATAATGCCATCCTGTTGGCCAATTCTGCTCTTGAAATGCTTGTATCTCAAAAGGAAAGTGTTGACAAGCAACTTAGAGAAGCAAGACAAAGATTTATCAACATTAAAGCTGAAGGTCAGGCAAAGGTGACAGAATGCAGAGACGCTGAAAACAACCTAGCAAAGGTCATAAATCAGATTGCTTTGGGTGAAGAACAGTGCAGATTAGAGCTTGAACTTTTAGAGAAGCAGCGTGCACAAGTTCTGACCACAAGACAGCGTACTCAAGATACCGCAAACTCCTTGTCTAACTTTGAGAATAAGAATAAGGTTTTATCTAGTTTAATGAGGTTGGCCAAATCGGGTCGTATCGATGGCTTTTATGGTCGTCTCGGTGACCTTGGTGTCATTGACGACGCATACGACATTGCTATTTCCACAGTGTGCCCTGGTTTAGATTCTATGGTTGTTGAAACCGTCGAAACCGCTCAAGCTTGTATTGACTACTTGAGAAAGAACAAGCTTGGTTACGCCAACTTTATTTGTTTGAACAAGTTAAGAAAGTTCAACTTGGATCCTATCCAAACACCTGGCAACCCAGCTTTGGTTAAGAGAATCTTTGACTTGATTAGACCAACAAACCCCAAATTTGCACCAGCTTTCTACAGTAAATTATATAACACCTTGGTTGCTCCAGACTTGAAAGAAGCTAAGAAGGTTGCATATGGTGCCAAGCGTTGGAAGGTTGTTACATTAGATGGTAAGGTTGTGGACACCTCAGGTGCCATGTCTGGTGGTGGGAACTACTTTGCTAAAGGTGGTATGAGAACATCAAACTCCACCAATGAAAATGCTATGGATATAAGTCCTGAAGACGTTGAGCTCATGTGGAGTGACTTGAAAGCATTGGAACGCAAGTTGGAAGAGGATGAATCTAGTTACAGAGCTAAGCAAGAGATCTTGCAAAAGTTATACAAACTCAAACCAGAAACAGAATTCCAGATTTCTCGTTTGAAGTTAGATATTGAATCTTTGAGTTCAGAAAAGAAAGAAGTCACTGCAGTGGTTAAGAATCTTATGGCTGAAAGTGCAAAGAGCGACGAGAACAACCAGTTTGATGAGCAGATTGCTTTGAAGGAAGCTGAGTTGGCAAAATTGCAAGAAGAAAGAAGTGACCTTAAATCTCAAATGAGCGACTTAGAGTCTCAAATCAAGCAACTCGAGCAAAAGATTATGGATGCTGGTGGTGTGGAATTGAAAGTCCAAAACTCTAAAGTTGACTCGATCAAGCAGAAGATGGAAATCATAAATGAAAAGACTTCTGGAGACAGAATGGCGATCCGGAAACTTGAGAATGATATCAAAAGACACACCAAGGTGATTGAACTGTCTACATTCGACTTAGATTCTAGTAACGCACAGTTAGAAACAATCCAAGAAGAGCACAAGACCAGAGCTGTGGAATTGGAGGGTCTTAAGACAGAAATATCCAAACAAGAAGACAAGAAGAATGACCTTGAAAGTGAAGAAGAAACCTTAAGACTCCAATTAGAAGAAAAGAACGAAGAAATCAACAAGTTTAAGTCCTTCCAGATTGAAATCGAGAACAAGATGGAAAACCACAATTCTTCTGTGAAGAGAACCAAACGCAGCATTGCCGAGAGCACCGAAGCATTAGAAGCACTTGTTGTCAGAGACGCCAAGCCGTACATTGATTGGATGGAAGAAGAGGAGCAGAAGCAATATGACGGTGCTGCTTTGGAAGAGATGGAAGAGGAGGAGTTCCAAAACATCGATAGCGAGGTGATCAGCGACGAAATCGAAAGGCTCGAAGGCGTTCTCAACAACATCAAGGTTGATATTGAAGTGTTGAAGGAATACGGTTCAAAGAAGGTTGAGTTCGAGACTCGTAGAACCGACTTGAACTCTGCTGTCGAAGAAAGAGATGAAGTCAAGAACTACTGCGAGGACTTGAAGAGAAAGAGATTGGACGAGTTCATGGAGGGTTTCAATACCATCTCCATGACCTTGAAGGACATGTACCGTATGATCACAATGGGAGGGAATGCCGAGCTCGAGTTGGTGGACAGTTTGGACCCCTTCTCGGAAGGTATCTTGTTCAGTGTGATGCCACCAAAGAAATCGTGGAAGAACATCTCCAACTTGTCTGGTGGTGAAAAGACATTGAGTTCCTTGGCCTTGGTGTTTGCTTTGCACCAGTACAAGCCCACTCCTTTGTACGTGATGGACGAGATCGACGCCGCCTTGGATTTCAGAAACGTCTCGATTGTTGCAAACTACATTAAGGAAAGAACAAAGAATGCCCAGTTCGTTGTGATCTCTTTACGTAACAATATGTTTGAGTTGGCTCAACAGTTGGTGGGTATCTACAAGGTGAACAACAAAACAAGAAGTATCTCTTTGACCAACAAGGATTTCTTCGGTAACGACGAATAATGGTAATTGTATATTAGATGTATATTAAAGTATTATAAATATAGACAACAGCGTGGTGTAGCGTCTCTATACTGGCACTCCTCCTGTGTTGTCTAGTCGGTACTTCTCGTGTGTTGTTTCTAAACCTAGTTTCCGTACCAACTTCATATTGCCCGATTTGTCTGGTACCAGCCATGACTGACTCGATGCAACACTAAATTCTTGAAAAGTCTTCCCTGTGGACCTTCCAGACAGCTTCCACAGCGGTCCCAAAGCCCTTCTCGTTACTTCTTAACAAGACAAAGTTATCATCAAACCAGTCGATCATGTCCACCAAGCAGTTTGTCTCGTTCATTTCCTTAACAAACTTCCTTGGAATCACCTTGTCCAACATCTGGGACAAGTGGTGCTGTGTGACTCTAAATGGCAAACCATAAGCAGAAGCGTAGTCCCAGAACCTCTCGACTGCTCCCCATGGAGTCTTGGAAAAGCCGGCAAACATGGCCGGGTTGCTCAAGGCCCCACGGACGGCCATGACACCGTCGACTCCGGTGTACTCAGCAATCTTGTGGGCGTCCTCGAGCGAAAAGCAGTCGCCGTTGGCCACCACAGGCACGCTGACGGTTTCCTTGACGAGCTTGATGGCGTCAAAGTTGGCTGGCTGCGATGACCTTGTGTTCTTTGTTCTGCCGTGGACGGTGATGAAGTCGACACCACTGGCCTCCACCTTCTTGACAAAGGCGATGGTTTCGTTCAAGTCGTGGTGGATTCTGATTTTGGTTTCGATGGTGACGGCGTCGCCATACTTGTCCTTGACGGCCTTGACCATGGCGGCGACCAAGTCGGGCTCACTCATCAAAGCGGCCCCAATACCCTCTCTCACCTGGTCACGGATGGGACAACCACAGTTGATACCGATCCCGTCTACATATGGGTGTATCATTTCCACAAACTTCAACAAGTCTTCGACATTGTTAGTGCCCACCTGCACAATCACGGGTCTGTCTCTGATGTTGGTGGTGAAGTCCGATATACGAGCGATGCTGTTTCTGACAAACTCACGGGCCAAGATCATGGGCGTGTACACGATGTCTGCATCGTAGTGTCGCACCAACTCTCTGAACGGAAGCTTGGAGTATCTGACCATGGGTCCCACAATAAATGCTGGTCTTCCCTTGGTGGCTCTCGAGGTTTTGATGATGTGTAGTGGGTTGTCCTCCGGGTTACGAATGGCGATGGGGTCGGTTTGGGTGGTTTTCTCGGTGCTAGTGGTGGATCCAAGCGTAAGCTCGTCAAGCTTGTTCTCCAAGTCGGTTGTCATAGTGCTCTTAGTCTTGGAATATGGAAGGAGTGATGGATTCCTGGGCCTATTTATACGAGCCTCAGCGCTATCTATGATTTGAAAATTTTAGAAACGAGATGAGGAAATCGTTACCAAATGCGGAAACAAGAGCCCTCAGGATTAAGAGCAATGGCCCCAACAATAAGATACGATCAACACAGTTCCAGTAGACACAGTGCCGTATCACACCTTACATGCTCCCCTAGGTATCTCTCATGTACAAGAACTAAAACCATTAAAACCGTTTTCATTATGTAAACTATAAGCCATTAGCCTACCTATTATAGCAATTTTGTGAAGGGTAAAGAAGTCGATCAATATCAATCCCAAGGAATAAATATTACACAGATCTTAATCAAATCCTTTCCCTTGACTCTATATCTTTATACAAGCGGTAAAAGAGCAAGATGGGTTTAAGCAAGTTCTTTTCGATAGCCGAAATATTCCTAGCATCCGAACCAAATACCCATGAGCTCTGTTTACTCTTCTTCAGAACTTTCTGAAGAGAGGTCGTCATCAGAAGATTCTTGATCTTTCCCGATATTCATAAAATCATTATTGGACAACCCAGTGGCGACCGAGCCGTCGTCGTTGAACAAGGCCAACTGGCTCTTCAAGTGGGCCAACTGTTCGTCGGCGTTGACCAAGCCTGGGTTGTACTTCTTCCTCTGATTCTTTTGGTTATTCTTCTTGCCAAACAAGAAAGAGTGCAACTTCAAGACGGTGCGGTCTTCCAACATATCCATGTCCAACTCCACTTCTTCTTCGTTACTGATCTCGATATCATCCTTGATAATCTTGATCAAAGCTTGCAACTTCTTTTCATTCAAGTTTGGAACCATTTCACTAACTTGTTTTTTCATTTCGTACGTGACGACAGGTGCTGGAGGTGGGGGAGGGGCCACTGGAGCGGTGCCGTTAACAGCAACAGTATTCGACTTTTCTTTACCTCCCTTGCCCTTTCCTCTCTTTCCGCCCTTTTGCTTCTTCTTCAACTTTCTGGCAGCCTGTTGTTCACGCAACTTCTTGAGGTGTTCCAACTTCAACTCGTCCAACTCCTTCTTCATTCTGATTAATTGGTTTTCCAAGAGCTGGATGGCTGGAACTTCCGACAACATCTCCTCTGTGATTTCCTCGTCGTCGTCAATGTCTTCTTCGTCACTGGAGGCCTCCGACTGGTTTGGGGTTGGTTCTGGAATAGGCTTGCTGGCCCACTTCTTTTCAAACACAGCCTCCAAACGGTGGCCCATCATGTTGACTTCGGTGCCCTCTGGGTTGAAGAGGTAGCAGTTTTTGAAAACGAGACGGACGTCTCTTTCAAACTCGTCGCCGTTTTCGTACTGGTTGTTGGCCAACTTGGTTTGGATGGTGCCCAAGTCCATTGGCTCCTTGACAATCTCGTCGTAGTTGGGGATGTTCAAGGCAACGCTGTCGACGGGCGACAAGAATGGAAAGTTGTAGCTGTAGTGTTTCTTGGAGGTCAATTCCTTGATGGTCTGGCTGCAGAAGCGCAACTCTGCGGCAAACTTCTTTTTGCGGGGTCTGACGTCGTAGGGCAATTCCTTTGACTTTGGAGGGTGGATGACTCTCTTTGGTCTATGGGCAGCCACAGACTCACTGCGCTTCTTGGACTCCACCTCCAACTGTCTCTTGGAGGCCTCGGTGTCGACCGAGCCGTTGGCGCCGGCCGCCTCCTTGGGAGGAAAGTTGAGCATGTGCTTTTCAAACTGGGCTTGAATGTTGGCAGCCATCTTGGAAATGCCCGCATTTTCTCCGTTGAACTTCTTACAGTTGCCAACCATCAAGTTGAAGTCGTCAATGATTTGAGTTTGGTCCTCGTATGCCTTGAGATTAATTTTTCTTTCTATGGTTGACAAGTCCATTGGTCTTGGGATGTAGTTGTAGTAGTAGGGAATGTTCATCTTCACAATGTCGACAGGATGTAAGAAAGGTCCGGCATCTCTCAATCTCTTGATAGCTTTTATTGTGTTCAAGGCAAACTTGGCTTGGTGTGGTGGGATGGGGTTCTCTGGGAGGTTATTCACGTCCGGTTCTTGCGGTGGTTTGGGGGCTGGCTCCTTGAACAACAGCTTGGGGTCGGCTGGCGCTGCAGCGTCTGCGGACCCGGCCGGGGCCTCGCCGTCACCACCCTCGTGCTTGACTCTCTTGGCGCTCTGCTCCTCCTCCTCCTCCTCCTCATCCAACTTGTGCTTCTCTGGGCTGGGCGAAGGGTTAGGTGGCGAGAGTGGCTTCTCGGGCTCCACACCTTTTAATGATTTATGTGCTGCATCCTGGTTGGGAAGATTGTGCTGTTCGTCGTCAGAACGGTTGAAAAACGTCTCCGAAGATGGCGTCTGGACAGGCGTGTTGGCCTCTGGTGGTAAGACTTCAGACATGTTGGCGATCCTTTCCCACTATCTGCTTTGAAGTATGTATTAGTAAAGCTTGAAACTCTTGTGCACGTCCACGACCTCTCTATTTCAATGGGGGAACGACTGAAATGGAATAAGAGGGAAAAAAATTCAAAAGGTGAGAAAAAATGTGCAAAAGTGATTTTATTTATAAATTTGCTTTTTTTTAACTTGCAAAACAAAAAGTGCACAAAAGAAATGACCAAATAGGGACGTGTAGCCATTTTTTTTTTCTACTTGCGTATTGTGCCCGATAATACGCGTGCTGGTCGTGTGCCAACCGCCCCAGGTGCAGGAAACGATAGGTTATTAACTTTGGAGTTTCTAGATGATTCCAAGGAGAGACAGAGCTAGAGGAGGCTAGAGGGTGGCCAGGGCCGGGGTACGAGTGCTGCTGGGGTCTCGCAGCTAGACCGCAGCAGGTTTACAGTGTGTAGGTGCTCTGGGAGCACTACAGCCAGCTCCAGAGCCGGCCCATGGCTGGTCAATCCAAGGTGCCCAAAAACAAAAAATAGCAATAAACTTTTTTTTCTTTCCCTTTCGTTTGATATTGTTTGAGTGGCTGGTTATCCCCCCCCTTGAAGGAGATTTCAAGGGGAGCCAGAAAAGAAGAGGTAGGGCAGACACATGCCATTTAACGCTGACTGGTGGGAGGCAGGGCCGTGGAGGGTACGGGAGTGGGCTGCGCGATGGGCTGGGGGGTTTGGGGCCGTTGTTTTCTCTGCTTGGCCGTGGGATTGGAATGAGTCAGCTGTGTTTCTTTTTCCATCTTTTGTGATTTTAGTGGCCACGGTCATTCCGGCCGGAGGCCGCTGTGGGCACCAAGGGCAGCCCAACTCGACGGCGGCCATCGCGGCCACGCTGCGCTGCTCTCGCCGCCGTCCTCTGGATGACCCGGGCCCGCTCTGGTGCTGCCAAAGGACACATCATCGTCATCACTTGTATTTGTGTGAGTGACTTTTTAGATTTTTTTTGCGAGCCCCCTATTCTGAGCACGACGAAAGTCGCCACTCATCGCCCGCCCACGACCGCCGTGTCCGGGTAACGCTTTTCTTGGCCGGGCGCCGGCCGTTTGTGCCACAAAACGCACCTCGCTCCATGGCATATTATTGAAATTTCGTGAGAGGTTCCGGCAGTGTCCAGTTATACATTAGTACATACGTGATATTGTTACAGAGATGAAGGCATTACAAGTGGATGGAGAGCAAGTCGTTGCTCGAAAAGCCCTTGTTGCACGAGGGGCACCGCCTCAAACGGGCAGCCAACCGCTCCTGCGTGCAGCTGTGGCAGAAGACGTGCCCGCACACCGTGATGGCCGTGTCCTTCCAGTTCTTGGTGCACACGGAGCACTTTGCGATGGACCGCAACGCCTCCAACTGCTCCTGGTCCTCCTGGAGGATCGACGACGTGTTGTTGCTCTTGTACTTCTTCAACAAGCTGTCGGTGCTCTTGAAGGTCTTCTCGAGCTTGGCAAAGCTCACCTTGTGGCTGTGCAACTCTGTCTCCAACTTGGTGTACTCAACCGTTTTCTGCTCCATGTTTCTGTGTGACTTTTTCAACTCGGCCTCCACCGTCTCCACTTTGTGTTTCAACGACTTGATGTTCTCCTGTAGCTGGGCAACCTCCAACACAGAGTTTTCCTTGATGGTCTTGTAGTCGTTGACCGAGCTGGTCAAGAGCTCAATCTTGCTCAAGTACGACTTTTCAAGCTCCGTCATGTTCTTGATCACGTCCTGCGACTTTGTCACTTGCACCTTCAAGATCTTGTTCTCGTTCTGGAGCGAGTCCTTCAATCTCATGGCTGCAAAATACTTTTGGTCGGCCTTGTTTTTCTCAATGGTCAACTTCTTGATCATGTTTTCCTGGTCAACAATGTTGGTCAACTTCTTCAACGTTATCTCTCTAGTATCTTTGAAAGCAGCTTCGATTTCCTTGATTTCAACGCTCAACAACTTGACTTTGCTCGACAATTCTTCTTTCGACAAGTCGCCGTTGACTTCGATACTTTGCTCCTCGTTGTCCTTCTCCTTCTCGTTGATTCTATCATTCAAGATGGTGTTTAGTCTAACTAATTCGTCGTTGGTCTTTTGGTTTTCAATTTGACTCTTTAAAATAGTATTCTTGGACATGAACTCATCTCTCTGCGTTCTTATACGCGTCAAGTCGGTCTCGTTTTTATGTAACTGCTCTTTCAAAGAAGAATTTTCGTCTTCCAACTCTTTCTTCAATAGGCCCTGGACGCTGGCTTGACTTTCCTCGTATGACTTGAGCTTGACAATATTACTCTCGTTGACCTTGGTCAACTTCATGATCTGGTCCTGCAAGCTGCGGTTGTTCCGGATGAGCTTGGTGTAGTAGAAATTGTTTTCCAAGTCGAACTCCTTCAAGTCAGTAAACTTATTCTTTAACTGGGTCACATCCAAAGCTGAGGCCTCGTACTTTTGGCTAATCTCCTTGATTTGTTCGCTCAACACCTTGTTTGCAGCCTTAAGCTCCTCCAGCTCAACCTGAAGCTTCTCCAATTGCTCTGAGTTCTGTGCAGCCTCAGCTTCTACCACAGCATGTCCATTGCTTTCAGCTTTGACCTCAGCAGGCGTTGCAGAGTCGGTCTTTTCTTCCTCTTTAGGCTCTTCCTTCAAACTTTCGTCAACTCTCTTCAAGGTCTTGGAAGTTAATCTTTCCTTATCCTTCAATAACTTGAAAATATCATTCCGTAAGTTCTCCACCTGCGATTCTAATTCTTTCTTGTCGTTCAACAAGGTTTCGTTGTTGGCCTTGACGGACATCAACTCGGTATTTAAACTTTCTAACTTATCAATCAATTCTTTGGCCTCCACAGACGACGAAGACTTCAAATTGTCAATCAAAGGCGTCAAAATCTTGAGCAAATGTTCCCTTCTCTTTTCAAGTGTTTCTTGAATAAGGTCGTTTTTACCAGGCAACTTGATTAGCAAATTATCGTTGAGATCCCCGTCGGTGGTGCTCTTGAACAAGTTGATGATTTGTTCGTACCAGGCGTCCAATACGTTGACCTTGGCTTCGTTTTCGCTATACTTTCTCTTGAACAGGTTCAACTCGGCATTCAAGGTTATAGATTTCTGCTTGTAGGCAACCATCTGTCTCCAGATGGCTTCTTTCTGAAAGTAAACAACGTCATCTTGTGTCAAAGGACCCTCTTCACTCAACTCGTTCAAAGGTTTTCTTCTTTTAATGTCAGAAGATTCCTCTGCTAACAAGGAGTGCTTCTTATCGCTGACCACTTCTGTCATTCTTTAATATATCAACACTGGCTAAAAATTAGTCTTTCCTGTGAGTGTTGTATATAAAAAGCTCTTGTCAACAATACGTAGCCCACACCGGTGAATTGTTTGGCCTAAACAGAGTGTTGGTTTATTTTCATAACTTCGTGTCGCAAGAAAAATTCACGAGACATTTGCAGTGTACACGACCAGACACGAATAGTAACGGGTCACATGACACTAGCCTATCGTGTAGGAAACCAGCTTGCAAGTCAACCTCCGCCAAGATTCATCGTAACAGTGTCGTGGCGTCGAGTCCCTACACCTGTCACAATGATGCCAGTTATCGGCTATTCAAAATTCACCCTTTTGCCGGTTCCTGAAACTGGGTTCCAGAAATGTAAAACGTGGGGGTACGATGGAAACCTGGAAATGTGTAGTGAAGGCAGGTTTAAAAACATCAATTTGAAGCATTTGTAGTTCCCAGATCAAAACATTACCTTTGCTTTGTAGATTGCCATGTTTTTGCCCTTTTTCGTTGGTCTTTCGACTAGTTGATCCTTTTCTAATCAACCTCAGATTACGAGGCGTTGATGACGGAGACACCCATAATCTGAACGATACAATTCATCTTTAATTGTAGAAATAACATAAAGTGGCAGTCCTACAACTCAGGTTGTGTCTACCGAGCGCATTCTGTTGTTCTTGGAATGGATTTGCTAAGAGCAAGGAATGTCTGTTGAGTTCAATTTGTTGCAGCGCAAAGTTTAGTCGCAGAAATTTGGAATTTAAGGTACGAACAGCAACACGTATGAAAGTAACGAGCCATTGGATACTTCAATTGCTCGGGTTGGCACTTTTTGCCAACTACACGTTAGCCGTCAAAGAGTACTTATTCAAGGACTGCACCAACGCTGGTTTTTGTTTTAGAAACAAGCACTTGGCTGAGAGTGTCAGACAAGCTGGATCGACATTTGAACCCAAGTACTTCATTTCCCCAGAAAGTGTGCTTCAGGATGGAGAAAGTGGGGGAGTGGTGTTGAAAGGTGACATTAAGAAGCAGTTGCCTAGTGGCAAGACTATTGACTTGCCATTTGAGCTTTCCCTTGTTGAAGGCAACAACATTCGGTTCAAAGTCGATGAATCGAGCAGATTGGAGGGCGTGAAACTCTCCGATTCCACCAGCAACAAGTTGTTGACTCATAGAAGATACGACGAGACGTCTAAGTGGGCGTTTGCCGCCGAGACATTACCTTTTGGTTCGGGAGAAGTTAAGAAGGAAAACGACAAGTTGAAGGTTACATATGGTCAAGAGTCCGAATACGAGTTGGAGGTGCAATTCTCGCCAATCAAGTTGACTGTGTCATACAAGTCGGAGCCTCAAGTTGTTGTTAACGGAGAGAACTTCTTGAATGTTGAGCATTTCAGAACCAGCGACGCACCTTCGAGTGATCATTTGCACCCAGAAGAGTCGGACTTCAACATGTTCCAGGATGACTTCAAGGACTCTTCCAGCGACAAGATTCCGTTTGGGCCCGAGTCCATTGGGTTAGATTTCACATTTAACGACTTCAAGCACTTGTACGGGATCCCTGAACACGCAGATACGTTTGATTTGAAGGACACCACGTCGTCCAACCTTCCGTACCGATTGTTCAACGTCGACATCTTTGAGTACGAGACCGAGTCCAGAATGCCCATGTATGGGTCCATTCCGTTCTTGTTGGCGGTCAAGCCCGAGGTCAGTGTGGGGTTGTTTTGGATCAACAGTGCAGACACCTTCATTAACATTGACAAGCAGAGCACCAAGTCCACCACCCACTGGATCTCTGAAAACGGTGTTTTGGACTTCATGATCATTATCGACAAGACACCCGATCAGGTGAACAAGCACTATGGTAGCGTCACAGGGTACCCTGCTTTGCCCCCAATGTTTGCATTGGGTTACCACCAATGTAGATGGAACTACAACGACAAGGAAGACGTCTTGGAAGTGAACAGACAATTCGATGAACACCAAATCCCATACGACACCATCTGGTTGGACATTGAATACGCCGAATCCAAGAAATACTTCACCTGGCTGCCAGACAACTTTGCTGATCCAGACGAGATGTTGCAAGAGTTGGACAGAACAGGCAGAAACATGGTTATCATTGTGGACCCCCACTTGAAGACAGGGTACAATGTCAGTGACTTGTTGGTGTCGAAGAAGGTTGTGATGAACAACAACCTCAACGAGTCGTACTACGGACACTGTTGGCCGGGTGAATCTATCTGGATAGATACCTTGAACCCCAACTCTCAGCAATATTGGGACGACTTGTTCAAATGGGGCAAGGACAACTACTTTATGGGACGTGAGAGCACCAACCTCCACTTGTGGAACGACATGAACGAACCATCTGTGTTCAACGGCCCAGAGACATCGTCGCCCAAGGATAACATCCACTTTGGGGGCTGGGAGCACAGATCGGTGCACAATGTGTACGGGTTGAGCTACCACGAGGCCACGTACAACTCATTGAAGAAGAGACAATCGCATAGCGCAAGACAGAGACCATTTATACTCACGAGATCTTACTTTGCTGGATCCCAGAGAACCAGTGCCATGTGGACCGGGGACAACATGTGTGAGTGGGAACACTTGCGGGCGTCGATCCCCATGATCTTGACATCGAACGTGGTTGGAATGCCTTTTGCTGGGGCCGATGTAGGAGGCTTTTTTGGCAACCCCAGCAAGGAGTTGTTGACCAGATGGTACCAGACGGGGATTTGGTACCCATTTTTCAGAGCACATGCCCACATTGACTCCCGTAGAAGAGAGCCATGGATTGCTGGAGGGGAGTACACCGAGGCCATCCGGGACGCCTTAAAGTTGCGGTACTCCTTCTTGCCCTTGTTGTACACATCCTTCTACGAGGCTTCTGTCAACGGGTCGCCCATCATCAAGCCTGTTTTCTATGAAAACTTGGACAACGTCGACAGTTATGCCATTGAGGATGAGTTCTACTTCGGCGGGTTGTTGGTGAAGCCTGTCACGACAGAAGGTGCAACCAGCGTCGACTATTATATCCCCAACACCGAAATCTTCTACGATTACACGAACGGGGAGTTTAACGGAGCTGTGGTCAAGTTGCCCAAGCCTGGGCACGTCCGGCTTCCAGCCAAGTTGGACCAGGTTCCAATGTTGATCCAAGGTGGGAGTATTCTTGCCCGGAAAACAAGATACAGAAGACTGAGCAAGTTGATGAAGAAGGACCCGTACACCTTGGTTGTTGCTGTTGATAAGAACGGGGAAGCACAGGGCAAACTCTACATTGACGACGAAGAGTCGTTTGACTTTGAAAACGGGGCATTCACCGTGGTGAGCTTCACGATGAAGGACCAGCAATTGCACTCGCAAGTCGAGTCGGGCAACGAGGCCTTTGTCGGGCTGTTGGACCAGATTGAAATCGAAAAGGTGGTGGTGTTATCGGAGAAGGTTTCTGAAATTACCAGGATTGCCGTAAACAGCAAGGTTATCCCCACGCTGCAAATAGAACGGGGTGTGGGGCAGTTGACTGTCAAGAACCCTAGGTTGAGGGTGAGCCTGTCGTGGACCATCGACTTCCAAAGTGCTCCAGTGGAACACGACGAGTTGTAAGAAAAGAGGTGTCTGTAAGGCTGGAGTATGGATTTCAAAACGAACACAACGAGTATGTCTGTTGAGAGCAGTTGTCAAAATCCTAAGTTAGCAAGGCTGGAACATCAACTTTTAAAATAGCCTGGTAGAACACGACGAGTTGTGGGGCAGCTGAACATCAAGAACCCTAGGCTGAGGTGAACAACCCTGGACCATCACTTCCAATACGAACACAACGAGTATGTCTGTTTCGAGATGCAATTGTGAAGTCACTAGGTTGAAGGTGGGAACAACCTTGGAACATCACTTCCAAAACGAAAACGATGAGTTGTAGAAGGACATCTGTTTCGAGATGCAGTTATCTTAAACCCTAGGTTGAGTTGAACCAAGTCGAATATCGACTTCTAAAACGAAAACGACGAATTGTAAGCAAAAATGCGTCTGTGGGATGAACCAAGGCTGAAGTATCACTTCCAAACGAACACAACGAGTATGTCTGTTTCGGGATGTAATTGACTAGAAACCTATGTTGAAGGTGAACTAAGCGGAGCATCGACTTCTAAAACGAAAACGACGAATTGTAAGCAGAAAGGCAGTCTGTTTCGAAATGGCAGTTTACTGAACCTAGGTTGAGGTGAAACTACCTGGACCATTACTTCCAACACAACGAGTATGTTTCGAGATGCAGTGAAAACCCTAGGTTGAGGTGAACAACCCTGAAATATCACTTCCAACACAACGAGTATGTTTCGAGATGCAGTGAAAACCCTAGGTTGAGGTGAACAACCCTGAAATATCACTTCCAACACAACGAGTATGTTTCGAGATGCAGTGAAAACCCTAGGTTGAGGTGAACAACCCTGAAATATCACTTCCGACACAACGAGTATGTTTCGAGATGCAGTGAAAACCCAAGGTTGAGGTGAACAACCCTGAAATATCACTTCCAACACAACGAGTATGTTTCGAGATGCAGTGAAAACCCTAGGTTGAGGTGAACAACCCTGAAATATCACTTCCAACACAACGAGTATGTTTCGAGATGCAGTGAAAACCCTAGATTGAGGTGAAATTACCTGGACCATCGATTCCAAACGCTCAGGTGGAACACCACAAGCAACTGTTCGAGCAGTCAAACCCCCTTGAGTGAACCACCCCACCAATTCCCAAACGAACACGAGTAAAAGCAAGTCTGTTTCGACCGTTAAGAACACCCGCTACCTCACACAGTGCTATCTCCATGCAGCGGCGATAACACCAATACACACGTCATGGCACCAGTGTAGGCATATTTCAAAACGGGCGTTGGCGACGCATCGACAGGGCCTAGACCTGGGCTGGCTCCGTTGCCTTCTCCATGCCGTGTGAAAAATGACACTAAAGCTTAAAACAATAACAAGGACCAGCACTAAAAGCTTAAAATCGAGGTGCCTCGGATTTAGCACGAAACTAACTCCCCTGACTAGACATGGACTAGCGCTAAAACGCAACGGTCACGAGACAATGAGGTTTGTGACAACATCCATGTACTCAAAGACCAAGGGTTCCTCTTGAATGTAGGGGAAAAAAAATTACATCACCGTTTAAGCAAAGCAATCGAAACACCGCTGCTCTGGCTGGGGGGGCCAAATTCCTCTTGCCCTGGAAATGGAGACACAATGTCGGGGGGCATGATTGGCGGGCCCGCCAGGGGTCACCCGGCGGGGCCAGATGTGGACCGAAGTGGAATGGGGCGACCCCAAACCCGTGTCTCCTGTTGTGATCATACGTTGATCATTGTTTTGGGATCTCTTAAATGTAATTATAGTAATTACTGATCATTGTAGTGAAGGTTTAATTTTAACAGTGCAGCAGCCGCATGGAGATACGAGCGGCAGGGAAGCGGCAGGGGAGAGGCGAGGGTCGGATCGGCGTGGCGGAGGCAGCCGTGCCTCCGGGACCATGCTGGGTGTGCCTGGGGGGGCCCCAGCGGGTCGGATGGGCGTTTACGACATGGGGCATGGCAAAGTTTGGCAACCAGAATTTTTTTCCCTATATATAATTTGTTTGTTCTCGCTAAAACAAAAAGTTTGGTGAAAGATATACAACAGCATGTCTACGCGAAAAGACTCCGTTATGGGAAATGGAGGAGGAGGTGGACTAGGGGGTAGTGTTGTTGGAGGCAACGTGCCATCGACGCTGAGCTCGAATCTAAGTGGGTCGAACGATTTCGTCAAGAAGTTGTTTCAGATGTTGCAGGAGGACGACTACAAGGATGTTGTCCGATGGACACACACGGGGGACTCGTTTGTTGTGTTGAACACCAACGAGTTCACCAAGGAGATCCTCCCGCGGCACTTCAAGCACAGCAACTTTGCCAGTTTTGTTCGGCAATTGAACAAGTACGACTTCCACAAGGTGAAGATCTCCAACGAAGAGAAGATCAACTACCCGTACGGCGAGGACGCCTGGGAGTTCAAGCATCCGGACTTCAAGATGAACGACCGGGACCTGTTGGAGAACATCAAGCGGAAAGGTCCCAGCAACAAGAAAAACACGAGCATTGCTGGCGGCGACCCCGCCATGAGCAGCGCCGCCGCCGTTGCGGCGGCTGCCGCCAGCAACTCCTTCATGACGTGCAACCACAACTACAACCAGGTGAATGCCCAGCAGGCGCAGCTCAAGGACCAGGTGGACCGGTTGACCATCGAAAACAAGACGTTGCAGCAGCAGATGGGCATCATGGAGACAAAGTACAAGACCTTGATTGAGAACATTGTCTCCATCAACAACTACAACGAGCGGTTCCGCAACTCGACGGGCATGCTTTTGAACTGATTGGTGCAGGCGGGCATCAAGTTGCCGCCGTTGGACTTCCCCAACCCGGCCTTGATGTCGATGCTGGCGGCGCCGCCGCCGCAGACCCAGCAGTCGCTTCTGCCCGTGGCGCCCAACGGACCGTTTCTTGCCGGCGCCAGGCCGCCCTCGTCCACCAACGAAGCAAACACCCCAAAGGCGCCCTCGCCCATGATGAACTCGTCCGTCGTGTCGCCCGCCATCTTGCCGCCGCAGCCCACCCAGACCTCGCAGCAGTCCACCCAGCTGCCCCCAAACTCGTCCATCCTCCATCTACCGGGCGCCACCACCACAACAACCTCCTCGCTGGCCCCGGGCGTCACCACAACCACAAACACCGCTACGGGCGCCGTCACAACATCCATCCCAAACCCAAAGTTCCACGTCTTGCTCGTCGAGGACGACAACGTGTGCATACAGCTATGCCGCAAGTTCTTGGTCAAGTACGGGTGTGAGGTGACGGTGGTGACGGACGGTTTGAACGCCATCTCCACCGTCGAACACACAAAGTACGACTTGGTCTTGATGGACATTGTCATGCCCAACTTGGACGGCGCCACCGCCACAAGCGTCATTAGATCGTTTGATACGAAAACTCCCATAATCGCCATGACAGGCAACATCGAAGACAACGACCTCGTCACCTACCTACAGAACGGGATGCTGGACATATTGGCCAAGCCTTTTACAAAGGACGACTTGTATTCGATACTCTCCAAACATTTACTTAAAAAAGACTCGGACGGTCAGGTACCGGTGTTGACACGCAACCCCGTCTTGATCAATGAAGAGGAACACTTGTTGAAGAAGCAAAGATTGCAATAGTTCGTTTTTCTTTAATATTAGAGACGACTCACAGAATTCATACTATTGCGGGTAACGGTTTTCTTTAAAAGTTGGTGTTCACTGTATTATTTATAAACTATTAAAATGTGACTGGGTTATGGAGTGTAGGAAAAGAGGTTGAAACTAGAGGCCCGAAGGGCAAAGAGTTCGAAGAACTAAAGGCCCGAAGGGCCAAAGAGCCCGAAGGGCTAAAAAGTGCTCGAAGAACCTAAAGGCCCGAAGGGCCAAAAAGAGCCCGAGCTAACAAGAGTTTGAAAAACCTAAAGGCCCGAAGGGCCAACGAGCCCGAAGGGCTAAAAAAGCTTGAAGATTCCATAGAGTTCGAAGAACCTAACGGCCCGAAGGGCTAAACAAAACCAAAGAGCCTAAAGAAATTGGTTTAAAACAAAGAACCAAAAGGCCCGAAGGGCAAAGAGCCCGAAGGGCTAAAGAACTCGAAGTCCCCAAAGTGCCCGAAGGGCAAAGAGCCCCTTAAGTTTCTAATTGTTAGCTCACTATGAGCTCCAATGTACTTATACCACTGTAATTTATACCACTGTAGGTTTGTTTTGGGACAGCTGGGGAAGTGTTTCTGTACTATAACTATAAAATGAATGGGTAGTGCCATGTGTGAAGTGTAAGTTCAAGACTAGCGAAGTTCTTCTGTATTATAAACTGTGCTAAAATGACTGGGTTGTGCAATGTGTGAAAAGTAAGTGCAGGTTAAGACTAGAGTTGTTATGGGACAGCTGGGAAGAAGTGTTTAAACTGTGCTGAAATGACTGGGAGTAGCTTGACTGAGGCCAGTTTACAGAATTCGTATTGCTGGAAAGATGTGTTCATCTGTATTATTATAAAAATGACTAGGTATGCAAAGTGTAGTTAACACTGAAGATCGAATCACATAGCTGGGCATCTGTATTATTATAAAAGTGACTGGGTATGCAAAGTGTAGTGAAGACTAAATCTCGAACCACATAGCTGGGTAAACCTTTCAACTGTATGGATGACTGGGTTATACAGTTGAGATTGGAGGCCACCTTCTCACCAGTGTCCCATCAAGTTTGGATTAGTTCTATGGTGTCAAAATCTTCTGTACTTTGAGTCTGGTATTAAGAATCTTCTGTGCTTTGGTGTTAGGAATCATCTTGACTTGTAGCTCTTTGGCCTGTTGGCTTGTTGGCATTTAGTACTTCAGCCTGTTGGATTGCTGGCCTTCGGCCAGTTGGCTTGTAGGCCTTCGGCCTGTTGGCTTTTAGGCCATCGGCCAGTTCGCTTGTTGGCCCTCGGCATGTTGGCCTTCGGCATGTTGGCCTACGGCATGTTGGCCTTCGGCATGTTGGCCTTCGGCCTGTTGCCTTGTATGCCTTCGGCCTGGCCTCTGTTCGTGCTTGCCTTTGCAGCCATCTCGCTTCTATGCGCAAACGCACGGTGGCACGCACGCCAGCAGCTGCACTCTACCTCGCCTAAGATCTTGTTCTACAAGGCACGTTGCAAAACCCTCAGGTGAAGTTGAACCAACAGTGCCCTTCAGCATTGCAGCCTAACGGCCGGGGTCCCTCCGTGGCCGCCTTTGCAGCCAATCAGGGGCAATGTGTAGCCTCATCGGTTGTGCCCAGCTGTGCTGCAATGCATGCCAAGACCCAATCATCTGTGGAGGGTGCTCGCCCCGCCAAAGCCTCTCCGAGAGCGTCATTGAGCATGGAAGGTGGGGTCCGGGTCCGTGCGTATGCCTCGTCAAACCGGAATGGTCGGGCAGATGAGCCCTCGGTAGTGCTCTCTGGCCGGTCTGCAAATGTCGCTCTGCAGCCTCCGGTATGTGACCACAGAACACGCGGAATGGGCCTGGAATGTGTGTCAAGAGCCGATTCCACCACCTAGGGTCAAGCCGCTCCATTGTGCTTGTTCTTCAGTTCTCCCTTCTCGGATTCCTCCCCAGACACCATATCACCTTCTCATTTGGCACCTTCTCTTTTGGCAGATTCACTTCCCGAGTAGACGTGGTGGTAGGCCAAGTCGGAAAAGGAACCGCCCCATTCGTCGCCCTTGACAAAAGCAGACCGGAAGCGCACCATGTCACACTGGTCGAAATACTCCATGTCGTAGCAGTAGCTGATTTCCGGGGCCACGTACTTGTTCCGGCCCGCCCTCTTCTTGACAACCTCAAAGCCGTCGTCAGCCTTGCTGTTCTTTTTCTCCAAAAGGTTCACCAACAAACTTATACGTCTGTATTTGTCGTGCAACTTCAACTTGGTGAAGCGGTCAGTATGTGCAAGTAAATCGTTGCAGAGCAAATACATTGGTGTGTGGGTCTCCAACAAGTACTCGGACATGTCCAACGGGGCGTGGGGCAAAAAGTAGAGGGTCTGGGCGGGGTCCGTGGCCTCGAAGGACACGAGGTAGTTGTGTTTCTTGGCTAGGGCCCTGTCCCAGTGGGCTAGTACTGGATCAAAGATTCTCACCTCTGGCCCGTCCAAGAGACATTCGAGCTCAACCAAGTATGCAAACTGGAACAAGGCGTTCTTGCTGGACTCCGGCGACCCCAACGCATAGCAATTCAACCACCGTATGGCGCCTAGCCCCTTCAATGCCTCCAGCGTCTCTTGCCACAATTTGGACCCCCTCACAATGTCCCTGTACCTGGCCAAATCTTCACACATCCTTACAAACTTTACATCTGTATAATCATAGTGGGCATCTAAGTCCTCGCAGACCTTCTCCGGCACAACAAACTCGGACATTGTATCGAAAAGTTGTCCCACACTTCGAAACAGCTGGGAACGGGTTGGTGGCAGGATTTTGTGAAGGGTGCGTGCCAACCAATCAATTTGCTCCGCCGGAACACATGCTCATCACACACCGAAAAAAGATAAAATTGCGTTGTGGGTCCCATCTCAGAAATTTATATTCACTATGTTATAGGCTTTTTTTTTGAATCCTTTTCTACCCCCTTTAATAAGTTGAAATAGTTTTGAACTATATTGCCACCAGCACCCACGCCGATTGTTTAGAAAGCTAGACAATCCCGATACGACCCCCGAGTTCCCCCCGATTCAGATCCCCCATCAACCGTGTTGTCTAAAGATATGCGCAAGTGCAAGGTTTTCGTCGGTTCGTCCCATCCTGAGTTAGGGAAGCTAGTTTGCGAGAGGTTAGGCGTTGAGCCGGCCCCCTGCACACTCAAGAAGTTCTCCAACGGCGAAACTTCTGTGCAGATTGGCGTTTCCATCAGAGACGAGGATGTGTACATTATCCAGTCTGGCTCACACGAAATCAACGACCACATTATGGAGTTGTTGATTTTGATCAGCGCCTGCCGTGGTGGGTCTGCGTCCAAGATCACGGCGGTGATCCCGCAGTTCCCGTACTCGAAGCAGTCCAAGATGAAGAAGCACAGAGGGGCCATCACGGCCCGCATGTTGGCCAACTTGTTGGTGATGGCCGGCGCCGACCATGTGGTGTCGATGGACTTGCACGCTGCACAGATGCAGGGCTTCTTCACCAAGCCCGTGGACAACTTGTTTGGCGCGCCAACGTTGGCCCGCTGGATCAGACACAACATTGCCGACTGGCAGGAGGCTGTCGTCGTTTCTAAAAACCCCGGAGGTACGAAACGTGTGACTGCGTTGGCCGACTCGTTGAAGATCAACTTTGCCATGATACACACCGACAGACGCCGGACCCAGGACGGCTACGCCAAGAAGAAGGCGTTGAAGAAGACCACCATCAACCAGGACGAGGGCGAGGAGGACAACATTGTGTCTGAGATCCAGACGGCCAGAATTGTCCACGGCCACGTTGTCGACGACGACTACACGGGCAACGGCTCGTCCGTGGCCAACGGCGTCAACAAGTCCATCACCCCCTCCAACATGGAGCCCTCCGTGTTGGGCTCGAGCGACGTGCTAGGCGGCTCCTACGACGCCGCCAACTCGGACGACGAGGACGAGCCCGCCAGCATCCAGCAGGAAAAGTTGATCACCTTGGTGGGTGACGTCAAGAACAAGGTGGCCATCCTCTTGGACGACATGATCGACAAGCCCTCCTCCTTCATTGCCGCCGCAGAGCACTTGAGATTGAACTGCGGCGCCAAGGCCGTCTACGTTGTGGGCACCCACGGCATCTTCTCCGACAACTGCTTGGAGGAGTTGACTGAGTCAAAGTGCATCGACAAGATTGTCGTCACAAACACCTATCCAATCAGCAAGGCCAAGATTGACGAACACAAGGAGAAGTTGGTGGTGATTGACGTTTCTCCAATCTTTGCCGAGTGCATCAGAAGAGATCACTTTGGTGAGTCGATTTCCGTGTTATTCGACTCGTTGGCTGCTATTGAATAATGATAAAATGGATATATATTACAGACCTTACTAAGGGATTGTAGTACTCTTCCAACGATGCAATCAAGGGGTTGCAGGACATTGGTTCCTTTAGAATCAGTGGACTAACGGAGCGTTGGTATATTAATTCTTTTTCATTTCTCCTAAAGATGTACTTCTGGTTGGAGAGATGAAGAAGGTACATTAGGCATATTGAAGTGGGATGTCTTCTGGTGTCTACTTCATTTCGTCATTTTGTCATTTCGTCACTTGTCATTTCGTCACTTGTCATTTCGTCATCTCGTGATTTTGTCATTTCTGTATTCATTTGTGCTTCTTAATTTGTCCTCTTCATTTACAACTTCTTCATTTCTGACTCTTCATTTATGCCTTCTTCATTTCTGTCTTCTTCATTTATGCCTTCTTCACTACTGTCTTCTTCATTAGTCCTCTTCATTTATGTCTTCTTCATATCTCTATCTTCATTTCCATACCTTCTTCACTTGCCCTCTTCTCTGTCCTCATCATTTCATACTTGATCACCTGACCATGACTACCATCCACTTCAATCGAATCAACTCTGCTATCCACTCTTATGACTTTGATGTGATTTAACCAATATTCTCTGATTATCTCCCACGTCTATCCACTTTCCCTCTCCACATCCACTTCTCTGCTCTCCCACACTTATTCACTCCACTCCGAATTCGCCCACACTTATCTCAAAATGCTGGCTACGAAACTTACATAAACTTGCAACAACCAAGATACTTACAGCAACATTATCGCCCTAGTTTCATCCTTGATCCACTTTACATTTATCATCTGCCTCCCTGATCCCTAATTCCTTGTTTCTCCCTCATCTGTCATCCACGTGTGTCACCTCGTATCTGACAGCCAATACGACATTGGTCTAAATCACACCCGTGTTGCAATATTGCCCGTAGCGACCCACCCTTATCTTCTGTTCTCTTCCGCTAATCTCAGCTTCCATGCATCAATAGGCCCATTGTCCCAAAAGCCAATTTTATCATCTCTTGTGTGCGCACGTTCCTTGGCTTTTGATGGGCGATTCCGCAGGAGCATTTATCTTTTTAGACACACTTTACTCTTCTGCCATGAGTTCCAATGATAACGGTATTGACATCAAGGTGAAGAGGACGCTCAACGGAGAGCCCATGTCTCCGTTGTCGTTGTCCGGGCCAGACCAAGGGTCGGTGTTGAACAAGTTCAACCCGCTGGCCCAACAACCGCTTCCTTCCCCAGCAACAGAAAAGGCGATAGCATCGATAGCGCCCATGTTGGAGAGTTTTGCTCCAAAGACGTCTGCCGAGGACCAGAGCAGCGTCAAGGTCAACCCCAAGCACGTCAAGGGGGATCTGTCGGAGGATATGGCGTCATCGGCGGGGTCGACGTCGGTGGAGTCCACCTCCCAGTTGACCGAAGACAACTTGGGCAAGATGGAGGCCAAGCACAACGACACCCACAAGTTGAAAAAGACCATCTCCAACACGTCGGCCGCCTCCCGCAAGTCCATCTCCATCACCAAGGAGCAGCTCGGACCCAAACTCCCCTTTATCGGCAAGATCGGGGTCTGCGCCATGGACGCCAAGGTCATGTCCAAGCCCTGCAGAAGGATCTTGAACAGATTGATCGAGAACGGCGAGTTCGAAACAGTCATTTTCGGTGACAAGGTCATCTTGGACGAGTCCATCGAGAACTGGCCCACCTGTGACTTCTTGATCTCCTTCTTTTCCACTGGTTTTCCGTTGGACAAGGCCATTGCCTACGTCAACTACCGTAAGCCCTACATCATCAATGATTTGACCATGCAGAAGGCATTGTGGGACAGACGTCTTGTTTTGGCCATCTTGAACCACGCCCAGGTGCCATGTCCCACCAGATTGGAGATCTCCAGAGACGGCGGTCCTCATTTGGACGACCAATTGAAGGATAAGTTGAAGGAAGTCGGTTTCACCGACAACGAGTTGCACAAATTGACAAACCAAGACGAACCGGATTGGAAGATGGTTGACGAAGACACCCTTCAGGTGGGCGACAAGATCTTGAAGAAGCCTTTTGTCGAAAAGCCCGTCGATGGTGAAGACCACAATGTCTACATCTACTATCCAAAGTCTGCCGGAGGAGGTGGCCGCAGGTTGTTTAGAAAGATTGGTAACAAGTCCTCGGAGTTTGACCCAGAATTGACCTCTCCAAGAACAGAAGGCTCCTTCATCTACGAGCAGTTCATGGACACCGACAACTTTGAGGACGTCAAGGCTTACACCGTCGGTCCCGATTTCTGCCACGCAGAAACTAGAAAGTCCCCGGTGGTGGACGGGATCGTCAGAAGAAACACACATGGTAAGGAAATTAGATTTGTCACAGACCTTTCTGAATCCGAAAAGTTGATGGCAAGAAATGTCTGCAAAAAGTTCCAACAAACCATTTGTGGTTTCGATTTACTTCGTGTTAACGGGAAGTCCTATGTTATCGACGTTAACGGGTTTAGTTTTGTGAAGGACAACAACGAATACTACGAATCTAGTTCTGGTGTGTTGAGACAGTTGTTTATTGAAGCCAAGAAGAGAAGAGACTTGTTGAAAACCACCATTCCTCACCACACCAAGTTGCTCCACCAAAGCTTCTTTGAAGAAAAGGAACAAAAGTGGGTGTTCAAGGGAATGGTATCTGTCATCAGACATGCCGACCGTACTCCAAAGCAAAAGTTTAAGTACTCCTTCAGATCCCCATTGTTCATTTCCCTCTTGAAGGGCCATAAGGAAGAAGTCATCATCAGAGCAGTCGAAGACTTGCAAGTTGTTTTGGAAACAGTAAAGGTTGCCGAAGAAAAGGAATTGGAAGACTTGAAGAAGTTGAAACAATTACGTGGAGCCCTTGAAAAGAAGATGAACTTCCCGGGAACCAAAGTCCAATTGAAGCCTTCCATAAACAAAGAAAACCAAGAGATTGTCGACAAGGTTCAATTGATCTTGAAGTGGGGTGGAGAACCAACACACTCTGCTAAGTACCAAGCCAACGATGTTGGAGAACAGTTAAGACAGTACATCAAGTTGTTGAACCGTGACGCCCTCAAGGACGTTAAGGTTTTCACCTCTTCGGAAAGAAGAGTAATTGCAAGTGCCCAACTTTCGACAATGGCCTTGCTTGGTCTTGATAAAGAGCATGAGAGCTTGCCTGATGACTTCCTTATTATCAGAAAGGACTTGCTTGACGATTCCAACGCCGCCAAGGACTTGATGGACAAGGTCAAGAAAAAGTTGAAGCCCTTGCTCCGTCAAGGTGCCGAGGCTCCACCTCAGTTCACCTGGCCACCAAAGATGCCCGAACCTTTCATTGTCATCAAGAGAGTGTGTGAATTGATGAACTTCCACAGAGAAATCATGTACTACAACTTCGAGAAGAAGAATGTTCAAGAATTCCAGACAAACTGGTGCTGTGGGGAGGACCCATACTTGTTCAAGGAAAGATGGGATAAGTTGTTCCAAGAGTTCTTAAGTGTTGAAAAGACCCATCCTTCCAAGATTTCCGAGTTGTATGACACCATGAAGTACGATGCTTTGCACAATCGACACTTTTTGGAAAAGGTATTTGCATTTGACCCTAACGATGAGGAATTGATGGAGAACTTGAACAAGAACTGTAACGATATATTCAGTTCCACCGGGGTTGTCAGTGAGTACCCTATTAACATCTTGGCCATGAACAACTTTAGAATTCCCGACGGCAGTGGAGAAACCTCTTCGCCATCGTCTAACAACTCAAGTAACAACTTGACCATTGCTGGTTCTCCAAGCACCGCCGGATCACTTGGTTGGGTTCTTAAGGGCGCCAGCCATGGCGAAGGCAGAAGCGACAGTACCAGCTCGATTGGCAGTGGGAATGCTGGCGAAAAGTCTGACAAGGCCAAGTCCAGCTCCAAGACCAGCGACAACCCATTCGACCACTCGACCTACGCCAGACTCAGAGAATTGTACCGTTTGTCCAAGGTGTTGTTTGACTTTATTTGTCCACAAGAATACGGTATCAAGGATGAAGAGAAGCTCGACATTGGTTTGTTGACCTCCTTGCCATTGGCCAGACAAATCTTGTCTGACATCCAGGACATCAAGAAGCACGACACTGCTGCTGTGGTCAACTACTTCACCAAGGAATCACACATCTACACCTTGTTGAACGTCATCTACGGCTCTCAGTTACCAATGAAGATTGCCAGAAACGCTTTGCCAGAGTTGGACTACTTGTCTCAAATCACCTTTGAGTTGTATGAAGCAGGCGATCCAAACAGCGTGGGAGGCAAGAAGCACTCTATTAGATTGTCCTTGTCCCCAGGTTGTCACACCCAAGATCCTTTGGACGTCCAATTGGATGACAACCACTACATTGGATGCATCCCTCGTATCTCTTTGACAAGACACTTGGACATGGACTTGGTCACCCAAAGATTGAAGTCTAGATTCAACAGAGTTTCCTTGCCCAAGAAGTTCACTCCAGTCAACATTTCCAGTCCATTGGCATCTGGTCTTTAATCATGTTTGCGTAGCCTCGGCACCATCTCGATGTAAGTTTGAAATTTATAATACAAATAATCAAATAATAAAGTATATTATAAAATACCCTGTAGTTCACCAATGGTAGTACCACGTACCATTGGTGTTCACCAGGAGTCTATATAAGAATCAAACAAGTAGTATAAAAGATTTTAAATAAATAGTTATCCCCAACGTAAAAAAAAAACTCATAAAAGCATATTATATGTTTAAGCATTTTCATATTGATCCCAGTTGTCGATGATAGACTTGATCTTGTCGGAGCCAGTCAATTCGTAGACATCTTGGAAGTATTCCTTGGTGATTTCAAATGGCTTTGCAGTCAAGTTTGGAATGTATCTGCCAATCAAGTCGTTTGGCTTGACGGAAGATTGAGGAATCTTCTTGCACAAGAATCTTTGGAAAGGCTTGACACCAGATCTCAAGTAACGAGAGTGGAATGGAACAGAGATACCCTTCAATGGAATAACGGCAAAACCTCTTTCCAAGTCGATAGGTTGAGGTTTAGCCAAAGACTTGGAGGCAACTTCGGCAACAATTTCGTGCAAGTGGCCCTTGACTTCTTCAATGCTCAAAGTAGCTTGCAACTTGACAATGTCAATCTTGTTCAACTTGATGACGTTCAAGACGTTGGTCAAGGTGTCCAAACCTCTCAAGTCACCAGCAGCAACATATTGTTGGTTTTCAACGTTGTAGTTGACAATTTGAACCAACCAACCGGTCTTGGCTTCAACTTCGTCAACAACAAATCTCAAGGCAGCATCATCAAAGGTGGCGCTGACTCTGCTTGGGTTGACGGCAACCATACCGTAGTTGGATCTACCCTTGTCGTCTCTTGGAACGGCAACTTGCATGGTCATACCTCTGTAGAAGACAACATCAACCAAAGACTCGATGGCCATGACGTTGGCCAAAGAAGACAAGGCAGAGTATTCACCCAAAGAGTGACCAGCAAACATGATTTCAGAAGGAACCAAACCCTTGGACTTGATGTCTTCGTAAGCAGCCTTCTCCATCAAAGTCAAGGCTGGTTGAGTGAACTGGGTGGAGGACAACAAACCGGTTGGAGAAAGGAAGGTGTAAGAGGTGGTGGTGTAGTCAATGTCCTTGAAAATCTTCTCGGCCTTGATTTCACCATCTTCACCAATGGTTTCGAACATCATACCAATATAGTTGTCTCTGATCTTTCTACCCTTGGCACCACCAAAGTGGACAGTCAATTCCTTAGGGTTGTTTTGAACAATGTGGAGGATAGAGAAACCGTAGTTTTCCAAAAAGTGCTTGTCAGCTCTGTCCCAGACCTGTCTAGCAACTTCAGAGGACTTGTACAAGTCCATACCCATACCTTGTTCTTGAGAACCTTGACCAGTGAACACGTAGGTGGTGATTGGTTGTTCGATTTCAGCTTCACCAACCAAGACAGTGGTTTCGGTTTCAACACTCTTGGTTTCAATCTTGATGATCTTACGACCATTGACCATACCAACGTGTTGCAAGGTGGTTTGCAAGTTGTCGTTTGGCAAAACCATACCAACAAAGCTACACTTGTAAGCTCTAACTCTGGTAGCAACGTTGTTGGCAGCCCATTCTTCAACCAAGGATCTAATGGATGCAGAAGAGTACATACCGTGGGTGATGGTACCTGGCAACTTGGCGTAGGCAGCAAAGACTCTGGAAACATGGATAGGGTTGTAGTCACCGGAGACTCTTGCGTATGGTTCGTTAGTACCTGGAGCCTTGGAGGTCAATTCTTCACCAGAAGAGATTGGAATGGCGTTTTCAAACTTGACTGGTTCTTCAATAGTAGCACCGTTTCTGGCCAAGTAGTCAGTGACTGGGTTACCGTGAGATCTACCAGCTTCGTATTGGACAGAACCAATTTGGATGATTTCCTTGGTTGGCAATTCCAAGTAGACTTGACCGACAGTCTCGATAGAAGAGTAGACTTCAGCAGACTTGAACTTGTAGGTGGATTCACATCTGAAGGTGATTTCCTTGTCCAACAAGTCAATTTCCTTGTCCAAGCTGAACCATTCCTTGGATCTCAAGACAGCCAAGTCCTTAGCAGACTTCAAGGCAACCTTGACTGGGGTTTCAGTGACCTTTTGGAAGGTGTTTTGGTAGTCAGAGTATTCACCTCTGTACAAGAATTGAGAGGTGATTTCCAAGACTGGGTCGTTACCTCTGTACAAGGTACCTTCAACTTCAACCAACTTACCAGAGGCCTGGTTCAAAACGGCCTTGATCTCAGCCTTGGTGCTGACAACATCACCCTTTTGCAATGGAGAAGCACCAGGAATCATACGGTAACCGTTAGACAAGTGGACCAACTTCAACAAGTCACCATCAACGGTGCTTGGGAAGATGGACTTGATAATGGATTGCCAACCAACAACGATAGCGAAATCCATTGGAGCCAAGGTAGGTCTACCTGGTCTGGAGACAAAGGCGTCACACTTGTTACCAATGGCGTGAGTGAAGTCGTAGATGTCTTCACCAGAAATGGTGTATTCAGGGCTGACCAATGGCTTTTGAACGTCAATGTCCAAGTCAAATGGAACGTTAGAACCGAACCACAACTTCCAGTAGAATTCCTTGATTCTGTTGTTTCTGTCTTCCATCACTTCCAAGATTGGAGCAAAACCATCTTCGACATTGTACTTGAACAAGAATGGCAAGGTGACAGGCTTACCGTCAGCGGTTCTGTGTTCAATCAAAGAGAATTGGATGGTGTTAGAGGCAACCAACTTGACTTCGGCAACAGGCTTCAATTCACCCTTGAGTGGTTCGAAGACAGTCAACTTGGTCTTGGAAGGATCGTTGATGGATTCAATTTCAACAACAATGTTGGCAGCTGGAGCCAAGACGGAGTGGGCTGGGTTGTCAACGTGGTTGGAACCTTGAACAACTCTGTCAATAGAGATGAAGGCTTGCAACCAGTTAGTCTTAGGACCAGCTAACAAAGCCAACCACTTGTCAGTAGCTGGGAGAGTCTTACCAATCTCGTAGATAGTCTTGGAGCCAGAGGTAGTTTGCTTGACGCCTTCAACAGAAGTGAAGGCAACTGGGTCCTTACCACCGAAGTATTCAACGACTGGAATCTTGGATTCGTCACCGCCGTAAACGTCTTCAATCAATCTCTTGATGTGACCTTCGTGGATAGAGTCCAAGATTTCACCAATTGGCTCATCAACCTTGTTGGTGAATTGAGCGGCAACAGGACCGTGCAAGATACAGGTTCTTTGGACGTCTTCGTCAACAACGGCTTCCAAGTCTTCGGATTGCCAAAGAGAATCCTTCTTGAAGAAGAATTCAAATCTTTCATCCAAAATTGGAACGAATGGAGCAGGCTTCTGAGTTGGTCTGGAAGCACACATCAAGAAGTAGTCACAATCTTCTTCAGAGATCAATTGGTCCTTAGCCAATGGGAAGTTTTCAAAGAACTTGGTGGTGAATTCTTCTGGGTCCTTCAGCAATTGGTTGAAGTTTTGGATCAAAGAGACAGAGTCAGCCTTGGTGGTGAATCTTTCTTCGATTCTTCTCAAGATGTCACCAAAGAAGTTTCTCAAGGAAACATCAATCCATCTAGAGGATTTCTTGACGTACATCAATTCAATCAATCTGAAGGCAACTTCTTGGTAAGTCATGTCTTCCAAGTCACAAACACCACTGGCGTTCTTACCGAACCATGGCTTTTGACAGTCCTTGTTCAACTTTTCGATAATGTAGTCCTTCTTCTTCAACAAGGCTTCGACAACCTTGGCCTTTGGCAAGTTGAAAATGGTTTCATCCATTTCCTTCCAGAACATGACACCTCTAGTGGCGATCTTGTGGATTGGTTCACCCATTTCAGATCTAACAGAGACGATACCACCAGCTGGCTTCTTGTAGGTTTGTTCCCACTTTTCGTCAGCGACACCGGTACATTCGGTGATCAACTTCTTGGCGGCTGGGGAAGTGTGAGCTTCCTTAGCAGTCATAACTCTGGAACCAAACAAGGCACCATCGAAAGGCATTGGTGGGTACTCAAACTTGGTGGCCCAAGAACCAGTCAAGTATGGGTAAGTGTCATCGGCAGAACCGAAACCAGAACCAGCAATCAAGATAATGTTGGAACATCTTCTGATCTTGGAGTACATTTGCAAGATTGGTTGATGGGCATCTTCGAAAGAGTGGTGACCACCACCTCTACCACCAGTCCATTGCAAAACAATTGGGAAGGTTGGGTGAGCCTTGGCAATGGTGATGACTTGGGAAATGGCGTCAATAGAACCTGGCTTCAAGCCCAAGTGGGTCAAACCCAAGTCTTCAATGTATTCGGTGGCGACTTCCAAAGATGGGACACCGGCACCGATGGTCAAGGATTGGATTGGAGCACCCTTTTCTCTCATTTCCTTGATCAAAGGAATACCCCATTGCAACATTCTTGGGTTGACATAGATCATGTTGACACCAAGACCGTAACCTGGCTTGATGTTTTCGACAACCTTCTTGATGGCGGCTTCCATACCGGCAGAGTGGAAGTAACCACCACCGGCAATTTCAATGTGGTAACCAGCATTGATAGATGCAGCAATGATTTCTGGGTTAACGGTGGTTGGAGTCATACCTGGAACCATCAATGGGGCTCTACCCAACAACTTGGAGAACTTGGTGTTGACGAAGATCTTACCTTGAGAGTTCTTGATCAAAGTAGGCTTGAATTGGTTCAACCAGTTTGGAGCCCACTTGACGGACTTGTCAGAGGAAGCTCTGAAGATTTCGTGCTTGAAACCGTATTCATCGTCGATGGCAAGCAAGTCCAAGGTACCGGCAATGATAATTCTGGCACCAGTACCATCCTTGTTTCTGTGGGTCAAAACACCCAAACCAGAGACACCACCTGGACCAAAGTCCAAAATGTGAGAAGATTCAAACTTGGTGGCGTCTTCCCAGTGGACAGGCAATTGGGTGATCAACTTGATGACTCTGGAGACCAAAGATTCCTTCTTTGTGGAAGCATCAAAGGTTTGCAAGTTTTCACCATTGTAGGTGTCGTAGACTGGGATCTTGATGTCCTTGATTGGGAAGTCAATCTTTTCGTTTTCAACATCTTGCAAAATGAAGGCGAGAGATTCGTTCAAGAGGTAAGAGTGGAATGGAGCAAAGATTGGCAAGAATCTGTTGGAGAACTTCAACTTTCTTTGAGAGTATGGGACACGGGATTGGTCCAAACCGTTTGGAGCCTTGTTGTTTCTCAAAGTCAAGTTCAAACCGTACAAGGATTCTGGAGGACCGGTGACAACCAAGTTTCTTGGGCCATTGACAAGAGAGATGGCAATGTGCTTGTCTTCGGACAAGTGTGAGTTGGTTTGCTTGATGAATTCTTCAACTTGTTCTTGGGATAATTCTCTGACAGACAACATTGGAGAAGGTCTACCTTCACCGTTTTCCAACGAGTCCTGCAACATGGTTGGAGGCAAGGTGGTACGTGGGTAGGCCAAGAGAGAACGGGAACCAATGAAGAACAACAAGGTGACGGCCTTGATTGCGTTTTCCAAGTAGGATTCCCAGGAGTCTGAGGAGGCGATGGCCAAAGCGGTGACGACACCCTGGGAGTGACCGGTGGAGCCGCTCAAGTGGTTTCTGAATTGACCAGGGGTCAAGCCGAGGACCTTGGCGGTGATGGTGTAGTGGGCCAATTGGATGATGCAAATAACTGGACAGGAGACTGGGACCGACAACAAGTAGTCCTTGTCTGGGGTGGAGGCTGGGTTGTCCAACCAGTTGAGGATGTCCAAGCCCTGGGTGTAGATCTTGTCGATGGAGGAGTCGTAGTTGGATTCCACCAATTGGTTCAACTTGGAGGCGATAGGAACCAACAAGTCGGTGTAGATGAACCCCTTGTAGAGCTTGTATAATTCTCTCAATTCGTCAAAGTAGTCGTCGGTGTTACCCTGGCCACCAAAGATGGCGGACAACTTTGCGTCCTTCTTGGTCTGGAACAACAAGTTGGACTCGATTGGGTCAATCTTGTAGTTGGAGTTGACAATGGCATTGTAGTAGTTCTTGACGATGTTGTCCTTGACCTTCTCGGCGGTGGTTGGATATTGTTCTTCGTATTCGCTGCTCAACAAGGACACGGCAAACGAGTGCACGTCCGAGGAGTGGAGAAAGGTGGAGTGGAAGTCCTGCAAGGCCAACTTCAACACCTCGTCAAACTGCCCCGACACCTTGGGGTCGACAAGACTGGCAATGAAGCCCAAAAACTTACCGCCCAATTCCGCTGGGGAGGCAGGCTCGTTGTCGTCGGCAAAGTTCTCGGTGGGCTCCGGCAACGTCTTGACGAATTGGTCCCTCAATTGAGAGAAGTTGAAGAATAACTCATTGGGAACAAGAAATGTGTGTTCAATGGACCCGTGTTGCAACGAAAATGGACGATGGGACGAAGTATTCGACATATTATGTGTATGAGTGCTTTCTAATTATGGCTGTATATGTTGGGGTGATGAGGATAATAGGTAGGGTATTATATTAACGTTATATCCTGTCTTTATTGTGGTACTGATAAATTAGGGATAACTTGGACTACAAAGTTTTTACACCTTAGCGATTTACCTTAAATATAAGTATTCCGAACACCCATCCTAAATTTTTGCCGCCTACTATTATTTTGGGCGACCTTGCAAAATTGTTGTAAAAAAGTTTGTGGAACGATACCAGTCGGTTTTGATGGGTCCACGCATGGGTGATTTTGTGTCACAAAGGGCTAGTTCAACGTCTTCGCTGGGAGATGGGGGACGGGCGTGTTGGGATGTTGGGCAGGCTGGGGCTATGGAAAAGAGGGCACTGAGGGTGGTTTGGTAGAGACCTGGTTGGGTGTGTGAGGTTGCGGTAGTTGTATGGCCAAAATTGGTGGGTTTTGCGTGTGTAGATTAGACTTTGTTAGGGCATGGGTCCCATGCTGGCAGGCATTCAAAAATGTTGGCCCAACGCGTTGGCCAACTTTTTGGCTGACATAAGCACAAACTCTGGATTAGGTAAGCGGGCACGGGCTGCGGCTGCGTGTGTGCAGGAAAACGGTGTAGCAAGTGCTCAACCAAAAGAACATAGGTGGCTAGATGCTACAAAAGAAGCTTATTTGGCTAGCGTTTAGGTTTGTCTCGACCGCATAGGTCTTGACAACCGCCTGTTGTCGGCGCTGCCGCGGCTTATCGGGGCCTGGGTGGTGCTTCCTTTCGACCCTGGCCCGGCCTCCCTCGCCTTGGCCTCGCCTGCCCCTGCTCCCTCCACTTGTTCCTAATCTACCAAAAAGATCTACTTTCTGCAACCTGCAGTGATTCTTGTGCCTACGCAAGTGGAGTTATTTTGATGGAATATATATTGTGCTAAGGACGCACAGTACATGTTCTATGGTATGGCTGGCATTTGCTTGTTTGTAGCTGGGCCTGGGAAACCAAGAAACCTGCAAAGTCACAGTGTATTGTGTATTGTTATATCACGGCTGGCACGTTATTGCCTTGCTTGTTTGGTGACTGTGTTGACTTGGTTGGTGAACTCAAGGATTCACGAAACCTTCAAAGTCACAGAATTTTCTATCATGGCTGGCACGTTATTGCCTTGCTTGGTTGGTAGCTGTATTGGCCCGGTTAGTGAACTCAAGAATTCACGAAACCTCTAAACTCATAGTATATTCTTTGGTGGCATGCTTGAATGCCCATTTGTCTGGAATATGTGTTGACCTGGTTCTCTAAAGGCATAGTATATTGCTCTATCTACGCTGGCACCTCACTTGCCTGGTTATTGTATTGACCTGGTTGAGGAACTACGAAACCTCTAAAGTCACTATATTGCTCTTTCTACGGCTGCCACCTCACTTGACTGAAATCTGTTTTGACCTCTTAAACTCAAGGACTCACACCTCCAAATGCTCAGCACATTGTTCTATTTACGGCCGACACGCTATGCTACTGCTGGCTATTCTTGCCTCACTTACCAGGTAACTGGTTGTTGACCTGCTTGGGGAACTCACGGACAATGATGTCACACGAAACCTCCTTGCACAAGTCCTTCTGCTTGTAGTACGGCACCTTCTGCAACAACTCCAATCCGCTGGACCGCTCCAAGGCCTCGACAGGCACCTGGAACGACTGCAACGGTGTGGTGTTGTCGATGTGGGAGTTGGGAAGGACAAAGGCAGCCACACTGATTGGCTGGTCGTCACGGTTACTCTCGCCCACAACCAACTTGAAGAAATGGGTAGGCACAGCGATGTTGGGAGGCAGCCCAATCACCTCGTAAGTGACCCTGTACTTACCGTCATCGCACTTCTTGGGGAGGTAGAGTGGTCCCGTCATGATACGCACGTTGTCGTACTTCTTGGTCAAACGGCGTGCAAAGTCCTCGAAGTGGGCCCAGTAGTCTCTGTTGAAGCCCTCGCCAATCTGAGGCGACATGTTGGTCAAGAAAAAGGTCTCGTCCATCGCCTCCTGGGTGAACTTGGCATCGGCAGCAGGTGCAAGGTGTCCACGGTCGTACCCGCTTCTAAAGTAATCTCTCAACTTGGCTCTGAACTTGGCTGGCACACTCTCGTCTTCTCTGAAAACAGACTTTTTCCGGTCAACTCCATCGGCCCTTCTGATCAGGTCCTCGGTGATGTGCTCAAGCACCCAGTATGGGTTACGTGTGGATCTGTCGAAACAACTGATGAACTCGCTTCGGTTCTGCAAGTCGTGGATAGGGCCCGGGAACCCGTACTTGAAGAAGCCCTGTGGGTTGACGAGGCTGGGATCAAACACCTCTCTTCCATTGCCGGCCCCGTTCCCACGAACTGGCAAGTTTTTGTTGTTGGTGTCAACAGGAGCAGGCGTGCTGCTGCTGCTGCTCTTGCCCCAGAAGAAAGAGGCAATCGCTACGCTTCCGACCCCAAGCGTGCTGTGTAAGAGTTTGGCCATCGTATGGTTTTGATTTTATTGGACGCGCATATAATTCCTCTTTGTATCTACACGTACATAATAGCGGGACCTCGGAGGGGCCTGCCAAAAATAGCATTTTCAATCCCGTAGCCTTTCTAGCGAGATTGTATGAGATCTTGGGGTCTTGGGACATGACGCTGGATGTTCTTGCTGAGAATCTCCGACATTCTGCTTACCATTCAACAATCCTGTTTGTTGGGGGAAGGCAAACCAACTATGGCTGAAAAATCCAAGTCCGAAGATCTTGTGCAACCCTTGGGTGGAAAATTCCACGGTTATGTTGCTGTCAAGTGGAAAAACACCGGATCTGCATTTGTTCAACAGGTTTCAGATGGGTCTTTCGTTGTGTACGTGCTGCTGGAAGAGAGCCACCGTGGGCCCACATGTCATCGCTCCAGCCACCGAATCGCTATCTACGGATCTCGGGCGACAACCTGCCCCGCCTACCTACACCTACCCCCATTCAGTTTATCTTCTGGCTGGCTGTGCCACGGGAACCGAAAGGCTGATTATAAATTGTGTTCAACAATTTTGCACCCAAAGCCCGGAAAAAGGCAGGTGCATATCCGGGGCATAAAAATGTTGACGGAACGGGACGTACGAGACGACGCCCCAGCACAGAAAAGTAGCGGCGCCTCTCGGAGCAAGACCGCCCTACGTCGTGGGTGTTGGGCTCTACACAGGCTTGGATTGTACACTAATCACAGTGTTATAATACATATGCTAATCCTTCTTTTTCTTTCTATCCTTGATGTAGTCCTGAAGCAACTTCAAGGTTCCCAACAAGACGATGGAACCCACGGGTCCCAACAATGGCAAAAACACTGCCATCTTATGCTCACTAGGGAAGTAGGCTTGTTGCACCATTTGCTTTTCAAAAAAGGCTTTGTCTGACATCTCTCTGGCCCGAGCCGAGCTTTCCATGGCTAGATCGTAGTTTTGGCTCCAGAAAAGGTAACTGACGCTATCACGGATACGAGAAATTGCTCTTTCAACGTACTCCTTAGTTGAGTCCGGAATGGCAATCTCGTTCAAGGACTTGCTCAACTTGATGAGTGACTGCAAGTTGTCCAATGTCTTTCTAATGTTCTTGATGATGGCCAATCTCGACAACTTGTCGATTCTTACGGTGGGAGACTTGGAGTGTTCAGGAACCCCCAAGAGCTGGAAGAGTTGGGAGGTGAAAACTTCCATCACTGGACCCAACTCGGCTTCGGAGATCTTGCAGTGAGTCCCCTCGAGCAAGGGCATCTTCTTGTTGAAGATGTAGACACCACCCCATTGGGGCACCAAGAAGGAGTTGGTCTGGGACCCTCTGATTTTCATGGGGATGTTCTCATAGTTGGCTTCGGGCAAGTAGATCAAAAAGTTGATGGTGGGGTTGATGTCATGGTTGAGAAGATTCCAATCTTCAAAGTTTATGAAAGTTGACAACTCGGATTGTTCTAGAACATAGCTTTTTTCTTGTTCATCGTATTCAACCTCGTTGGACAACTTGGTGTAGTATTGGGTTTGGGTGCTGACGGTGAAGTTGGAGTAGTGAGTCAATTTTTTGAAGATACTATCAAACCGGTTGACGACTTTTTTGATGTCCCATTCCACCGTCTTTCCGTTCTCCACCATCAACGAAAACACAATGTTATACTGGGACGAGTACGGTAACACCTTGGAGTCCTTTTCAATTGAGTCCTTGACCAATTTGGACATGTCCTGGAGTTCGTCTCTAAAGAATTCGTATAGTATGAATCTCTTGATGAAGTCTTCAACGTCGCTTTGTGGAGTTAAGTTCAATTTCGATTCCTTGGTGTAAGGCGACGAAAAGTGTGATTCTTCCTTGTTGTCTTCGGATACGTCCACATTGAGAATGTAGTCATTGCTTGGATCTATGTTTACAATGCCTGGTGCTCTCAATTCGACGGACCAAAAGTTGTGCAATTCCGGGTATTTCTGCTCCAACTCTTGGTTGATTGCCTTCTGTGCGTTGGGTATAACCTTCTCTACCTCCTTGCTGGTCCTTATGTAAACAGGTATCTTGAAATTGATACTGTCTAGGAAATTGGCCGCCAACTGCTCCACTTGTGCTTCTGGCAATTCAGCTCTGTAGATCGAGGTGGTGGACGTAAACAATGGGTAGCCCAATAAGGTCACCACCAATAGGATAAACACTGCAATCAGCTTACGGATCAGAGAGACCTCGGCCATTTCTTTCGACCGTATGCTTGTCTCTTTGCCTGCCATGATGACGTGTTGTTCGCAAATAAATAAAAGAATATAAAATTTGAGTTTGCGACATGTTTAAGAAGGACATTGGTGCAAAGGCTTCGGCCAACATCAAGTCCTCGGAAAGAAGAAAGCTCCTTCAAAACATATGCTCTCTTTACAAGCTAGACCAGCTGGCCCTTGACAAGGAGAAATTGTCTGATCTCTTGCCGGTCAACACCAAGCTTGCTGTGTACAAGAACGAGAACGGATCTGGATCCATTTACTTTGATGAAAACGAAACTCCCACCTGGTTCAAAACAAGAGACTCACAGGTGTATCCATCTTTGTTCACATGTTGGAAGTGTCCGTGGTTGTTGCCGCTAGTGAAAACACATCCCCACGTCATATCTATTCTATGTGGCGGTGCCAACTTGATGTTGCCTGGAACCATCCCGCCATTTGACTCAAGAGCCACCAAGGGCACTGTCGTGGGCATTGTTGATAGCGCAAACCCTACTGTTGTGAAGGCAATTGGTGTATGTCAGATAAATGTGGCCAGTTACCAAAGGGTCATAGGCACGACGGGGGTGGCGGTCGAGATACTTCATCTGATTGAGGACAGGTTGTATGCGATGAACGAGGTTGAATTCGAAGTCCCAACACATTTAGAAATAGCAGAACAGACAGAGGGTGATGTTCAACAAGTTGAGGACGCTCCAGAGGAATTCCCAGAAGAACCAGAGGCAGAAGAGGCCAAGCCGGAACAAGCTCAAACTCAAGATGAGGAGCAGACTTCTTCTGTGGACGCTCTTGCAGAGGAGGTGGCCACCTTGACAGTGGAAGAGGTTGATAACTTTTTTGTCAGATCGTTGATTCAAACCATCAAAGTTGACACTATCGAGTTGCCCATCATATCATCGACATTCATGTCTCTGTACATCTACAAGAATCTTCCAGTCATCGACCCAAGCTACTGCAACATCAAGAAGACGTCATGGAAGAAAACGTCCAAGTTTCTTAAGGCTATGGATAAGTTGAAGTATCTTGAAACAAAGGGTAAGGATGACGACTTGTCCATTGTTAAGCTCATGGACAAGAAGACCCAGTTGGTTGAAAACTTTGTACCCCACAAGAACATGGGATCCGTGTCTGCGGGTCCAAAGGAACCCACTCAATCCAAGAAGGCTCACGAGTTATCTATCAACACCTTGTACAAGCCAACATCCAAGTCGAGGATGTTCTTCAACAAGCTCGATGCTCAGTACGACTCGTTGTTGTCGAGTGTTGAGTTGAAGAAGCTCTTCGATCAGTACGTCAAGATGGCCGATTTGGTCAACGTCAAAAACCCAAAGACAATCAGAATAGACCCCGAATTGAAGTCCATCACAGGCTTGGGCCCAGAAGCAACCCCAAGAGACCAGGTTTTCAAGGCATTCTTGAAAAACTTCTCTCCATTCTATCAGGTGGTTGCACCAGGAAAGACAGACGGACAAATATTCAAAGGACAACCACCCAAGATCAACATCATTTCCGAAACTAAGATTGGAAGAAAGATCGTGACCCGAGTCTTTAACTTTGAGACATACCTCATCAGACCACAGGCATTGGCGGACGAATTGAAGGTCAAATGCTCTGGTTCTGCTACTATCGGCAACAATGTCCAGAACCCAAAGATAACCGAGGTTGGAGTGCAAGGACCACATGGTAAATTGATTATAGAGTTGTTGAAAGACAAGGGTATCCCTGTGTCTTACATCGAGTTTGAAGACAAGACCAAAAAGAAGAAGAAGAAGGCAACATAGTTATAACACAAGATGTTTGAATACCGAATACAGAGTATATGTGACGATTCATACGTGAAAAGTTGCAAACGGTAGCTCACATCAGCTAGTCTTGACATTGTAGGTTTTAATGTAGAGAACAACGGTATATGTAGCACTTGAATACTTTGCAACATCTTGCTGAACTTCGAGAACTTACAGTATTCATCACGGTATAAACGTCTATTGATATCATTTCTATAAATTCTAATTGTGTGAGTTAATAATAATACAGTAATAGTGAGAGAAAACGAGGTCCATTATACGACGATTTCTATGATGTCTTGATAAGGACCAGCAGTGACAAAAGCCGACTTGGTTTGTGGGTTGATGTTCAACTTTTGAGCTGGAATGCCGCCTGGGTAAATGTGGGCGTTCTTGCACTGGCTAACATTGAGGTAGCTCAATGGAGAGCAGCCGCTCAACAAAGCGTCCACACCGGCTCTGGTGACTCTGATGCAGCCCTTCAAGATCAACTTCTCCAATTTCTTCAAGTGTAAGGAGATGGCAACCAAAGAGGAGTCACTCACAGCAGAGCCGCAGAAGGACAAATCCAACTCTCTAATGTTTGGGCATCCAAGACACAAAGCTTCGATTGCAACGTCTGATAATGCACAGCAAAAGTTTAAATCTAAAATTTCCAAGCTGGGACAAGAGTTGGCGACCGAGATGAGGGATTTGTCGGTCAAAAAAGTGCAATCCTTCAATGACAACTTCTTTAAGTTTGGGAATGGTCTATAAGTCCAGTATTGGAATCCTCTGTCGGTGATGGTGGTACATCTGGTCAAGTCCAAGCTCTCCAATCTCAGGTTTGCGTGGTGTGAAATGTGGTACATGAAGTTGTCAGTCAAGTGTTTGCAGTAACCAACGTTCAAGATTCTCAAGTTCTTGCAGCCAACTTGATCCAAATCGTAGTCCACGTCAATTTCGGTGGTCTTCTTCTGTTTCATTTCTTCATTATTCATTTCTGCTGCATCCCAACCAATTAATCTTTCCATGACGTCATCTCTGACTTTTCTACAGTTGGACAAATCGATTTCTTCCAAGTTTTGTCCAACCAGAGGAGAAGTCAAGTCCATGATAGCCATGGCGCTGACTTCCCAGTTGCTTTGCATCTTGATCGTTGTAACCTTGCCAGAAATGCCAATCTCGTTTACCATATAAGTAAATCCTTCGTCTGTGATATGGAAACAGTTGGAAATGTCAATGGACTGAGGTCTCGAGCCAACGAAATCAACAATGCTAATCAAAGCCTTGTCGTCAATGGAAGTGTTCCATTCAACCAAGTTCAAGCTCTTGCACAAGTTCGGAGCTGCGTACAACAATTGGCGCCATCTCTTGCTGATGCCACGCAATTTCATTAAAGTAGGCAATGGAAGAAACTCAAATACTTTGAGCAAGAGTCTGTCTGGCAATGGCCCATTGTTACTCAACACAGACGATCTTCTTCTGCCTCTTCCAGAAACACTGGCCAATCTCATTCTCTTGTTGTGGGGTAAGTACTGGAAAACAGAGTTTCTGCCACTGTTACCACCATTAAACAGGAAGTTTTGGAAATTGTTAAGTGAAGGAGGAATAGGGTTCGAAGGAGGCAAGTCCAAGTTGACAAGGTATTCTGGATCGTCCAATCTGGCAACCGAAGGCTTACGTTTCTTGGCGTCAGAGTCGATTCCAGGAGACATGGATTCTGCATTTGTAATTGGGGAAATGGAACGGGAATGAACTCTATCGGAAAATTGGGAAGACCCCACAGATTGAAATCTACTCAGGAAGTCCCAGTTTGGAGAAAACAAGGCCAAAGATTCTGCTCTTTGGGTCTGGGGGTGTAATAAGCTCAGTTCAGATGGAGTGTTATGTTGGCCAAGCAGTTGGCTGAGTTGCTGAGTTAATTGCTGAGATAATTGTTGTGACATTTGTTGAGTTGGAAGCACAGGGACTGAGGGAGACACAGGTCTAGAAGACATGGGGTTGGCAGCTTCTTCGTTGTCATTCATCAAATAATTAATAGACAAACGGGATTTATCCAACAGTTCTTTTCTGATGGAGCTGTTCAACATGTTTCTTTCATTTGCGGTCTTCCTCATGTCCTCTGCAATGTTGGGGTACCTTTCACACAAGTTCTTCAACTTGTTGCTCTTGACGACCATCAACTCGACAGAAGAAATGGTTCTGATGCTAGCACTTCTACTTGGAACGCTTTGGCAGTCAGTCAACTCTAACAAGAACGACATTTCGCCAAAGTAGGAGCCCGAGTTGATTCTTCCCAAGATATTTTCTGTTTTTCTGTTCTTGCGGGAAGGGTCTTCGATGAAGTCGATGACTTCGACCTCACCATTGATGACAAAGTAGATGTCCGAGTTGATATCGCCTTTGTGGAATACAAACTCAAAGGCGTTCAAGTGAAGTGGTTCCACTTCAAGAGCCACTTTGTGAACAATGTCGGAAGGAAGGTTTTGAAACATGGGAATGTTGGTGATGAACTCTTGGATAGACACAGATGCATCCACGTTATCCGACTTTGTATTTGAACGGCCAGCCGCTGCGGAAAGAGGAGAAGGTGAGTGGATGATTGGTGGGGGAATGCAGGGACCCGGGAGCTGGGAAAAGCTGTTTGCAAGGGCAGAAGCGTTCAAACCGTTGTTTACGAGAGCGCTCTGGGATGCTACCGAGGCGGTTTGCTCAAAGGTATGGTTGACATTTGAAATGAAATTAGGCATGTCATATTTTTTCTTCTTGTCAAGCATAGCCAAACGTTCTTGAGCTTCGTCACGGATTCTTCTTTCAATCTGGGGGTAGTTCTTGAGCACCGAGTTCAAGGTGGTGGCGGTCAAAACGCCCACCAACACCTTTGTTCTTGCAATGACGGTGGCTGTTCTTGGTCTGTTGAACAAGATCCCTATTTCCCCAAAGAAGCTGCCCGGGGCCAACTCGGCGTAGATGGACTCACCGTCTGCACTTGCGACGGTGACCGTGCCCTTTAGTATCCAGTACATGGATTTCGAGGGGTCACCCTTTTTGATTATGTACTCCTGAGCGTGGTATTGCATCAAGGTGAGTTCGGAAGCAATTCTGGAGTGGAAGGACTTGGGGGCTTTATTAAAAAGGGGGAAAGTCGCCAACCTGTTCAAAAACTCGGGGGGCACCATGTAATTGTTGTCTTCCTCATGCTCTTGGTCTTCCTGCTGGTCGTGTAGTTGCTCCACCTTCTGTTGCTTGGTGGTCGGTTCCGCCAGCGAACGCCGTATTTCCTCTTTACTCAGGGTCTTCTCTGTGACTTGATGCTTGTTTGGCCGTGGCGACAAGCGCTCCTTCTCCTCTATGACCGTGGCTGGTTGTTTATGCAGTTGCTCATGTGGTTGGCTGTCGGCTGTGTTGTGTGGTGGTACGGATTGTTGTTGTTGTTGTTGTTGGTGGAGGTGTGCCGTTTGTTGTTGTGGGGGCGGGTATGTTGATAAGGGAGACGGGTTGTATGAAATTCTCGTCTTCATCTTCAAGTTACTCCTTTACTTCTATAATCTTGTTATCATTAATTGATGTGTGTGGGTAAATATTAAACTGGGTCCTCAATATTATATATATTGAGATTTCAAATTCCTCTTGTAGAGAGAAAAAAATTTACAGCCCCTAGGAATTATAAAATAAGCTCATACACAAATGTTCCATACATTTTATCCAAGATTTTTTTGGAGATTTAGTGACCAATGCGGAAAATTGACCAATAAATTTTTTGTATCGGTGACTCTCGCAGTGTAGTACTTTTCTTTTTAGCTAACAAATGAGATTTACAAAAGCAATTTTGCGCTGCAGGAATAGCAAAAAAAGAAAAAAATATGCGAGATCTCACCGGTTGTCACACATCCCAAGAATATGGCTCGGTGAAGTACATCTGCTTCCGAGGAGAAGCATCGGGAAATCTTGACAGCAGGACGACATTGGAAGTTTTAGAGAGAAAAATAAAATGTGGATGGCACAGCCATGGAAAAGAAGGATGAATAGGAGAACCCTCTAGGGAGTAGCAAGGGTTGGGTTGCTGCCACTGATTTTTCCGTTTGAGTTACATCAGTGCGCGGCGAACACATGGATGTAACAATGGGATCTCCAACGGGCTGGGAATGCTAAGACGTCCTTCTGTGGTAGGTGGAGCAGCATGCAGAACCAAGGTGACATTTGCCTCAGGCCAAGTCCACGAGTCACGGGGGGGCGACATGGCACCTTGTCGGAGTTGTCGTGTTGGCGTGATTGTTGGCAAACAATATCTTGGAAGTGACGCAAAGCCGGGATTGAAATGATGCATGCAAGTGAACATTTAAAAATAGCTTGCGGAAAACAACATGGCGAGTCAGCATATACTCCAAAGCCTTCGTAAGCGTGATCTCTAGGATGCCTGTGCATACAAATTCTTGGAGTATCATATGATACGCCAGTGGGGACAATGGGCCTCCTGCGTCAGGCCAATTCTTGGTGGAGGTGACTGACGGAGATCTCCAGATCCCCATATCTCCGTCGCCGAGTGCAAGACCAAGCGAGGTTGCCGGTGTACGTGTTGTGAGCGCCCGGGCCGTTATGTAGAGAAGTAGCTTCGCGAGCTATTATTTATTTGGCCAGATTGGGTATACGTCAGGCTCGTAGACCACGGATCCAATGCTGTCGCTGTGGGTTTGTTACCGTCCCGACCGTCGGCTGAGACGACAACACGGCTTGAAAACAAGAGCCTGACTAATGCACCGCCGCCGCAGGCTCGGCTTTTACAAGTGGTTCCCCGTCCACGCCGGCAGATTGGCAGAGTGCTGGCTACCGCACGTACAAACAGCCCTAGGCGAGCCCCAGACAGAGTGTGACTTTGGCCGAGATGGCTGTTCCAACTGCCCGTCGCGTGAAGCTGAAATACGTACAAATTTTTTATCCCCAAATGCATAGAAACATTATTTATTTTCTTCGCTTTGCGTCGCAGCAGTTCTTATGTCCGGCTCGCTTTGTCGTCTGCTGCTTCGGTAGATACCGATGCCCAGGCACCCCGCCATGACTCACACGACGTGGCGCTTTTGGTTGAGGTAGTCTCCTCGTGCTACCGTCCTCCTTCTGAATTGACATCAGGTAATGAATCCCTCAACCTTCACAAACGTGTGCGTATGGTGCCGACACACTCCTTATTGTTGCTCTTTGGAGATTGGATGTATTATGCAAAAGAAAAACTAACATGTGTGTAGCGTAATGCTGTTTATGCACCCTGGTAATGCCAAACCTACATGGTGTTACGCTTACTTGAACTTTCGAGGTGATTCCATGCTCATTGCGTTGTGAGATTAACCCACTGCGGTGCATGTTATCGCACGGCAAACTTCTCCATTTGGCTTTTTAGCCGACTACTCACCCTGCTATCTCGTTCGCCCGTCTGGCCTGCCCGTGTCAATTGTTGCGTCCAAGCGGCGCTCCCCCATATTTTTTTTCTCCCTTGCTTGTAATACATTACTAATGTCCTCCAATTGCGGAGTATTCGAGGGGAGCCCGAGTCGATGTGATCGGAATGTGAAATGGGGGAAAGAGCTTCCCAACAGTTCCTGCCTCCCACATATTGCCAACATCCACATCCACAGACCGTTTATTTGGAACTTGACGGATACCCACCATGGGCTGTGCTAGGGTCACTCCGCTTCTTCCTATCCCTAGTGACCCTTCCTCACTTTAAGGTTACAACTATGAGGCATTAAAGTTGAGCTATAACCTTAAACATGCGCTTTCCGATACCACTCTTGTTATCTCCCCGATCGGTTGAAATTTACAAATTTGTGAAAGAAAAAGAGCTATTGCTGACCAATTGAACGTCATAGTCACTTGCTATGAATCCTCTGTGACCCTGTCTTGAGCTTTGAATGTTGCTTTGCTCGGCGGCTCCTTCCCTCTCTTTGTTGACACGACCTCAACTTTCTCATCTTGTCAGGTGACCGGACCCACCTGACTCGACCGACAAAATTTGACAAAAAAAAAATTTATAGCAGTCAGAAAACGATCATGTTGCATAGAATAACAACCCCATCGATTGGGTTGGCTCGTTCGGGTATTACTGCTCGTGCGTTCTCCTACTCTGCCTCGCTTTCAGCCAAGGCCGGAGACAAGGACAAGAAGAGGTTGAGAAGGGAGCAATACGTCAAGAATAAGAACAAAGAAGCACCAGAGATCCACCCATTGTACATGGATGTTCCACTCGCCATGAGATACCTCCGTGCTGCCGAGGTCGGACAGCCAGCCAAGAAGACTACCGTGTCCATTTTAATGACCGTTTTGCCCGACAGAGGATCAAAGCCTTTGCAAGGCGCCGTGTACTTGCCAAAGCCTATCAAAGACAACAAGGTGATTGTGTTTTCATCGCAGGAAGAAACCGTAGCATTAGCCAGAGACTTGGGTGCAAGTCAAGCAGGTGGTATTGACTTGGTGGAAAAGATCCACAGCGGAGAAGTTAAGTTGGACGACATCACACATGCATTTGCAACTCCAGAGTTTGTCAAGGACTTGAAGCCAATAGCCAGAAACCTTGGTCCAAGAGGCATCATGCCAACCCCAAAGAAGAACACGGTTTCCGAAGACATCAAGACTTTGATGGAAAAGTCCGTTGGTGCTTTGCCTTTCAAGCAAAAGTCCCAGCACTTGAGCTTGCCTATTGGTAGATGTGATTTCAGCGATAAAGAAATCATTGAAAACTTGAAGGCTGCTTCCAAGGCTATCTACGCTTTGCAACCTTCTGGTACTAAGAAGCCAAACTTAATTGGTAAGACCTGTTTATCCTCTACTACTGGTCCTTCTATTGTGATCAACTTTAAGGATATCTAACTTGTAAATATTTCAATACAATCAGTATATTATGTGGTGTAGGCTGGTGAGTTATGCTCTCTGGTAGTCAGAGTATTCTTATGGATTGGTGTACCCATTTCCTTGCCTGCTTTCTGGTAGTTTTGTCGGGTTGCCCAGAGCCCCACCGGAGAAGCCGTGCTGGGCCCTTGAAACTTTTGATCTGCTCGCGTTTAATTCAAATATCACCTTTGGGCGGCAATGTCTTCCCAGAATACTCTACATGTTGTCTCCACGGGCAAGTTCATGGGTCTTTCTGACGGGAACATCCTCAATTGGTGTCCTTCGCTCAACCTATTGACCATTTCCATGAATAAAACCTCCTTGTGGGTGTATCGATTGAATGGGGAACGTGTTTATTCGGTCAATAACAAATCAGCTATCGGATCAATTAGTTTTATGAACAACGGGTCTTTCTTCTGCTTATCCGGAACAGATGGACTCATCAAGATCTACGACTCGAACAACGGCAACTTGATCAAAGTTCTCAACAAGAACTTTGTGCAGATCAACTTCCACAAGTTCAACCACCATCAATACTCCAACTCCAACGCGTTATTCAAAACCGACATCCTTTCCAAGCTCCCAAGACTATCAGACGATGGCGGGCTCGAAGACTTGGTAACCACCACGTCCACCAATCAGCCCATACGCAACTCAGACATTGACGAGTTGAACAATGTGGACAGCTTGGACTACTTGGTGATCATTGACGTCACCAACAAGATTGCATTGAACTTCAACAAGTTGCTTACCGTAGACGACGTCGAGATCCCTACAGACGGAATACTAACGCATCTAGACAACAAGAATGACTTGTTTCAGCAGTTGTTCTTGGTATCGAAAGATGGCGTCCACGAGATAATACAGATGAAAATCGATATCGACAACAACATGATCAAGATAGTCCTTAAGTTCTGCAAGGTGATTGCTATATTGAACTACGTCGATGCCCAATTGAGGTTTTTGAGAGAAGAAATCTCTCCCTTTTTGACACTTCTGGATAGGTGCTTGAGTAACTTGAAAGACTCGTTGGATGGGGAGATTTCGGACTTCTTCTGTGACGTTATCCTAACGGGCCTCATTCCCGAAAACTTGAAGGACTACTGGTTGAACCAATTTGGAGAAAGAGTGTATAAAAAGTTGTCGGCTTTGGGGAATTCAGTGTACGACACAACACGGAATGTGATATTTACAAAAGTCATAGCATCACTAGAGAGGTTATTGATTGTGCTAGGTGATTTGCAAGACTTGCAAAAAGAGTCCGAAGGCGGTTCAGCAGCGCAATGTTTGGACGAGGGCGAATTGAGCAGCTTGATCGACTCTACAAAGGTTCTTGTCAAGGCGCTCTATCATTTGATTTGGGATGCCAACGAAGAGGCCAAGTTGTTCAACCACTTTCTCGAGTGGATCAAGTTTGAAATAATAGACAAGTTGGACAAGGAAAACGACTACAATTCATACTTGACTGGTCCACAGAAGAGCTTCAAGCATATGGACTTGTTGTCCTTCGTCAACGGATCCTTGTTCAAGAGCAAGCTTTTAGACTATTTCACAGTCGACTGCTCGTCCTATGACCTCATCAAACAAGAAGAAGCCCCAAAAACCCCATTGCATGATATTTACTTGAAGTTGGACGAGTCCTTTTTTGGCTCTCTCTATCATAGGTTCTCGCAACTGTTTAAGTCGAAACTCAGTTTTAACAAACTAGACTTGAAGCTCGAGGTGTTGAACGACTTGAAGTTCAAGTGCTTAGACGATAACAACTGCATTATTCCAAGCTGGGACGCACGCCTGTTTTCCATAATCAGATTCAACACCCAGCAGCAGCACCTTTCTCGGGTGCTAATCAAGTTTGCCAAGCAAGTAGAAGTTGCATACGATTTCAAGAGTGATAGTCAACTCATTGTGTTTGTCAAATATGACAACGAGTATACGTTGGAAACCTTCAACTATTTGGACTTGTTCCAGGGAGAGTATGCAGAGTATCAGTTTGAGAGTATTCAAAAGACCAGTTCTTTGACGGCAGAAGACATAAAATTACTGAACCCAAGGTACTTGGCGGTTGGCAACAACACGGCAGAGGAAGGAAAGCGCAGTTTTGGCTGCTTGCTCGACGGTAATAGACAAAATTACACCATTTTCAGCATATAGAGTGCTGTTTTGCTTAATAGATTAATGAGGTAATGTAACAATATAACAATTTATTGAAAGTGCTTTCCGGGTGCTGTAGTTTTGACGAGAACCACCACAACCTGCTTGGCACATACAGTGCCAAGTCCGTCCCCAAAACCGCTACTGTTTGGCGTTCTCCCGCTGCATTATCAAAACATTGTCCTGGAGCCGTGTATGCCGTTGACACCGTTGACATTCCACATAGTGGAACATTTCCGTGGCACTCTGACAATTGTGCTTACGAGATTACCACCAACCGTTCTGGGGTGGTTCCGAATTTTGTACGCTTGGCACTGGCGGCACCAGAACCTTTCTTTTCTGGTGCTTACCATCAAACTGAAGTTCTTTAACTAGTCACCTTAGCGTTGTTTTGTTGCTTACTCTCTGATGTGCTGCTCTCAGGAAACCTCACCGGCTCCCAGTTGGTTTCGTTTTCATAGAAGTTGGTCATCCAGCTGAGATGGAACTTGCCGTTCTCGTAGTAGTACTTTTTCATCACGTACATTCTCAAGATTCTCCTTATGTTGTTATCATTTGGTATCATAGTCTTTGCTCGGGTAAGACGTCGTACCATAGGACTCAAAGTTTCGGCCTCGGACTCCTTCTTGGCGATCATGTACTTGAAGAAGTTCGGGTTGATGCTGTGGTTGGGGTTTGTGGTGGGAGTCATAGTCCTTTCCCGTGACTCCTGGCCAGTTTGGCTAGGCTTGTGGATGGCAAACTCAATCAACGATTGTAGGTCGGTCTTGTGGATTGGGCGAAACCGTTGAAAAAGGTTCTTGACCGTCGCCACCTTTTCCTGGAGTAGCTTGTCTCTCTTGGAAGGATGCAACGGCAATGCATAGCGGTTGGTTGGGTACTCCACCTCTAGGTTGTTGTTCTTGGACTTGATGACCAATAACGATTTGTGCTTGCTGATAAAGGCATGCAACTGCTGGACCTCCTTCATGAGCTTGAGAACATCGTCCTCCTGGTTATCTTTATGCTGCCTGAGCAAGGGAAAATGTGGAACCCCGGCGACTTTCAAGCCAAAGTGCTTGACCACAGACACGTCGGTGGAGGACTCGTCTTGCAATGCCTTGTCGTAGCGTGCCCAGGCGGCTCGTGCCGCCGGGTCCTGCTTTGCCACCTCCTCCAACAAGTGTACCTGGGGCCAATATGGCTTCAATTTGACGTAGCTGATCTTATTGAACTCCTCGAGCCATGAGGGAGTGTCACTCTTGAATACCTGGTCTAGGAGGGTTGGGATCTGGTCGTATCTCTCCTTCACTAGGATGTCATCGAGGAGGGTGATGGCCGACCTGTACTTGCGCTGGTTAGGTCTGGGATGCCCATATTCGTTTCTCGCCACTGACGTGATTCGCTGAAGAATGGCACGACTGAATGGAAGTCGTTGTATCCACCTATAGAGCTCTCTGTACTGAAGGAGGGCCCTCTTCATTGGTTTGTAGAGCACAGAAAAGGGTTGCGATCGTAGATCCATCCAAAGAGCTCTCTAAGGCTATAAAGAAGACAGTATTATCGGCGATTCAGTAGTCCAAACTACTATTCGTTTATATCACTACTCTTATGGCCTCCTGGACCCTACTGCCACCAATATAGTCCATTTTCCTCGTCTTAATTGGCGTATTTGGCGGACCCTTCAGTCCATAGGCGGTGGTTTTTCAGGACTTGTTGTTCAGTTAAACGCGCTTAGTAAAAATTAAAGCGACAACATGGCCTTAGCGGAAACAGTGTTAAGAAAGGTCCATAAGCTGGGGCTTGTACCCAAGGTTGTCAAGCTCTTGCCACAGATCTCGCTATTGTTTGCGCTCGCAAGTGTGGTATGGCTACTTGTGCTTCCAATGGAGGGCAACTACCGTGGAACATACATTTCTGAAAATGCATTGATGCCGTCACAGGTGATGTCCTACTTCAGAGAGAGTGAGTGGAACATTGTCAGAGGGTTCAGGGAGGAGGTCTCTAAGATAGAGCACGACCACATCACTCTCAAGAATGAATATGTGGAGTCGGTGCTTACCAAGTACAACTTTGTCACGTCGTACCATGAGAACCACAAGGCCAACGACACGCTCTACGGGATCATGCATGCGCCTCGAGGCGACGACACGGAGGCGATGGTGTTGACGGTGCCGTGGATCATGTCGGATCACGAGTACAACGAGGGAGGAGTGTCAATTGCGCTTGCTTTGGCCCGGTACTTCAGCAAGTCGTCCATCTGGTCCAAGAACATCATCTTCGTGTTTCCGGAGAACGGGCACTATCCGTTGCGGTCGTGGGTCGAGGCGTACCACACCACGTTGGAGAACACTGCGGGGTCCATCGATGCGGCCATTGTGGTGGAGTACGGCAAGAACGGCGACAACTTTGACTACTACGAGATGACGTACGAAGGCTTGAACGGCCAGCTCCCCAACTTGGACTTGTTGAACACAGCCAACGAGATTGCCCGTCACGAGAACATCCGCTGCTCGATGCAGGACACGCCCGCCAAGGAGTTGGCCACCAACACCTACTACACCCGGATGAGGACCTTGTGGAAGGGCATCTTGAAGTTGACCATGGCCGGGTTGAGCGACCAGACCACTGGTTGCGAGGCCTTTTCCGGCTGGCAGATCCAGGCCTTCGCCATCAAAGCCCGCGGTAATTCGGGTCACAACGACGTTACCCAGTTTGGCAGAGTCATCGACTCCACCTTCCGTTCCGTCAACAACCTCTTGGAGAAGTTCCACCAGTCCTTCTTCTTCTACTTGATGTTATCGCCAAACCACTTTGTTTCCATCGGCACCTACCTCCCAGCAGCTGTCTTGGTGGCTGTCGCCTACGTGGTTGCCTCCTTGGGTGCCTTGGTCAACAGCGGCGTGCAAATTGCCCACGTCTTTGAAAACGTCCACATCATCTTGTCTTTCTTCACCGCCTTCGAGGTTGTGTGCTACGGACTCTGTGTTGGTTTGCCACAGCTTGTTCTCAGCTCGGGTTCCAAGGAAGAGGTGTCGTTTGCGGTTTTGGCTGCGTTTGTCGGAGTTGCAGCCACTGCTGCAGCCGTGCCTTGGCTCAACGTCAACAAAAAGGTGAGCAAGACAGTCACCTTTGGGTTAATTGCCTTTGCCTTGTTCTTCATTGCCATGTTGATCACCGCATTGCTCATTGTCAACTTCTCCTTGGCGTTACTCATGGGTCTTATGTCGTTGCCGTTGACCTTTGTCCAGCCTTTGGCTGCTGCATACTCAAGAGAAAAGAGGGTTTCGGTTGCACAAGCAAACAAAACCAAGCTCAAGCTCAGCTTAAGTTTGGCCATTTCCAATCCGTTTGTCGTCATCTTCATCCTCGGCTCCGTATTTGACTACGGCTCCGCTCTGTTGATGAAGGGCTTGTTGACCACCTGGAACGAGTTACAGTGCTGGACTTGGCACGTGGTGATCCTTGGATGGTTCCCTGCCTGGTTGACCATTGCCTTCAGCACCGTCTTTGGCGATATCACCATTGACCCGGTGCTGGCAGAGAAAAAATCAAGTTAGGTATAGAATGTAAAAAGTAAGAAAGAGGTATGATGTAGGGAATGCACACAGCGAATCTACTCTGTTAACTTTTAACCAGCTTCACAAAAAAAGGTAGTCCTGCTAATCTTTTGGTGACTGTGGGAGCTGTGTGAGAAAACAACAACAATGTGTGTGGGAGGCGGTAGGTCATTAAGCGAATTACTTAAGTACTCTTAAAAGCATACACAAGCAGTGAACTGTCAGTATTGGTTTCGATTTGGTTTGATTTGTGTGCGGCCAGTTTTTTTTTTGGCAGCCACCACTGTTACTCTTGTCCCTCAGCTCTGGGAAGACGTTTTGAGTGTAATCCACTCAATGGACGTCATATGCTCCTACCATTGTAAGTAAATACATCATTGTATCCTTTGTGGTCTCTTTTTCGAGATTTTTCCACCATCTCTGAAGCACTAGCAATGCTTCCTATTTTTCAAGAATTGGCGGAATTGTTGCAAAATCTCAAAGAAGGCAAGGACCAACTTCAGTTGACGCCTAGATCTGCCTCAACGAACTTTAAGGTACTAAGTTGAGGAACGCTTGACTAATGAGTGGCTGCAACAAGTGGCCCATTGAGATTGATTGGATTACCTCTAGTCCTTCACTTCTGTTTACCTACTGGGTCGCTCATGCTACCATTCAATGGGTAGCGCTAGTAGTGATATATCCCTTTTGCCCTATGTACTTGGCACTTGTGGCACATATACATGCCCTGTCATAACCTAGTTGACTGTCTACAATCATAATCCCAGTTCATCGGCTAAATTTCAAGTCCAAGGCTGACACACTGTCCAGGAGAGGAGGACCAGTTTAACACGGTACACCATGTTTCAGGCGGAACAGTGGGAAATGCCAACAAAGAAAGGGTAGCGTGGCCCTAGACACCAATTTACCGGAAAGAGAAGAAAGAACATTCTACATTCCCTTATGTGTGCCCACGGGACGATGGCCCCTTGCGGGCCGAGCTTTACACCCGTGTTGTTAGAGCCAGATGGGGACGTTTGCTCGTGAAACACATTTTATCAGACGTGTCTCGAAACATTTTTTGTGTTCGTAAACAAATGTTTTGACGAAAAGGTGAGATCAAAAAAACACGAGTCTTGTACCAAAAATTTGAATTCAGTATTGCAAGATCATGAGTGGCGGATACAACTACACGGAGCAAAACACATCCTCTGCTGCGTTGCGTAAGCGCAAGACCTTGAAGAAGTCCATCAACTTCTCCATCATGATTGTTGGAGAGAGTGGTTCGGGTCGTTCCACATTGATTAACACACTTTGCGGTGGGAACTCTATTATCCCAACCTCACTGACTGTCAACCAGGACGCCTTCACCAAGAAGTTGACCTTGAGACACGAGAACGTTGAATTGGAGGACAACGACGGGCACAAGATCTCGCTCAACATCATCGACACTCCCAACTTTGCCAACCTGATCAACTGTGACGAAGACTTCAAAATCATTGTTGACTTTATCAGACACCAGTACGACGAGGTCTTGTTGGAAGAGTCCCGTGTCAAGCGTAACCCCAGATTCAAGGACGGCCGTATCCACGTTTTGATCTACATGATCTACCCTACCGGCCATGGGTTGAGTGAAATTGACGTCAAGTTCATGTTACACGTCAACAACCTCGTCAACATTATTCCTGTCATTGCCAAGGCCGACAGTTTGACTGCCAAGGAGTTGACCTTAAACAAGCAATTGATTTTGGAGGACTTGAACAACTACGGTATCAACTTCTACAAATTCAATGAGTACGAATACGAACAAGACTACCTTGACGACGAAATCGTCGAATACAACAAGTACTTGAACTCTTTGATTCCATTTGCCATCATTGGGGCCAACGACTACCAAGAAAACCCCAACCCTGAAGAAGATGACTTGCTCAAGTTGAGAGTCTTGAACCCAATACATAGTAAGCCTATCAACATTGAAAACACCGAAATCAACGACTTTACAATCTTGAAGAATGTTTTGTTGATCACCCACTTGAATGAGTTCAAGGAATTGACCCACGACTTGATCTATGAGAACTACAGAACCGAGGCCCTTTCCGGAAAACAATTCCAATACATTGGTGGCACCAAGGAACCAGCCAACGGCAAGGTCGACTACACCGGATTGAACGGCGCCGATCCAAACACAACCGAAGAATCAAACTACTTGGTGAAGGAAGAGCAAATCAAGCTCGAAGAAGAAAGATTAAGAAAATTCGAAGAAAGAGTCCACCAAGACTTGATAACCAAGAGAAAGGAATTGTTGGAGAGAGAAAACGAATTGAAGGCCATCGAAAAGAGATTGCTCAGCGAAGGCTTGAAGTTGGATGAGAATAACGAACTTGTAAAAATCGACAGCAGGGAAAAGGCCGAGTTGCTCGAGAAGGTTGAGAAGGAAGAGGCCGGAAGAGTGGTCGCATAGTGAGAGTGGACCTTTTACATGTTCTACTGGCTGCTTTCTTTCTACCCTTTTTAATTTTATATTGACAATATATTGTAAGTGAGTTAATGTAGTCCAATAAGTTTGACAAGCTTGAGCCCATCGCAGAGGCACTCAATGGACCACGTCAACGTCGAGTTAACACATCTTCCTTCACTCTCTATTTAAACAGTGGTATACTTGCTAACAATCTCATCAAACTTAGCATTCTTTTCCTTCAAGTCAACCAAGTATGGATGCTCAGCATCCAAAGCGGAAAGCAATTGTGGAACATTGGCACCGTTGTTGGTTATGTAGTCAAAGGTGACCTTGTTGGCCTTGTAGTCTGCTGTTTCTGGGAGGTTCAATGCCTCGATTTCCTTTTGTCTTTCTTGGGCCTCTGGGTAGTGGTGCAACTTGATTTCCAAGCCAAACAACAAGCTCAATAACTTGTTCTTACCTTGGAGGTCTTGGCCATCGTGGAAGCCAGAGGACAAGACTTCGTCGTAAAAGTACAAGGCATTGTTGATGTTGTCGGACTCACCCTTGATGGAGTTCAACCAAGACTCGGCAACTTGGTAGATTATGTTATCTCTGATGGAGTCTGGGAACTCGGCAAAGCCCAAAAAGATCTTGTTTGCGGCGGTGAAGTTGCCCTTAACCAAGTGCAACTGGATCAAGACCAAGTAAGGCTCCAACTCGTGGAACTTGTGGAAGGAGGTCAAGTTGGCGATGTAGGAGGACAAGAATTGGATGGCCTGGTCAATGTCCTTTTCGAATCTGACGAGGTAGATGGCGGTTAACACGGCCTGCAACTCGTAGGTGGCGGTCTTAACATCCTGGAAGTAGGTGGAGTCGTCGGTGCCGAAAGAGCCCAAGTCGTTCCAAGCACTCAACAAGTGGAAAAGCTCGTTGTTCTCCTCGAAACGGGCCCTGTGGGCGTCGATCAAGCTGGATGCGTCCTTGTCCAAGGCAATGGTGGATCTCACTTGGAATTCAACAACCTTGAGCTGAACTTCGGGTGGAAAGTAGTCGAGCGCGTGTTCCAACACCTTTTCATGCTGATGTGTGTAGAATTGGTTTCTGATGGTGTAGAGTTCACCGGAATCACCAAAGTCGTCCATGCTGTCTGATTGTTTTTTTGGTACTACGTGTTGGAATCTTTTTGTAAGACTAATCACGTGACACATACGCCCTTTGGTTGCAAAACCCCAAAGGGGCGTGTGGGGGCTCTCCAGGGGGCATTTAGTGTATTTGGGTGAAGCAGTGAAGAGTGTGGGTGTTTGGGCCAAACGCTCTGATAGGGTTTAAAACAATGGCGGTGGATTCAAGTGGGGGAATGTACACTTGAGATCTAAGAAGTCGTCCTAGTGAGTTTGCAGCCGCAAGGCAAAGCTGAATCGGACGCGACAGTAGCCCACAGAGAATGTGGAGTATGGCTCATGGCACTGGCATACAATCTACAGTTGCTTCTCTACCCATAACTACCAAAAAATGCTACTACGGTAGTTTTCTGGAGAGGAAACCCACTAACAACTTTGCCTCTTTGCAGCCAGCACGTGAATTCCCTATATAATGACTATACCCTACTTTGACTTGGATCTGATTGCATCCCAAACAGAGGTTGACTTTTGCTCCTTAGACTGGTCATTTTGGTTGGATTCGGTCGAATCGGAGGACCCAAGAAGGTTGCCTAATATACTGTCGTCTTGGGTGTCTTGGTCTTGCAGAGGAGCAGGAGCAATGTAGCCATTCAGCTGACGGATTCTGTCCCACTCTGTCGATGGAGAGTGCTGGGCATTGTTGGGGTCTGGACGAGCCAAAGATGGGTGGTACTGGACCTCATGCAAGGACTTCTCTGTCATGGTTCTGGGGTCCTTCAAGATATATGTCGGGTCCTTGGCTGTCTTCTTGAAGTAGAGGAAAAATACCCCCGACTGGTGGTAGTCCATGGCCCTCCAAACGGCCAATTGCCTTTCTCTAGACGACTGGCTCTCCAATTCCAGGATCTTCTCCACAAAGAGCGCCTTTCCAACCTGCTGGTTCACCACAAGCATGGTTGCCAACGAGAGCATAAAGGACACAAACGGCTTGTACAATATTGGTTTCCTCAACGCACCCGGTGCAAGCGGCTGCTTGATGCCTCTGACCTTGGCGTACGCTGTGGGTGCAAACAAGGCCAAGGACGATGTGGCAATGCCTGCCACGGTCGATCTTCTGACGGTGGTCATCAAGTCGTCCGCAATCTGTACACGGTCCTCGCCAGTCAATTGGCGATCCGCCTCATAGAACTTAACTGTAGATTGGAATTGATCCGGCGTGAGTTTGTCCAACAACGGGTTATGGTCGTTGGAAGACATGGTTGAATTGTCAGTTTTCAAATCTGGAGATTCTCACTTTGCTATTGCTGGATCACGTGCAACATCATTTCCGTCCGCACGATGCCAAAGTACCGGCCAGCGGCACGGCGGCAGCCTCCGGAAGTCGCTGCTGGAGTTGACTGGCTGCAAAATATACACTTCCGGGGTAGTCTAAACCTTCCCTGTTGCCTCTCTGCCATATTTAAGATGCCTGATGCAGTTTTGCCACCCGCCAGGTGACCAATATCGCTGGACTTCTACAACCTCATTAACAAGAATATATTAAACTATCAGATGACGCTCTAAACCAACTTGTTGTCACCTCTTCTTTCTTCTCTCAATGCAACCAATTGCTTGACAACAACGTCAAACTCAACCATGGCGTTCTTACCTTGGTCTTCAGCAATGTCTCTGTTTCTGACGTTAACACTGTTGGTCTTCTCTTCGTCTTCACCAACGATGAAGATGAAGTTGTACTTGTAAAGTTGACCAGTTCTGATCTTCTTTGGCAAGGTGTTACCCGAAACATCAATGTCGACGTAGAACAAGTGGTCGTCGTTCAACTTCTTTTGAAGCTTTTGAGCGTAGTCGTAGTACTTTGGACCGACTGGGACAATCAAGATTTGTCTTGGAGACAACCAGAATGGCCACTTACCCTTGTAGTGCTCGGTCAAAATGGCAGTCATTCTTTCAACAGAACCCAAGATGGCTCTGTGGATCATGACTGGTCTGTTGACAGCAGAACCCTTCTCGTTGTTGTCACTCTTGTATTCCAATTCGAAACGGTTTGGCAATTGGAAGTCCAATTGGATGGTAGCACATTGGAACCATCTGTTCAAGGCGTCACTAATCATGATATCAATCTTTGGACCGTAGAAGGCACCGTCGGCAGGGTTCAAGTCCCAGTTGCCCTTACCCAAGAAATCGTTCAAGGCGCTTTCCAACTTGGCTTCAGCAAGGTTCCAGGTTTCCAATTCACCAACATACTTTTCTGGTCTGGTGGATAACTCCATCTTGAAGTCAAAGCCAAAAGTACCGTAAATGTTCTTCAAAAAGTCAAAGACACCGGCAATTTCAGAACCAATTTGGTCTGCAGTACAGAAAATGTGGGCATCGTCTTGTTGGAAACGACGGACTCTGGTCAAACCAGACAAGGCACCGGAGAATTCGTTTCTGTGGATGACACCGAAATCGGCAACACGCCATGGCAATTCTCTGTAGGATCTTTCACGGGACTTGAAAAGCAAACAGTGACCAGGACAGTTCATTGGCTTAAGACCAAAGGACTCCTTTTCAACGTCAAAGGTGAACATGTTTTCCTTGTAGTTACCCCAGTGACCAGAGGTTTCCCACAACTTGGAGTTGTACATGTTTGGAGTGATGACTTCATCGTAACCTCTGACTCTGTATTCCTTTCTCAACAACTCAACCAAAGTGTTGTAGATTCTGGTACCGTGTGGCAACCAGAAGGCGGAACCTGGAGACATTTCGTTGAAGTGGAACAATTCTTGTTCTCTACCGATCTTTCTGTGGTCTCTTTCGGCAGCTTCAGCCAAGAACTTCAAGTGGTCGGTCATCAACTTCTTGTCTGGGAAAGAGATACCGTAGACTCTTTGCAAGGAGTCGTTGGCAGCATCACCCAAGAAGTAAGATGAGGAGTTCTTCAAAACCTTGAAGGCCTTGATCTTACCGGTGTGAGGAATGTGAGGACCGACACACAAGTCGATCAATGGACCACATCTGTAGACAGTGGTGGAGGTTCCATCTGGAATCTTGTCGGAAATGAACTTAACCTTGTACTTGTTGTAGTGGAACATTTGCAACAATTCTTCCTTGGTCATTTCCAATCTTTCAAACTTTTGCTTTTCCTTGATGGCCTTGGTGGCAACTTGTTCCAAGTTGCCAAAGTCACCCGAAGAGACGGCAACTTCACCAAAGTCGATGGACATGTCGTAGAAGAAACCGTCGTCGGTTGGAGGACCGTGGGACAAGTGGGCACCGTAGTGGCATTCACAGGCTTCACCCAAGACGTGGGCAGAAGAGTGCCAGAAAACAGCCTTACCTTCTGGGTGCTCGAAGTCCAAGAATTCCAACTTGGCGTCACCTTCGAAAGGTCTGGTCAAGTCCCACAAGTTGCCGTTGACCTTGGAAATCACCTGTCTGTCGGCAAAACCCTTACCGATTTCAAGGGCAATGTCCATTGGGCTGGTTTCGTAGGCCTTACCCTCCTTGACAGCACCATCCTTCAATGTGATGCTGATTGGCTTGCGTTCCTTGCTCTTGACTTCTTCATCGTACTTGGCCTTCAATTCATCAAACATCTTGATACGCTCCTCGAGATAGGCTGGTTGGGGGTCCTTGTACAATGGGGTGGAAGGTTGGGCAGCCTTCTTTTCCTTCTTAGGCTTGGCCTTGCCTTCTTGTGCCTTGCCGTCCTTGACGGACAAGTCCTTAATCTTCTCTTCAACTGGTGCTGACATGAGTGGGTGATGAGAAAATGACAGAGTATTGAATTTGGTATAAATAAAAAATTTCAAGCGCAGACACGTGACGCAGGTGGCTGCAATCAGTCATAGCTTTACGAGGGGAAAGAGGTGACTCAAAAGCGTGTTTATCGGGGCTCTATCGAGTTGTAACGTCGAACAATCCATTGTTGGACAACGGGGGGCTATGGTTTGCCCTTTTTTGGAACGTTTTAGCTCTTGACACACGCTATTTAGCAGCTGTATCGTGTTTTATGGTCATGAACTTTGGCACCTCCGATGACTCAAGTAGCTGGGGGAACTTTACGACGCTTCCTCCCTGTTGCCCACACGTTGCAGAATGCGTCACACTGGTCCTGGGCAAGGGTGTAGCACGAATTTGCTCCCTTTCGTGCTGTTTCGTGTCTCGAGCCGAGCTGTCAAAGCCCCCGGTGCGGTGGCCGAATCTCAGTCTGCCACCTCATACCGGGGGCCATCCTCCAGCAAATTCCGAGGTCACGAGCGTGACACAAAAGCACTAGCCCCATTATTTATATTTCTGAGACGAAGAGGCCCATGAAGTTTAATCCCACCAACAAATGATAAGCCCACCGTTGTCGACGGAAAACGAGTTTGAGGAGGTCAAGGGGGCATCGAGGGGACCCAACAAGCTCCTCAGCCAGTTAGACGAGTTGGAATCCTTGGTCAACAGCAGCAATGACGCCATTGGCTCGAGGCTCTCCAACTTGGACATGATCTCTGAAAAGTTAAGACGTGTCAGTGATAACAGCATGGACTTTTCGGCCATCAACTTCCAGCTCAAGAGCCTTTTATACCACTTTGAGAAGAGTGGCCGTGTCCAGCATGAAAAGCATTCCTACTCGGACGACAGCCCCGACAACAGCGTCGTGATGAACAAGAGGTACTCCCGGCTCGGGGGCCGTGAGTCTCGAATGAAGGGTGGTGGTGCCCAGCTCAACATGACCCTCTCGACCAGCCCCATGAACCACACCTTGGTGGACCACCTCAATGACTTCTCCAAGGAAAGGGACCGCAGCTTGAACGAAACGTACGAGTCCTTGACGTCCATCGAGATGGACCACTCCACGCCCCAGGAAGCAATCGAATCCTTGACGGGCTACTTGCACTCGATATCCAACATTTTAAAACCAAGCTTGCGGTCAAATTTTGCCGATTTGTTGGTCAGCACCAGCGAGCTCTCCAACAACATACCCATGAACCATGACAACATTAGCAACTTGAACGACATGATATCTCTGATCGAAAGTGCCATTGGAGCTTTTGCCGATTGAGTCTCGTGCCTGAATGTTTGCGTTCTACTAGAGTGGACCTCTCTTTCTACTGCATTTATGGATATGCTCTTTGTAGCGTACCATTTGTTTTAACTATAACATTTCGCCTTTTGCATTATTTCATATTATACTATACCAAGGACTTTGTGAATGTAGGTGCCCAGCACAGTAAAGTGTAAAAAGCATTAAGTAGAGGTTGTGAGTGCCAAACTTGTTCATCAAGAATGGCTTAAAAGTGCATTGGGGCCAGGTGCTTAGATGCTTAGAAGTTGCAAGTAGATTGTTCTGAACCACACAGAAGTAAGAGACTAGAACCTCCCACAAACACACCCAACGCTCCAGTGAATGTTCTAGTTAACCTGTTGATCCGTAACGCCCAACTCTTGAGCTCACTTCTAGCTGATTTGCGGAAATACCCAACTTCAACTCTGGTGCTCTCAAAAACACTATCCCACCTACAGTTTCCCAAATATCCATTTACTCCACTATATACAATTAAAAAGTCTTTGGAGCTAAAGAAACGATCTTGTTATATTGCAACTCTCTCAATTCTTTGGCAACGACGGACGACACTCTGGTTCCCAAAGGATCGCCGTTCTTGTTGACCAATACACATGCATTGTCGTCGAATCTGATGACAGAACCATCTGGTCTTCTGAATGGAGCCTTTGTTCTGACAACAATAGCTCTACAGATGTCTCTTCTCTTGACCTTTGAGTTTTGTGGGTTCTCAGCGTCCAAGGCTCTGGCTTTCTTGACAACAACTGTTATTTCATCCCCAACCTTTGCGAAGTTTCTTGGTCCGTGGCGTAACACCTTGATACACTCCACCACTTGAGCTCCCGAGTTGTCGATGACGTTCAATAACGACTTCAAATAGATCATTGGTGGTTGACTGAGCTGAAAAATTTCTTCTCAACCCACTCAACTTTCCTTCATGAGCGTATCACGTGAACACAAATCTCGAGTTTCTACCACCACCACTACCAAGCAGAGCTACTTTAGGGACACTACCAGACGGAAAAAAGGTAGACTAAGAAGGTAGCAGTATTCAGAGTTGCCTTGATAAGCTCTTTGAAAGTTTTTATAAGGATTAATTATGCTTTTGGTGGGTATAAGGACGAGGACGTGTGCTCGCCGGATGCACAGCATCACTGATTGGCATGTGTCCGAGACGATTACGGACCGCAAGAGCCGATTTCAAGGACGGCACGTTGACATGTACGACTCAAAGGACATTCCCAGCATCCTCGACCAGTTTTTGAAGGATCACAAGAACATAGCCAAGACAGCCAGTCACCCTCACATGATAGCGTGGAGAACAGGAACCCCGGAGAACGGAGGGTACGTGAACGTCCAGCAGGGGTTCCACGACAACGGGGAGAAGGGCGCCGGCGCCAAGATGTTGGACCTGGTGTTGGTGAACAACAAGATCTACAACAAGTTGGTGATAGTCACCCGATGGTACGGTGGGTCGCCCATCGGAGGCCTGCGCTTCAGACACATTACCAAGGTAGCATACGACAGTCTAACACGAGGCGAGGCCACAAACAAGCAAGGCAAACAGTAATAGACGAGCAAGGCTTTGTAGAAGCATTCTCCGCCAATTGTTCTGTATTGAGCCGTTCGGGTGTAGACGAAACCGTTGGCCACCTTTCACCTGGTGGCTGCAAAGAACCCCCGGAACCGGGGAAAATTCCACCTGGACACCTCTAGTCAAGATGCCAGGTTACTGGGGGAACTCACTGGGGTCATATCTGGTGGAATATGTTGCTACAGCGGTACAGAGCAAGTGGAGCCACCACAGTGGTGCTCGGCCCAGTAGTGTATAATTCCGCTCGCTCCTGAAAGAACAATTGAATCAACCCACACCACCAGCAACAAGACGGCACACACCATGGCTTGGGGACCCCGGAAAATGTTTGAAGTGGGCTCGTTCCTAGTCCTACTCCACGGCCTCTACGACACCATGACGCTTCCACTACCAGATCACTTGGCTAAGGGGGGCAACTACCAGTTTCTCACCAACATCAGCTTGTCCTTGACCATCTTGTTTATTGTGTTGAAGTGGACCGTTGGCATGAGGCCATTGGGCACCTTTTACCACGTCATGTGGAACATTGAGCTCTTTGTGACCGTCTGCTACTGGTCCATCATTATCTTCTTTCCATCCTTGTTGAACTCGGACGCCTTCGATGTGTCTCTCGTGCTAGACTTTGAAATACATTTTTTGCCGTGGGCCTACTTGAGTTCAATCAGCAAGCCCAGACGGAAGAACCTCCGTGTGGCACTCTGCACGATTGCCTACATGTTCATCTACCATGCTGGGATCGAGGTGTACAAGTATGTGAACAACGACGGCATCACCTCGTACCCGTACCCAATGTTAGAGGGAGTCGGATACCAAGGCAGGTTGGCCTGGTTCTTGGGATTCACGAGTGTTGCATTGAGTAACATGATAATATCTAAGTTATTTATTTAATAGATTTTGGCTAGGGTGGCAAGCTAGTAGGTAGGGGTCTGAAACATCACATCTCTTGGGTCCAGATCTCCATTGGATCTCCACATGCGTATCTATTCAATTGAGCTGCCACCTTAATTCAACAAATTCTGTGACCATCGAATTCAGTTTGTCTCTTGATCTCGTCCTTGGTCCATTTCATGACCATCTGACTACTCTCCTGCTTGCCTACTCCTCCTGCCTACTCTTCTTTCTTGGTGATCTCCTCTTCGTCCTTATAACTAATAAGCAAGTCGTACAACCTCTTCAACAAGCAGAACTGGACAAAGGAGACTGTTCCCACAACCGCAAACACCACGGCCCTCTCCTTGTCGGAAGGCACGTTCATGAAGGCGTACGGGTAGATGGCGCCGGACTCGACATCGACCAAGCGCTTCAAAAGAAGCCAGTAGCAGCCAGTCAAGAACACCACGACACTTCCAGCAACCGGAGCGCTGATGGTCCAACGGGGCATGAATATCAAGTAGTCGATCATCAAGGACACCACGGGCATCAAGTGGATGGCCAAGTCCACTTGCATCTTGATCCGGATCTTGGCGTCGGAGGTTAGCAAGTGAATGAAAAAAATCCGGAGGGGCCAGTAGACACATGCCACGATGCTCTCCAACACAAGGCCGATCGGGTGGATGATGTTCTTGACGTAAAACAAGGTGTGTGACTTGGTGACGTGGGCCACCAACCCCAATGCAAACACCACGATCGAGTACACTAGCGCCAAGTTGGTGAGGAACTGCCAGGGCCCCCCACCCTCGAGCGCTGGAGGCAACTGGATCGTGTAGATGTTGTTGTACACCCCCCACAATCCAATGGTGAGCGACACGGCGTCGATCGCTAATATAATAGGGTTCCCTACCACTCTTCTGGACATCTGGAAAGAACTGGTGATAGCAATTCTAAAATCGTTTGGTTGCGCACGTTTGATACAAAATGGCCAACCTCTATACGCCATTCCATTTTATGTCCCAAACGGGAGCCTAAACGGCAGGGTGTTTCAATTAGACAAAGGACGCTCTTATTATCGGCAGTTTCCGCGGACTTCGGGTAATTGTACCTCACAGCACATGTGGGCCATGGGTTTGTGCCAGAGGGCCCTACTTGGTGAAAAGTGTGTGGGCCATGGTGGGGTCGTGGAAGCCATGATGCCAGAGGGCCCAGCGATTGTTTCAAGTGCCAAACGTGTGGTTGTCGGTGTAGATATAAGCTTTGAGGTGTGGGACGCCAAAGAAGCTGCAAGATAACGGGGTTGCATGTGAAAAGCGCATCGACCACCACGAAGGTCTTGGCCCTGGGAACAACGGGGCAACGGTGCCAGCCGTGGCCCCAGGGAGGAACCCAGCTGGCCGTGGCCGTGGGGGAGTACGGGGGTCCTCCAAAAAGGTGCTGGTGCGTTGATTATCTGGGACCATGCATGGCGACTGCAGGTTGCAGCACAAACGTGGTGGCCAGGGCAGTCCACATTGGGACCGAAACCGCCCGGGATCTGGTCCTAGGCACTGTGCGTGCTTTCTGGGTGTGGTGGGACCGCCGTAGGATGACGTTCCACTGTGGAGGGGACCTTGTTACGGCATTGTCGTCTGGGTTGCCGCATGATGGCTGCAATGCCCTTTTCGGAACTTTTCCGGTGTCAACTCCGGACTTTCTGTGATACTTCTATGACGTAGGCTGCAAACACAAGAGGGAGTCAAAGTAACACATACCTGGGCTTCACGAACACGCAATGGGTGCTGGGATGGCATAGTTCCTGGAGCTTGGGAGTGTTCCCCAGGTTTCCGGTATGAGTTGATGGTAGCTTTTGGCTGCGCTCACGTCCATAATGTTCCACTATGCATACCTTTGAAGGGCCATTGGATTTGGGTTTCTTGTTGCTCTATAGCATTCTTGGTTATTATAGTGTTTATAGACTATGATTTACTTTGAAAAGCCAATGTATATGGATGTGGACCTATAGTTCGTTGCAATCGGGCTGTTAAACTTGGTTGGTTAAATGTGTATACACTATCAAAGACTTTGAAGAGCCATTGGATTTGGGTTTCTTGTTACTCTAAAGCATTCTTGGTGATTATAGTGTTTATAGACTATGAATTACTTTGAAAAGTTACTGGGTGTGAACCTGGACCTCTAGTTCTTTGTTATCGTGCTGTTAAAGTTTGTTTGGTCAAATGGGTATACGCAATTTACGAGAAATCAATGCCATTGGCCTTTAGAAACTCTTGCTAGTAGCTACCGTGCTGTTAGAGCTTGGCTGGTTATAATGTCTATACACTATAAATACTTTGAAAAGCCATTGGGTGTGATCTGAACCTCTTATTTATTGCTATAGTGCTGCATTCTCGCTGGTTATAATGTATACACTATGAAAATACTTAGCCACTGGACTTGAAATGTCTAGTTCGTTGCTGTAGTGCTGTTAAAGCTTTGCTGGTTATAACGTCTACACTATTTATGAAATCTTTGAAAACCACTGGACGGACCTCTAGCTGGTTGTTTACTAGTTATAATGAACACACCATGAAATTCTTTGCCATTGGGTATGGATCTGGTCCTGCTGCATTCTTGCTGTTATAACGTCCATACACTATTTATGAAAATCTTTGAAAGGTGTTTCTGTTATAATGTACTATTTATGAAATCTTTGAAAGGTGCTTGTGTTATAACGTACTTTTTATGAAAATCTTTAAAGGGACTTGCTGTTATAATGTCTATACACTATTTATGAATACTTTTGAAAAGCCACTGGCCTGCTGGTTGCTATCGTGCTGTTAAAGCCTGTCATAATAGTGTCTATTTATGAAAAAACTTTGAAAAGCCACTGGACCTGGGTGTGGATCTGGACCTCTCGTCCTGCTCCTCGTCGGTCAACTTGGAGGTGGAATGCCTGCCTCTACCATCGATGCTGAATTCCGCGTGCCGGGTCCTACTGTCGTCAAAAGCCTTGGACAAGTTCAAGGAGGAGCTCGAGTTGGAAAGGTTCAAGAGATTGGAGCTCGAGTTGCGGAGACTGGCGAGGTTGGTGCTGGAGTTCTTGAGATTGGCGAGGTTGGTGCTGGAGTTCTTGAGGTTGGCGAGATTTGTGCTGGAGTGCCTGAGGTTGGCGAGGTTGGTGCTTGAGTTGGACCTGGAGCTCAGGGGACTCAAGAGCTTTCTGCCAAACCCTTTTCTTTGCTGCTGTACTTGCTGTGGTTGGGTGTGGTCCAAGTTCTTGACCAAGTCCTCAAAGTACGACTCGGACTCGATAGGGGTCTCGAGGAACTCGTTGTAGGTGTAGGTGGGCTTGACCACAATGACGGGAACCAAGGCACACTCCAAAAAGTGCTTGGAAAAGGAGGATCTCGACAAGAAGGACTTCTTTTCGCCGTTGTTTTCGTAGTGGTGGGTGCCGATAATCATCATCTGCGGATCGTACTCTTTGATGGCCTCCTTCAACAACTTTTGCGGTTTGCCTATCACCACCTCGTACACGATTCTCACCTTCTTGCTGTGTTTGTTCAAAAGCTCGATTTTGTCGATGTTCTTGTTTGCCTGGTGCCTGTCTATCTTCAGAGTTTTCTTTTCGTCCAACACCTGCAAGACAATGACGGTGTCGCCACCCACAAGCATCTCATCAAAGAGCCACTCCACGGCTTTCAAGGACTCCTGGTCGTTGTTGTATCCTGCCAAGTATGTTTTGTTGTTTCTTCTAAATTTGAACTGGGGGTGCTTGACCTTGATGGTGAATGATCTGTGGTGGTTGTCGGTGGTTGTGTCGAAAGAAATGCCTCTTTCAAACGACTTCAACCGGGGCATGTGAGGCCTGCTGCTGATGCTGGATGCCGAGCTGGTGGTTCCTATTTTCTGCTGGAAGTAGTCGGAGAGAGTGCCGCTCGAGAAGTTGGTGATCAACCCGCTCGAGGTGTTGTGGCCACCCGTGAGGTTGGGCGACAACAACGGCGTGCCCACGCCAGAGAGGATGGGCGATGTGAGGTTATCCGAGTCAAAGTCGTCGTAATAGAGTCTTCCCAACAAGTCGGACGAGTTGTTCTCTGTCTTGTACAAGTCCACCGTCTCGTCGCTGGTGTGGTAGATCAACCCGTTCAATCGTGTGTTTTCCTTTGTTCTGGGGTCTGTGATGTCGTTGAGCTTCTTCTTGGGTGCTCCTTCCTTGGGAAGGGTGGCCTTCTCGTGTGGTTCGCCGTCGTCCTCCTGGGCGCTACCCTTGGAGTCTGGAGTGTCTTTCGAGCGCTTGGCGTCGTGAGAGCCGTGTGAGGCCGAATCCCTGGACTCGGGGTCTCTCACAGCCTTGCTGCTCTTGCTAGCATCGAAACTGGCTGCTGAGGTCTTGGAATGACCGCCAAAAAGTGAAACCATTGGTGATCTTTACAAGTGTTAATTTGAGTTTTTTTGTGATGATGGGAATCGGTGGGGTTGTCAAATGCGTTAAATTTCTTGTCGATACGAGGCAGATAGAAGGTGCTACAAAGGTAGAGAAGGAGGTGCGTGATCGGCAACCTGGCTTTTCCGGTCCATACGATAGCAAGACACATGACGCCTACATGGCTACATGCACAATCGGAAGCCGTAGCCGTTGACCTTGTCTCATCTCGACACCATCAGTTTATCCGGGTGGTTAGCAGACCAGCGAACGCCGCGTCCACATTGTCCCAAAGCCTGCCACCCGATAAAAGAGCACAGAAAGGAGCCCAGCAAAAGCGGGATGGAGCACAGGCGATGCCAGGAACAGGGACCGCCCAGGACAGAGGCGGGCACCCTAGGTTGGCCGCTGCTGTTGCCAGCCAGCACCCGAAAGAGGCGAGTTTGGGAGGTGCTGTCGCCGGAAGATCCAGGAAAGCGCATGCGCCCGGGACAAATAGGAAGCCGCCTGGGTGATGCTTCGGAATGCTACAATTGCTCGGGATTCTTTGTTAGGCTTCTTTGTTAGGCTACTTACAGTGCTGGAGGGACGTCTGATCCCATCTATAATGTGTCTGCCGTTCACGGCTTGTCTGTTGTTGGTGTTGTGGTGCTGTTCTTTTGGTTTGGGTGGTGGCATGTGGCTCCTATCTTCCATTATCGACACCCGAGTTTCTTTCCACAATGCCCCAGAGTCTGTCCATCTTGATGCCTCCGATATTGTCCACCACGTAGTAGTTACGGGACTTGTCTTGCCAGGTGGAGGAGGGGCCGAGGATGGGCGACTTGCCCAGCAACTTCAAATTGGGGTTGTTGGAGATGTCGAGCAACTGGTTGTACGTCTTGCCCCCGGTGAAGTTCAACTTCTCCATGATGATCTGCTCGTTGGTGGTCAAGTTTTCCAACGTCTGGGGCTTTTCCTTGTCGTACAACCTAAAGATTCTGGTCACGTAGTCCTTGGTCTTCAACTGCACCACCACGGCTGGCGTTGTGCATCCCGCCAACGTGAGGAGGGCGTAGACGTCGTCAAACTGCGGCGACTCGTAGAACAACTTGGCGCCGTAGAGCCCAATCACCGAGAAACTCAACGTCAATCGCTTCAACAAACTCACGTACTTGGCCCCGGGCGACTCGTACAACGGGTTGTACGAAAGTCTGTACTTGTCGGGAAGCGAGGTCGACACGGGCAAGGACGTCTTGCGAACCCTGACAATGTCGTTGTAGAGTGTGGGCGACCACGGGTTGTTCTCAGACATGATTTCATCCGAGTCAACCGTCGAATCAGACGACTTGAACGACGACTCGTGCTTCATCCGCACGCCAACCCACCGCACGCTGCGGACCCGGACCGCTGGCAACTTCATGGACTGGATCGTTAAATGGTTCATGCTTAAACTTTACTCGGGCACGTGATTTTGCACACTTTGCCTCATCCTTGTAACGTGTGACAACCAGAAGGAAGAAAAAAAAAAATATTCAAAAGTATCGTCACGGTAATCAACACCAAGAGTTTTGGAACGAATCCACTTTTAATTGATCCATTACTGAAGACAAGGCAAGATGGAGTCTAACTCAACCAATAGATTTATCCCTGAGTATCGTCGTACTAATTTTAAGAACAAGTCTAGATTCCAAAGCGATGAATTGAGAAGAAGGAGAGAGAACCATCAAGTTGATCTCAGAAAGCAAAAGAGAGAAGAGGCTCTTACCAAGAGAAGAACGTATGCCACGAACGCCAACGACTCCGAGGAAGAGGACAATGCCGGTATTGATGGCGACGACGATGAATTCAACCCCAACGGGTTATCTGACAATGAGTCCCAGTTCTACACCAGATTACAGCAAGACTTGCCAAAGATGCTCGAGATGATTCAGCAACCAGATTTCGACAGCCAATTGGCCGCCACCGTCAAGTTCCGTCAGATTTTGTCTCGTGAGCACAACCCTCCAATTGATTTGGTCATTGAATCTGGAGTGATTCCAACCTTGGTTGAGTTCATGAGACCAACCCACCCTGAGATGTTGCAATTGGAGGCCGCCTGGGCTTTGACCAACATTGCTTCTGGTAACTCCACCCAAACTAGAGTTGTTGTCGAGGCCGACGCAGTTCCGCTTTTCGTTGACTTGCTCTACTCACAGTCCCTCGAAGTCAAAGAGCAAGCAATTTGGGCATTGGGTAACGTTGCTGGTGATTCCTCCGAATACAGAGACTTTGTTTTGGGCTGTAACGCCATGCAGCCCGTCTTGTCCCTCTTCAACAGCACAAAGATGTCGTTGATCCGTACCGCTACCTGGACCTTGTCCAACTTGTGCAGAGGCAAGAACCCACAACCAAAATGGGACGTTGTTCAACAAGCCATTCCAACTTTGGCCAAGTTGATTTACTCCATCGACCGTGAAACCTTGGTTGACGCATGTTGGGCTGTTTCCTACTTGTCTGACGGTGCCGAGGAAGCCATCCAAGCCGTCATCGACGCCCGTATTCCCCACCGCTTGGTGGAATTGTTGGGCCACGAATCTACCTTGGTCCAAACTCCAGCATTGAGAGCCATCGGTAACATTGTCACCGGTAACGATATGCAAACTCAAATTGTTGTCAATGCCGGTGTCTTGCCTGCCTTGGCACCTTTGCTCAGCTCTCCAAAGGAAACCCTCAGAAAGGAAACATGTTGGACCATTTCTAACATTACCGCCGGTAATGTCGACCAAATTCAAGCTGTTATCGACGCCAACTTGATCCCTCAAATCATCAAGTTGTTGTCCACTGGTGAGTACAAGACTAGAAAGGAAGCTTGTTGGGCTATTTCTAATGCCTCCACCGGTGGTCTTGCACGCCCAGACCAAATCCGTTACTTGGTCAGCCAAGGCTGCATCAAGCCTTTGTGTGATTTGTTGGCTGTTGCCGACTCCAGAATCATCGAGGTCACCTTGGACTCACTTGAAAACATCTTGAAGATTGGTGAGATGGACAAGGAAGCTAATGGTTCCAACGTCAACCAAAGTGCTCTTTACATTGAAGAAGCTGGTGGTATGGAGAAGATCTTTGACTGTCAATCTAACGAAAATGAAAAGATCTACCAAAAGGCCTACAACATCATTGCCCAATACTTTAGTGAAGACGATGATCAATTAGATGAAAATGGGTTGGCTCCACAAGCTTACGGTGATGTCTATGGCTTTGGTGTTGACGCTCAACAACAGCAAAACTTCCAATTTTAAGCATTTGGTCAATCCAGTTTGATATCAAACTGCTTGACATTCTCTTCGCATCATGTCAATGTTGTGAATCACGATAGATAATGTCAATTATTTCACGATACTACTTCCACCTGAGAACTATTTATCTCCCTTATATCTCTCCTTTTTTTGCTTTTTAAAGTTTGCAATCTTGCTAACTGGTTTGGTCTGAATCGGATTCTGATACAAATATCTCTTTCTTTGTTGGTACAATCACCATAATCTCTGCATCTCTATATATATATTAATAAACGCATTTCTCTATTTGATGATGTGCATACGTAACTTTACGAGCTAGCAAAGATGGCGATGGGGTTAAACTTGGAAACAGTCGGCTAGTAATTGATTGTCTTGGGGTGAGTTGCATTGCAATTTGGTCTGAGAGAAAGATAAGGCTGTTTTCGTTATCAAGCCACCCAGTGGCTGGTCAAACTATTTGGAGATGCAGCTGAATGTGGAGACTTGGACGTGCATGGCTCTAAAAGATGTTGAGAATCAAGCTTTTCAGCTTTACTAGAAGCCCCTACCCTACATCAGGTTTTGCTGGTGCTTGGATGTTTAAAGAAGAAACGGCTTGTCCAACAATATGTCCCCCAAATTGGGGCCAAGAAATGCAACAACCGTTAATTACATAAGGACAGAGATAGGAAGGCTGCGGAGATATTAGATAACCGGTCATCTGACCGGCCTCACATGAGGATGTCGTTTGGGGTTAAATGCAGACGAGCGCAATTTCCGAGTCTTACAACCGAAGCAGCAGTTCCGAAGTCGAGTCAAAAAGTGCTTGGGAGCATCGGACGCTCTTTTTCCGCGCATACAGTTTGAGTGAGAGCTTTAAAGTCGTCACCCTGTAACTCATGTGACTAGGCGCTAAGACCGGGTGTGCTGGAACGGATTATGACGGCATTGAGTGCAAAAAGCAATTTTTGCGCGACTTTTCATCCATTTTAGGAACATTCCTGGCAGAATGAGGTAATATTGTCGAATAAAATGTTTTGGTAAACAAATAAATCGCTCAAGTCTTGGAAAAAAACGACATTGTCGGCACGTTTATCCTTAACCTCCGAAGAACTAGCCGGCTCCTAGCACAGCAAAAAAAAAGAGAGAAGCAATACAAAAATTGAAATATTAGTTGTTTCTTCTTTAACTTATTAATCAATTAGGATGAAGTTTACTACTGCTGCTGCCGGATTGCTCACTGCTAGTGCTCTTGTCGTTGCTGCCAAGCACGAATCCCAAGAAACCGTCACCACCACTTTCATTGGTACTACCAACACCCACAAGTACGGTAGATTCGACAAGACCAAGAAGGAGCCAAAGTCCACTGAGACCGGTACCCACAAATACGGTAGATTCGACAAGACCAAGAAGGAACCAAAGTCCACTGAGACCGGTACCCACAAGTACGGTAGATTCGACAAGACTAAGAAGGAAGCCAAGCCATCCTCCACTGGTACCCACAAGTACGGTAGATTCGACAAGACCAAGAAGGAACCAAAGTCCACCGAGACTGGTACCCACAAGTACGGTAGATTCGACAAGACCAAGAAGGAACCTAAGTCCACTGAAACCGGTACCCACAAGTACGGTAGATTCGACAAGACCAAGAAGCCAACCACCACCACTGTTTACGTTGCCCCAACCGGTGTCTTGATTGAAAGAGAACTCAAGGCTGCCAACGCCTCCAACTCCACCAACGGTACTACCCACAGTTCCGGTAACGTTGCTGCCTCCAACGGTTTGCAATTGGGTGTTGCTGGTGCTCTTGCTGCCGCCGTCGCTTTGATCCTTTAAGCCTGACCTCCATGACACATTGATTAGAAAATCATCTTCATTTTTAATTAGCACAACTTATTCATTGTTTTTGTTTACCCTTCTGGTACGTTTTGGTTTCCAACTATCATGAAACTGTTCCATTCACCACTTGATGTCCTTCATTCTCGCCATATGTAGTGCATATTGGATTGAGCCGTGACTGGACCAAGTGTCTACTACGATACCAACTTTATTGTTTCTAATAACACATTACTTATTTGACCTAGTAGATTGTCCTATTCATACTTCCAGAGTAGTTGCCGGTATCTCCAGCGTGATAAGCGATATATAACGAGGGAGAGCTTAAAGTTGTATGCACCGGCTCAAAAGTGTATCAACTTCAACCTATCTAATTCAGCCTTCAACACATGCTTCAACTCGTCCACTTCCTTCAACCTCTTGTCCAACAATTCCTTCGTCTTCACCAAATCTTCCTCCAGTCCCTTGACTTTGATGATGTCGTCTCCCGTTTGGGCATCGGACTTGCTGGACTTTTTCACCATACTGGTGATGAGCTCATACGCAATTTGGGCACCATTGGTAGAAGTAATCTCTGCGTGGTCAAAGGCTGGAGACACCTCAACCACATCAGCTCCAACAATTGTTAAGGAATCAATAGCTCGTAAAATGTACAACAACTCACGAGGTAAAAACCCGCCTGGTTCTTGGGTCCCTGTTCCGCTGGTGAAAGCAGGGTCCAAGACGTCAACATCAACAGAAATGTATGTGGGCGAATCTGCGGGAACTCTCTTCAAAATCTGCTCCACAATATAAGGAGCTCCTTTGAGCCAGACGTCATCAGCGTCAATTCGTAAGTAGTTTTGGGAATCGTCGTCACGGTAGTCATCCAAACTGGAAAGCTTTGTTCTCAACCCAACGTGAACGTTCTTATCGGTCAACAATCCCTCTTTGTGTGCCTTCCACAACATGGATCCGTGGTTGATTTCCAGTTGGTCCGAGTGCCAAAACGATGGGTACTTGCTTGGTGACCAGGTATCCAAGTGGGCATCAAAGTGGATCAAGTTGACAGGCCCATACGCCTTCTTCAAGGCCCGCAAGTGTGGCAAAATTACGCTGTGGTCTCCTCCTAAGGCTACAAAGCGAGGAGGGTTCTTGGTGCTGGACTTGCGAGATAACAACTCTTCGAACGCCTTGGTCATTTGCTTGAAAGCAAGCCCGTTGTCCATTGGAGTCACAGGGATATCACCACAGTCAATGACCTTGGCCCAGCTGTCGTAGGGGTTAATGTTGGCCCGCTGGTTGTAGCCTCTGAGAGGCGTTTGTCTTTGTGAAGCGGCACGGATCGACCTGGGCCCAAACCGAGCCCCGGGTCTATAGCTGGTAGCGGTGTCAAAGGGCACACCAATGATACCTATGTCAAACTCCTGCTCGGGGTCCAATAAGCACTTGTGGTGTTCCAAGTGTGCAAACGTGTTGATGCCTTGGAACGGCCAGTCACTGCCCCACACTTCCTCCAACGTTGGTTCCTTCATCCCGTCGAAAAACACGCCGTTCAGGTCAAGAGGGTCCGACCTGAAGGTGGCAGCAGACCCCTCAATTGCAAACGTAATCAATGCTAGCAAACTAGGTCTCATAATTATAGTTGAATTATTTAATCTCCATATCTCCAAGGTTTTATACTTGATAGGACTATCGGGATATCCAAAATAGGAAGTTGCCGCTAACCAAAACTCCCCATAACCTTGTAGGTACTCGTTTTCCTTTTCCTTCCTGAGCGCAATGTCACATCAGGCACTTTCCGCTGCTCAAAGTGCCCAGGATCCATTTGTAGTATTCATTTCGTTGATCCTGCCTTGTGCCTGAGCGGTTGTTGGCGGGCTGGACTCAAAGTTACCGAGACGCACAGAATTTGTTTGCAAAAACAACTTGACGTCACCATGGGCAACCTTTTCGACACACCAATTGCAACAGGAGAGCCCCCAGCAATCTTCAAACGGGTTACCCATGCTCTTACTCCTCAAGGATGCGATTTACGTGAGCCTATTCAAACGAACAACTTCTCCAATAACTTGACGTTGGAGGACCAAACATTTCCTGTATGGACCCTTCCTTATTCACTTTGGTTCACCAAGGACCCGGGCCAAGACGTTGGGTTAGCCTTCAATCATACAGACGCCAATCAACGGGTGTATGGGCCAGACACAGGAGCTAATCCAGTTCAATTTTACTTCAACCCTCCCCGGATCAAGTCGTTTGTGTTAAGCGCAGACAACTTCAACGGCGGATTGAAACTAGACTCCCACGAAAAGCTTTCTGTCAACGCCAAGTTGAGTGTAAGCGATACTCAGTTTATTGAAGTTCCCCTTTGCCAAGGTATGGGATTTGTGACAGCTATTTATAACAACTTGCGTCCTGTTATTGCATCTCAAGTGGGTGTGCAAGAGTTTGTGAAAGTAGGCGTCCAAGATGGTAACACCAAGTACCATGTAAAGTTGTTTAACCAAGTAACATGGTCTTTGTATGTGATCAATAGTCAGACAGAATTGGCTCTTCGAGACCCAAACCATATCATTGCTACCAGTGATACTCCTCAGTTGGTAGTCCAGTTTGCAAAAGGAGACTCAAGATTTTACGACGAATGCTCAGGGACATGGCAAACCAAAGTCGCCTTAGACGGTAACTATCAAGACAAAAGTGCAGAGTATCTGTTCAAGTTTTCTACTCTGGGTCACTCTCGGAGTGGAGCAGGCATAGTGTGGTGTTTACCTCACCATCAAGAATCCCTAACCTCAGAGACCAAGTCACGCGAGATCGATTTGGTCTTGGACTCTACTACAAAGGGACAGATGAAGGGATACGTTACAAACGAGTTGACCATGAGAGAAGATTTACCCTACCAAGTCAATTGGGATCCCTGGGCCAGTTTTCACGACGAACCTGCTCGTTTCTCTGAAGATGCCAAACAACTCATCAAACAAGCTGCACAAGAGGACGTTAAGCAAGATGTAGTTGGGATGTCAAACATTGATTCAATGTACACATCGGGCAAAATCTTAGATAAGTTTGCATACATTGGGTATGTGTGCCATTTTGTCTTGCGAGATGCTGAGTTGAGTGCTTCGATATTTCCCAGAGTTAAGCAAGCGATCGAGATATTTGCCAAAAACCAGCAAAAGTTCCCATTGGTTTACGATACAACTTGGAAGGGGTTAATCAGTTCTGCAGAGCCTGGTGCAGATTTTGGAAACTCTAACTACAATGACCATCATTTCCACTACGGATATCACATCCATGCCATTGCCTTAGTCGCTCGAATCGACCCAGGCTGGTTATCTCAAAATGATAACCTCGTATTAAACTATGCTAACACATTGTTAAGGGACGTGGCATCACCTCTGAAAGACCAATTCTTTCCCCAGTCAAGGTCTTTTGATTGGTTTCACGGTCACTCTTTTGCTCACGGTATCTTTGCTTCAGGGGATGGAAAGGATGAAGAATCTTCCTCCGAAGATTATCACTTTGCTTACGGCATGAAGTTATATGCTCAAGTAGTAGCCAACAAAAGTATGGAGCAGAGAGCAAACCTCATGTTAGCCATTATGAGAAGATCTATGAATATGTACATGTTGTTTTCGGACGATAACCAGATCCAACCTTCCAACTTTATTAAAAACAAAGTGGCTGGAATTTCGTTTGAGAACAAGATTGATTTTGCCACATATTTTGGGAGAGGTACTATTGCTGACGAATGGATACATGGAATTCACATGCTACCAATAACTCCCATTTCCTCTTACATAAGACGGGAGAAGTTTGTAAAAGAAGAGTGGGACCAGAAGTTAGCTGGGATAATTGAGCGCATCCCAGATGGTTGGAAAGGAATCTTGATGCTCAATTTGGCTCTATGCGATCCTAAATCTTCCTGGAAATGGTTCTCCAGAAGCGATTGGAATGAGGCCCAAATAGACAATGGGATGTCAAGAACTTGGTCCTTGGCTTTCATTGCTGGAATTGGTGGAGCTGATTGATATGATTTTTTTAAGTTACTAGTTTACTGCCATCGAGCTGCTACTTCAAAGGTATAATGAAACGTATATTAATGTAACCGAATAATTAAAAGGTATTTCGTCACATGGTTATTGAATGTTGTGACAGAGAAGAGTGTACTTGAAGTAAGATTAAGCATTCGGTGCTCTTACATCAACATGAATGTGATGACTGAAGCAATTCCAATGAGGAAACGGGTATCCATTGGGCTGTTGGCAACACCACTGTTAGAAAGTGGAACAGCAGGTGCAGCGCCAGAGCCAGAACCAGAACCGTTGGCACCAGAACCAGAACCAGAACCGTTGGCACCAGAGCCAGAACCGTTAGCACCAGAGCCGGAACCGTTGGCACCAGAACCAGAACCGGAACCGTTAGCACCAGAGCCAGAACCGTTGTTAGCACCAGAGCCAGAACCGTTAGCACCAGAGCCAGAGCCGGAACCGTTGTTAGCACCAGAGCCAGAACCGTTAGCACCAGAACCAGAGCCAGAACCGTTGTTAGCACCAGAGCCAGAACCGTTGTTAGCACCAGAGCCAGAACCGTTGTTGGAACCAGAACCGGAACCAGAACCGCCGTTAGAACCAGAACCAGAGCCAGAACCATTGTTAGAACCAGAGCCAGAACCGTTACCAGAACCGTTACCAGAGCCCGAGTTAGAGCCAGAACCGTTACCGGAATCAGAACCAGAACCGTTACCGGAGTCAGAGCCAGAACCAGGAGCAACACTAGAAGTAGATGTCACCATGGTAGATGGCTTGAAGGCTGGAGTGGAGGAGGCTGGCATAGTAGTGATAGAAGAGGAGTTGGTGTATCTGGTGAAGGATTGACTAGAGCCACTGATGATAGAGGTGGTAGTGTACCAGCTGCCAGCGGCGTCGGTGGTGACATCAACAACACCAGTATCGGTGATGGAGTGACCAGCAGCGTCAGTGGTGGCGAAAGTGGTGGTGTACTCAGTGAAGTGTGGTTCGTCACCAGTGATAATGGAAGTGGTGGTGTACCAGCTACCTTGAGAGTTGGTGGAAACGATGACGTCACCGGTTTCAGTGATAGCGCTACCAGCAGCGTCAGTGGTGGCGAAAGTGGTGGTGTACTCAGTGAAGTGTGGTTCGTCACCAGTGATAATGGAAGTGGTGGTGTACCAGCTACCTTGAGAGTTGGTGGAAACGATGACGTCACCGGTTTCAGTGATAGCGCTACCAGCAGCGTCAGTGGTGGCGAAAGTGGTGGTGTACTCAGTGAAGTGTGGTTCGTCACCAGTGATGATGGAAGTGGTGGTGTACCAGCTACCTTGAGAGTTGGTGGAAACAACAACGTC